>JAWRVZ010000442.1:0-147500 GCA_037043235.1 Rhodeus uyekii | reverse complement strand
GTGAACGCTGGGATCAGCTGGAGTTTGCTGACAGAGATCTTCTACGACCAGTACAGCAAACCCGAGTGAGTCCCGTTTCCTCTCTTCCCACGCCGGACTGCCGATAAACACAGTTTATGTGTTTCCACTCACATAAACTATACAAGTCAAAGAAGTTTCACCATCCCATAGTAACTGTAACTCTATCAGAAATACACTGTTAAAGGTTTGGGGTTGCTATGAAGTTTATTTTTGGAAAGAAATTAATACTCTTATTCATCAAAGACACATTAAATAGATCAAAAGTGACCGCAAAGACATTTATAAAGTTACAAAGATTCTATTTTAAATAAATGCTGTTCTTTTGAACTTTCTACTCATCAAAGAATCCTGAGAAATAAAAAGTATCACAGAAATATGAACAGTTTTCAACTGATAATAATCAGAAATGTTTGTTGAGCTTCAAATCATCATATTATAATGATTTATGAAGATTATGTGACACTGAAGACTGGAGTAATGATGCTGAAAATACAACTTTAATCACAGGAATAAATGACACTTTACTATATATTCACATAGAAAACGCCTGTTTTACACTGATATAATATTACACAGTTTTACTGTATTTATCATCTAATAAATTCAGCTTTAATCACAGGAATAAATCACACTTTATATTCACATAGAAAACAGCTGTTTTACACCGATATAATATTACACTGTTTTACTGTATTTATCATCTAATAAATTCAGCTTTGATATGCAGAGACTTTCTTTAAAAACATTAAAATAAAATAAAAATTTGCACCCAACCAAAGTCTTAAGACTTTTATAATAAAAGCAAGATTGGAGGGTTTGTGATTGTGTTGAAAGTAGAGTGTATGTGATGTTGTTCAGTGCAGATTATAGTGTGATGGTCAGAAGTGTTTCAGCTGGTGAGGGTTTGTGTTCTCAGGTTTGTGAATGTGCTGCTGCCGGCGGCGGCGCGGGCAGTGGGCGTTCGGATCCGCTGGTGGCAGCCGCAGCACGACGGGCCGGATCGGAGCGACTGGGCGCTGGATAACGTGCTGGTCTCCGGCTCGGATGCTCACGCTCAGATCTCAGACACGTTTGGAGGAGCAGCTGTGCCCAGTCACGAGCGGGCACCGGCTGATGGCACACACAGCGGCTCGCCGGCACACCAGGAGGAGACCATCGGTACGGCAGACACTCCTGACAGAGAGCAGTTTCAGCATCACACACATAGGACACACTCTCACATAGGTCTTCTTTATTTTGTGATGTTGATCTGAATCAGTTTTACATGTGCGGGTCATGGGGTAACGGGGTCACAGGGTCATGGGGTCACCCTCAGCGCTGTCTGTATACAGCGCACATGTTCACTGGAATCTGTTTCGTTTCAGTGAGCGATCACTGGCTGTTTTCTGAGGATTGCTCCGTGAAGCGCTTCTGCGGCTCTCCAGACGGAGTCATGGTGTGCGGAAACACGGACGGACAGGAAGTTTACGCCGTCACTCATGACATCATCCCTGCCAAAGGCTGGGTCATGCAGTTCAAGGTGAACACACACTAACACACATCCAGTGGAGGACAGGAACAGAGTGTGTGTGTAAGAGTGAGAGTGTGTGTATGTGTGTGTGTGTGTGTGTGTGTGTGTGTGTGTGTGTGTGTGTGTGTGTGTGTGTGTGTGAGAGAGTGTGTGTGCGTGTGTGTGTGTGCGTGTGTGTGTGTGTGTGTTTGCGTGTGTGTGTGTGTGAGTGTAAGAGTGTGTGTGAGTGTAAGAGTGTGTGTGTGTGTGTGTGTGTGTTTGCGTGTGTGTGTGTGTGTGCATGTGTGTGTTTGTGCATGTTCCTCTTAAAATGTTAACACATGTACATTGTAATTTGTCATCACATATTTGCACAATTTTATTTCCTCCCATTTTTATAATCCTATGTGGTATTATTATTATTATGTCACTGGTTTGCACACTTCAAATATCAATAAATCAAATTGATACTTTAGTTCTGATAGTGTATAAGTGTTTGGAATACAATAAAACAGATGAAATGCAATCTATCTATCTTTGTAGTGCTATAATAAATGTATGATTCATCGATCAGGACTTTGTACTTTTACTCAAGTAAACCCAAAATATGTTTACTGGCGTAATATTTAATATGTACTTTTACTGTAGTAGACTCTTTGGTGATTAATTAGATTATCAGTTAATAGAAGTTATCTGTTCTTGAGTCATGCTATCACAAAAATATTATTTATGCGTCATTCTGAAATTTTTCAGAGAAGTAACATCCCGTGATGTTTGAAGAACAACCCAGAAAACCAAAGCTTTTAAAAGCGTTCAGAAATATGGTGTTCTCAGAAGGTGTGTGTGTGTCAGCTGGAGTGAGCGCAGTGTGTGTGTGTGTGTGTGTGTGTGTGTCAGATGGCGGTGGGCTGCAGCGCGCTGGAGAAGCCTGCGGAGAGACAGGTTCACGTCCAGTACTCCGTCAACTTCGGCGTGAGCTGGAAGTACCTGGTGCCTCAGTGTTTGCCTGCGGACCCTCGGTGTGGAGGACAGGTGTCGCAGCCGTCCGTCTTCTTCCCCGCGGACGGATGGAAGCGGGCCGTCTACCCTCTGCCCGACAGCCTCGCAGACACGTGAGATCCCACACACGCCGTCCCGCTCCGCCCGTAGCTCCTCTGTCATGTGCGTTACGTTTGCCTGTGCTGATCTCCACAGAACGGTGCGGTTCCGCTTCTATCAGAGGCACTCGGACGTGCAGTGGGCGCTGGAGAACTTCTACATCGGACCTGCTTGTGAGAAGCACTGTGGGGGTCATGGAGACTGTCTGGACCAGCAGTGCCTGTGCGACCCCGGTTTCTCCGGGTCCAGCTGCTACGCCAGCGCCACGCTGAAGGTAAAGCCGAACCCAGCGCCTGGTCTGAACGCACACACACACACAGCGACACGCGTCACGCTCTCTGTGTCCCCGCAGGCGTCGCTGAAGGAGCGCTTCGACTGGGACGGGGCCCGCGGGCCGCAGTGGCAGGCGCTGGAGGGCGGGTCACCCTGTACGGACTGCCGGGTGCTAGTGGAGGGAACGGCTCTGTACTTCAACGGGGCCGGCGCCAGACAGGCCGTCACCAGCGATCTGGACCTGCGCGGAGCCAAGTAACTACACAAACTACACACTATCACAACCTTCCCAAAACTCACACGGCTAACGCTCATCCTCGTCAGACAGGAACGTTTTCTGTAAGGAAGTAAGACGACTTTTCCCCAAGAATGCTGAAGAAGCAGAGCACATGAATAAACAATAAACAATAAACAAACAAATCTGCGTGAACCTCAGGCTCTCAGTGCTCTTCTGCGGGAGAGCAAACAAACACAATCCTGCTTTAAGATTTTCATAATGATTGTTATAGTAAAGCATGTTATTATAGTCAATATTTATGAATGTAATAAATATTATTATGATTTATTTATGATTATTACAATCAGTAATCAAGTCTGATGGAATGTCAGCATTGCAGTAAATAAAGTCAGTCTGCAATATGTAGATTATGATTATGAAAAATGAAACATTTAAAGGCCGTCACACAAAAACGTCTACGAATAACTGTTTAGGAATGTTGTGTCTAAAAACACAAAAACAAATCCTGCAATGTTCTGCAAACGCTGCAATGGTTAAGAAATAAAACTTAAAAAGAACATACTAGATTGTGATTGTTTTGTTTTTGGTAATTAAATAAACACAAATGGGAACCAGATAATAGTGTTTTGGGAGCGTTGTGTGTTTGTTCAGAAATAGGAAAGTGCATATTAATAACATGCTGCTGTTGCAGATTTGTGGAGTATTGGGCTAAAATCGGCAGTGAGGAGAACGCTACGCTTTGCCATCGTCCAACCTGTCGGAAAGAGGGAGTGTTATTGGATTATTCTATTGATGGAGGTGTGTTTCACTAACAATAACACAAACACAGCGATAACACTTATCAAACAGGCCATATCACACCCTTCTTCATCTCCTGCTGTTGTGTTTGTTTCCACTATATTAGGTTTTCCTGCTTGAATGTTGGTTATTTTCCCCATATTCGTCTCTTCCCAGTCTGTCAGAAACGCTCTGTTTAGTTCCTGTCTCTATGAAGCTCCTCCTTCTGAAAGCACACTGTGCTCTGATTGGTCGCTGGATTGGTGTGTTGAGATTGGTCGAGAGCTTCTAGTGTGTTTGGGAAATGTCCCGCCCCTCCCCATAACCACCAGTTTCAACACACGACTCAATCACTCAAGCCCCGCCCCTTTATTCTGAGCATGAATTATGATAATGAGGAATATTGTGAGTGTTTGTTCCCGGAGAAACTCAAGAATCAATGGAGGTGTTTCAGGAGTTCAGAAACACTGAACTCACACACAGATAGAGAAGAACTGCAGCTTTACGTCTCAGAGTAAAGAGAGATGAACGTGTGAATACAGCAGAATAGATCTCTTTAGGACAGACGTGGTTTAACTGGATTGATTTGTCTTCTCTGTTCTCGTCATGTTGTCTCTGTAAGGTGTGTCCTGGACTTTGCTCCATGAGATGGATTATCTGAAGTACGTGTCTGTGAGGAGAGATTACATCGTGCTGCCGGAGAGAGCTCTGACCAACGGCACGCGTCTGCGCTGGTGGCAGCCGTTCTCGCTGTCGTCCGGCCTGGTGCGGCCCGGGGCGGAGCGGGCGCAGTGGGCGTTAGACAACATCCTGGTGGGCGGCTCTGACATCAACCCCAGCTCCCTGCTGGACACCTTTGATGACGGTTCGTGCTCATGTGTTGTTCCGCTCTAATCCCGAAGTTTAAAGCACTGGTCCCAGAATCATGAGGAATGTGAAAGTGAAAAGGCTTTGTGAGATGATGTAATGTTCTGCTTCCTACAGAGGGTGTTTCTCATGAGGAGAGCTGGAGCTTTTATCCCAACGCTGTCCGAACGGCCGGATTCTGCGGAAACCCGTCTTTCCACTTGTATTGGCCCAACAAGAACCAAGACGGATCGCACAACATCCTGGCGACCCGTGAACTCATCGTTCAGCCTGGATACATCTTACAGTTCAAGGTTCAAGATATTCGATATCATTCAGATTTCTCTCACACACACACACACATGCTCACAAACACACACACACACATATCCTCACAAATGCACTCTCTCACACACACACACACACACACACACACACACAGACAGACACACACTCACACTCACACACACACACACACACACACACACACACACACTCATACACACACTCACACACAGACAGACAGACACACACTCACACACACACACACACACACACACACACACATATATGCAATGACACTGGTCTTTGTCCACTTTAGATTGTGGTTGGCTGTGAGGCAGACAGATGTGATGACCATCATTCAGTGCTTCTACAGTACAGGAAGGATGCCAGGTGAGTGTGTGTGTGTGTGTGTGTGTGTGTGTGTGTGTGTGTGTGTGTGTGTGTGTGTATAGCCTCTTTCACACAGAGATGCTGGAAAAGCTCTTCAGGTGAATGTTCTGGTATTGGGTGATTTTGTTCATTCCCACTGCCAGAGTGTTCCTGTATTCTGTGCTTTCATTCAAACACATTCTGGAGAGTTCAGTGAAGGCAAAGTGGTTCTGATCACAATGTAAAATCATAATCCTCATCCCAAAACCCAGAACTCTTTCATGCGTAAGCAGAAGGTGGCCGCTGAACAGAGAATGCTCTGGCTAGATTCTCAAAGCTATGAACAAATGTTCTTCCAATAACATTAACAGAACATTCGTTCAAAGTTATCTGGTCTAGAAATAGAAAGGAATTGGTAATATGTTACTAGTAATAAATCTCTGGTGTTGCACAGGTCAGACGTGTGGCAGTTAGTCCAGTCTGCCTGCCTCCCTTCATCTGTCAACAACATGGGCTGCTCGCCTTTCCAGTTCCACGAGTCCACCATCTACAGTCCTGTCAACAGCTCAGCGTGGACCAGAGTCACCATTCAACTGCCTGACCATGTGTCTTCTGGGTATGCCTTACTGAGACCATATAAACGATCCCTTAAAAGACATATTATGCCCTTCTTCAAAGCACTACTTTTCAGGCTCTACTAGATCAGGTTTTCCTGTTCGAATGTTGTTATTTTCCCCATATTCGTCTCTTCTCTGTCAGAAACGCTCTGTTTAGTTCCTGTCTCTATGAAGCCCCTCCTTCTTAAAGCACACTGTGCTCTGATTGGCCGGCTGGATCGGTGTGTTGTGATTGGTTGAGAGCTTCCAGTGTGTTTGGGAATTGTCCCGTCCTTTCCCATAACCACCAGTTTCAACACACGACTCACTCACTCAATCCCCGCAGCTTGAGAGAACTGATTCCTAGTGCAGTTTGAGCCCTGCAGCAAGAACTGCAGCTTTACATCACATATTAAAGAGAGACGAACACATGAATAAAGCAGAATAGATCTCTTTAAACAGCTTTTGAGAGTTTGCATTATCATTGAGATTTGTTCAAATGAAATTTCCATAGGCAAATAGTATGAATCTCTGTCTGAATATTTGGTTTCTGTGTTCAGTGCGACGCAGTTCCGCTGGATTCAGCACGAGGCGGCGGGCGAGCGCTACAGCTGGGGCGTGGATCACGTGTACATCGGGGAGGCGTGTCCGGGTCTGTGCAGCGGGCATGGGTACTGCACCAGCGGACCCGTCTGCATCTGTGATGAAGGGCATCACGGTGGGCATCTGTTTCCTCTGACTCTGTGCTTCCATGAAGTTTACAGTGCAACAGAACAAACAGGAACAGGTTTTGTCTTTCTCAGGTGATGACTGCTCTTTGTCCAGCAGTGAACTGCCCAGCTCTATAAAGGATAACTTTGAGTCAGGTTCCGTGTCTCAGGAGAGCTGGAGTTTGATTCAGGGTGGTGGGGTGGGCAGCGGCTGCGGGCAGCTCTCTCCTCACGCTCACGGAGACTCGCTGTACTTCAACGGCTGCAAGATGAGACAAGCCATCACTAGACCTCTGGATCTAACCCGCGCCAGGTATAGCACACAACCTACTCAAGACGTCCAATTGTCGTCTTGTTTTCAAGTGTTTAATGCCATCCTCTGCCCACCTCTCTCCTCCAGTAAGATCATGTTCGTGCTGCAGATAGGCAGCATGTCTCAGACGGACAGCTGTAACGCGGCGTTGGATCAGGTGGATACGGTTGACCGGGCCGTGCTTCTCCAGTACAGCGTCAATAATGGAGTCAGTTGGCACGTCATTGCACAACACCAGCCAAAAGATTTCATCAAAGCCCAGAGAGTGTCCTACAACATCCCACTGTGAGTCTGCAAACATGCATCACACAGAGAACTCGATTACATATTACAAATAATGTTGAATCCCTTTTCCTGTATGTTGCTGCTGGAGCTCAAACTGCAGAGCTTGATGGAAAACAGATCAAATATATACTCTGAATGCAGTGTAAGGGATCCGGAAGCGATCCTAACCTGCCGAGCATGAACACACTCGTAGACCCTGTTTAAGGACCTGGTTCTGGTCGATCGGATCACAAGTGGATGAGGCTAAATACAGGAGTAAACGTAGTGAGATTGTCCACTTTCGACCACTTCCAGAGGTGGAGGAAAGCGCATTCGCCCGGATGGCTTTCGTAGTGTAGATGCTCATGTGTCAAAGTTTGAGTGAGGGAAGATGCAAAGACTCATTTGCATGTGAGAAGAGCTGTTTATTAATAAGAAAAACAAAACAAAAACTCAAACTCAAACAAAACCTAAAACAAGACCAGACAGACTTGAGAACTTAACTGACTAGACTTGACTGAACTGGACGAGAACACCATATCAAAGACATTAAACCAATTAAACCCAAGACATTAATTAGACATTACAGGACAGCAAATACAGAGTGTTACACTTATTTCATGCAATGTGATCTTGTCTTGTCTGGGTTAGTCATTTGTTGTCATGGTGTCTAATGGGTTTAATTATGTTCAGGTGTTCCTAGTTAGTTTCCTCATTTCCTGTGTGTATATAGTCTACCTGTTTTGTTCATTCCTTGTCGGTTATTGTTTGTGTTACATGCTCCTGAGTTCGACCATTAAAAGGTATCTCTGTTCATCGTCTGCTGTCATCAGTTTCCTTCCGAGTTCCCCGTGACAACGAGGGGAATAAACAGAGAACACAAGGCCTGGTGAATGAGGGAGAACAGGTGGGGCAAATCAAACAATAACGAGGGAACAAGACAGGTGGGGTTACACAATGACAGGAGACGAACACGCAGCCAATGAGAACACGCATAAGCCGTGTGTCCACGTGAAACAAGACAAGTCAGCGCACAGCCAGTGAAACACAAACTGAGCGCAACACAAGATGAAAGCATGCAGCCGATGTAAACACGAACCGTTCTGTTCCTGTCTCAGGACTTCTGCTCCCACAGGACAAATGTGTCTCACGCTTTCCAAAAGACTTGCATAGGCAATGTGTCGAATGCATAGAGTCCAAACATTATTTTGAAATTTGTTTTAAATGTCACAAACCACTTCTATTCTGTTCTCTGAATGGATATAAACAGAATGGACTCTTTCTATCGTATGCATCTGAAGATCTGTCCTTTCTTATGCTGAAGGAAAACTCCTTGTCATCTATGAACAAGACTGGTCCTTATTGGGATGCATTAAAGGCTCTTGTGATTGTGGGCGATTACAAGTGTTGTGCTTCACTGGTCCACATTCTTCCATCCCTCTCACTCTTCAAAAGTCTCAAACATGTCCATTGGTGCTTCCACATCCTCGTGGACCTTTAGCTTTATGAGAAATTGGTAATGCTGTTGTACAATATGTTATGCACCTGATTGCAGTCAACAAAAATCATTAGCGCTACATGCTAAAGTCATGCTACGTGTTGCCTCTTTACAAGGACTGTGGTGTTCTATGATGTTAATTGCGTTGATTGGTGTGTGTTTCTGTGCCGCAGGGAGGCTCGTGTGAGGGGGGTGCAGCTGCGCTGGTGGCAGCCGCGCCATGAGGGCGCGGGTCATGATCAGTGGGCGCTGGACCATGTGGAAGTCATTCTGTGAGTATCCCTGCCTGCGGACAGATCAACCAGACAATCAACCATCCTTCACTCACACATCAGTGTAATCTAACAGCTTGGATAACATAACAGAACATTCATAGAGAAAATAAGCTGATATTTATGAAACAGGTTTGACAGTAAATTCTCCTGTTAGGCTAATAATAATGAAGTATGTACTATAGTTTCTACACTGAGCTGCATTGGCCTGTAGACGTTAAACACTTGCTGTACTCATCCTATACACACACACACACACACGCATATCTCTCTCCCGTCCCTCGCACTCAAGTTCTTATCCTCACACTGCGCTCTCTTTCTCTTTCATCTCTGTCACCCTTCTGCCCTCCACATGTTCACTGCACTCACCCATCCTCTGCTGCACTGCAATAACCTTTCCCTTTCCATACCTCCACCTGGTTTCACTCCCACATTCGCTCTGTCGCTCTGGTCCTGCTGACGCAGGTCGGGCTACTTCCACCCCCACACCTCTGTGCAAGCCAGCAGCAGCCCTGTCCTGCATCTGATAACCTTTCCTCTCTTCTGTATTTTGCTCCCTATGGCATGGCTGTAGTGTCAGGTAAGTGCTTTGCTGTTCCCAGAATGCACCACTGTTCCCTGCCTTTGGTCGTCGCTCAGCCTGTCTTGTGCGTCACTGTAGACCTCATCACCTCATACACGTGGAACAAAATAAAGGAAACAACACATGAAAATGTTACCTTTTACCAATATACAAGAAACCACAGCGGTTACACATTATTTCAATAAAACACTAACTGCAAGTTCAACTGCACATCCACTGACTCTCATGAGAGTTTATTAGGATGGTGGGTTCGGGATAGTAGATTAAGCTGCACTTGTAAAGTTACTCAGCAGATTTTAAGCAGACGCTCTACTAATACTCTAATGAGAGTTGCAGTTACTCACAGTTAGTAGGACATCTGAAGTGGATTATTGAATTAAAGTGAAACCCACACAGCTGTTATAATTGTGTGACCACATTTCAAGAGGCACAGGCACTAATCTGAAGGTGGGAATTGCCGTGCAAAAGTCAAACATTTACTGTACTTTAAGATGGTTGTTTATACCTTTTGCTTTAGTGTGCAAGTAGGGCATATTTTATATCATATTTCCATTGATAACGTTTTCGTGAAGCACCTGATGTGCTTGAGACTATTGCACAGTTCTCTGTGTTTAAATATACTGTGTGTGTTGTTTCCATCGTTGTATCCAACCCATCTAATCTCAGTACTCTTTCCCCACAACTGGAGGTTAATGTCACCCAATATAGATCTAACATTTCATTTAGAAATTGGATTGGTTTTAGACAACAATCAATCAAATAATTGAAAACATTACGGACAGGTGTATGTACAGAAACAGTTATATATACACAACTGAAGTTTCAGAAATAAATATATACTTGTACTGCTTACACATCATACACAAAGCAATAAAGTGAGGCAGTGCAGTGTAATAAACTCCACAAACACTCACTGGCCAATTTATTAGGTACAGCTTTCTCACCCAGAATAGCCTCCAGACATTGATCCAGCATGATCATGGCAGGATAGCCTGGACATGCACGCAGTGATTTGTTAGGTACATGTTTGTGATGCTGATCTACCACATGCCAAACATAAGAGTGAACCATGGACACAAGTATTGGGACACCTGACCATTACATCAACAGACTCTGCAATCACATCTTATTCCAGGCACATAGACATTAATATGGAGTTGGTCTCCAGCTATAGGAGCGTCCGGCATCTTCTGGCAAGGCTTTCCTCTGGTGTTGGACGAGAAGGCCTGGCTCGCAACCTGCATCCCAGTTCCTCCCAAGGTGTTTGATTGGTTGAGGTCAGGGCTTCCGATCTCATCCCTGTGCACTGGGGCACAGTCATGCTGGAGTAGAAAGGGCTTTCCACAAACTTGGAAGCATAGCATTGTCCAGAATGTCAGTGCTAAGATTTCCCTTCTCTGGGTGAATAAGGTGTCTAGCCCATCATACATGAACATCATACATCATGAACAGCTCATATTATTATCCCTCCTCCAGTATTATCCCTCCTCACAGTCAGGCAGGTGATTGTTGTCAGACTCTCCCATCAGGCTCAGCACTCATTGATCCCGCTCGGGGACTTTACATCGGCTTCCCGTTCATGGCTGAGAAGCTGCTGTTCCCAAACATGTCCACTTTCCAGTAAACCACATCTAGCAGGGATGATATTTCACAAACTGACGTATTGCAAACGTGCCGTCCTCTTGCAATACTCTCGCAATACTCTCACAATACTCTCGCAATACACTCACAATACACTCGCAATACACTCACAGTACACTCACAATACACTCACAATACTCTCACAATACTCTCACAATACTCTCACGATACACTCGCAATACTCACAACACTCACAATAAAAAAAATCTCACAATACACTCGCAATACTTTCACAATACACTCGAAATACTCTCACAATACACTCGAAATACACTCGCAATACACTCACAGTACACTCGCAATACACTCACAGTACACTCGCAATACACTCACAATACTCTCACAATACTCTCACGATACACTCGCAATACACTCACAATACTCACAATAAAAAAGAAATCTCACAAAACACTAGCAATACTTTCACGATACACTCGCACTACTCTCACAATACTCTCACGATGCACTCGCAATACACTCGCAATACTCTTGCAGTACTCTCACGATACACTCGCTATTCTTTCACGATACAATACTATTGTAAATGCAGACTGCGTGTCTAGGTGCTTGATGAATCTTATTGAAAAACCTGAATTCAAGAATTGAGGCATGTGTCCCAATACTTTTGTACATGTTGAATAGGGTGGACTGATGACTTGAGAAACAAGCCCTCCTTTTCTGAACCCAAATGTACACAGTAATCCCAATTCAGGGCGTCAGTTCCCACAGTTCATGAGTCCTGCAGTGTACGAGGTTCATCTCCATCACTGATACAATGGAAAAGACTTTGTCACGTCATCATAATACTCAACCTGCTGTGCAGACATGTTTTAGCTGTTTTAAGCTTAGCACTTTTTATAGTGTGTGGTTAAAATGCCCAAGAGGACATGTGAATACAGTGGAATCAAACACTATTTGTCTGCATGCAGTAACCGCCCCGGGTCCATTAATTTTGACCGTATTTGTCCATAAGCCATTGCTAACATTGTGTGTCGTGGCTGTATCTCCACTAGTCCAGAGACTCAGAGATAAGTACAGATCCCTTTCCCCGGTCCTTCGCCCTCATCACAGCACCATCTCCCACCCTCCTGTCCCTTCATGCTTTGCAGACGCCCCTTCCTGTCCTGGCTGCGTTCCTGGCTCATTGGTCCCAACCTGACGGACAGAAGAGGCAATGACAGGCTAAGCAATAGCAACTCTCAGAATCTTTTCCACACTTTCTTTTCACTATGATTTGGTTTGTTTTGGACACTGTCTGTCTGTCTCTCCTCCTCACAACCTCTCACTGTCGTTACGTTTGGTCTCTTGATTCTTTTTCCATCTGTCAGTCTTTCCTCAAGCTCCAACCTCAAGCACTGCTATGCACGTCACTGTCGATTACAAAGCAATTGAGATCTGCTAAAGGCCCGTAAAATGACGCGACGACAGTGTTTGAGGTTACGAGTGAACGATCGCTTTGATTCTGTTGTGCTCTGTGAATTCTTAAAGAAGCCTAGTTTCGAGTTAGAGGAGTGATTGCTCTCGGGAACGGGCTGTTAATCCGACTGCTTTCCTCTTCACAGTACCCGCAAACAGAACTACATGATGAACTATTCCAGACAGACGGGTCTACACCATTACTACAACCGGAAGAGGCGAGCCCTGCGGCCACGAACCTAACCGCTCACACCTCCCTCTGTTGGCTACAATCCGCTTTCCCTGATGAGAAACACCATGTCAGGTCACTTCTGTCAGCATATGGCCATCCTCTCTCATCTGAACGACACATCGGACCATCTAGTCCCATTTCTAGCCAATCAATGCCTTCCCAGAGCAGTGTGATGGGAAAGACAAGCACCTAAACGTGGCGATTTTTGTATACTGTCTATGAACTATTGGGTTTCCTGATTATGTTTGTTATTCTGATCTTGTTTGAATTCTCCTGATGTGAACGAGTACAAAGCTGTCCCGCTCTCACCTCACTTTCTGCCGCACTGTGACGTTATTCTGATGGTTATGGCGATCGTTGTGCTGATAAAGCAGCGAGGAACTCTGAAGAAGACTCATCCTGAAGCCGTTTCTCGGACGAAGATCATGTGTTTTGCTGTTGTGTGTCTGTGGGTTTGTTTTGTGATGCGTTGATTGTGGTGTTCCGATTATTTGTTAGTTTTATACTAACTTGTATCTTTTGGGCTTTGATGGTTTTTCCTCCATTGGGAGAAGTCAGCCTTGGAGAGGGAAAAAAGAAAGTCATGCAGAGATTGAAAAGAAAGAATACATTTAAAAAGAGAGACTAACAATGTTTTGTTGTTGTTGATAAATCACTTTTTTATATATCTTGGTTCCTTAAAAATATTTATGGTAAATGGTTCTCCACTTAACCTATTTAAAATACACTGTGTGTGTGAAATCTGTTTTTGTTTGTGTTTTTTTTTTAATTATTATTATTTTAGGGTTAAGTTATTAGGTTCTTAGATGCGATCCGCACCTTCCCTTCTCATTCAGTGTCATCCAGGTGTTTCCTCATTCCCTTCTTTCTTTGATTACCCTGTCAGTGTTGTTTATGATGTTTCCTTCTCCCCTTCTTGGTGTAGCTCTCCAATATAGCAAGTTCTTGTTTATATATATATATATATATACAGGGATCCATCCGCCTTATAAAAGGGAATAAAGAACTGTCAAACCTCCAATACAAGAGTGTTCATTTATTATGGAGTTTAATTACTGGCGGTGATGAGATGAATAAAGAAGCCCATCAGGTGATGACGGTAGGAGGGATGATATAATGATGGAATAATTGGATGATGGAATGACGGGGTGAGGAATGATGAAATGATGGGATGAGGGATGATGGAAGGTGGGATGATGAAATAATGGGATGACAGAATGATGTGATTGTGGGATGATGGAATGATTGCTGATGGGATGACAGAATGAGGGATGATGGAATGAGGGATGATAGAGAGCATAGAGGATTTGCTGTTGCTTTTGCATCATTTGTTTCTGTTCACTCGTTATAATAATAATAATACGTTACATTTATATAGCGCTTTTCCAGAGCTCAAAGCACTTTAAATAGTAGAGGGGGAATCTCCTCAACCACCACCGATGTGTAGCATCCACCTGGATGATGCAACGGCAGCCATATTGCGCCAGAACGCTCACCACACACCAGCTTATTGGTGGAGAGGAGACAGAGTGATGAAGCCAATTAGAGTATGGGGGGGATTTGGAGGCCGTGATGGACCAAAGCCAATGGGCAAATTTGGCCAGGATGCTGGGGTTAAACCCCTACTCTTGCGATGGACATCATTGGATTTTTTATGATCACATAGAGTCAGGACCTCGGTTTAATGCCTCATCTGAAGGACGGTGCTTGTTGCAGTACAGTGTCCCCGTCACTATACTGGGGCATTAGGACCCACACAGACTGCAGGGTGGGCACCGCTGGCCTCCAAACACCACTTCCAGCAGCAACCTAGTCATTCCCAGGAGTCTCCCATCCAGGAACTAACCAGCCTCGCCCTGCTTAGCTTCAGTGGGCAACCAGTCTTAGGCTACAGGGTGATATAGCTGCTGAACGAGATCCGGCACATCAGAGGTTCGGGTCAAGAAGGATTCCTGATAACTCGGGCTAACTCGCTGGTCCTCAGCACTGACCAGAACTCAAACCCATGCCGTAGCGTTGCCCGCTGTATCTGCTGGGCCATCAGCTTTTCCATGGATCTTTTCATCATATCAAGCTCTTCCTCTGGTCACATGAATCATCTCTTTTCCATCACAAACAATAGGAGTCGCTTCTGTCACATAAACATTTAAACTGGAAATAGAATTATATAATTTCATGCCAATTTTTCTCCTGCATAGTGAGTCAAACAAGTCATCCATAGGAGAGCTAATTAACTCCATAACACATTCAGTAACACTTTATTTTACAGTGCCTTACCTTGTTGCATGAAGTTAATTTAGTAATAACTATAAATCATGCATAATTACTTGCAACTAATCCGAGCCCCAAACCTGTCGTCAATGATGATTACTCCGTAATTAAATGTATAATTACACTGTAACACGGACATATAGCTACCATACACTGTGTTTTTAATTTCATTGCAATTAACACACAGTAAGGTGTCAGAAAACAAAGCATTCAGCTCTCACTGAAGTATATTCTTTATAATGAAATTATTTACCTATAAATTACTTTTTTAACAGTGTGCTAAAGTCTTCGAGACATGAACAGTGAATCGCATGAATCGAACACATGAGTGCAGAATCGGTTCTCCATGGATTCCGAAGCCTGGATGGAGCTGGATCAGGAGCTGTTCATTTAGTTCGGCCGTACTATTACAGGATGAGGGGGAATCGCAGAAGTGAACCGCTCTTCCTAGACATGCGCCGTGTTTCCCAGCCCGATCCTGACGTCTAGTCATTTGCACTCACAGAGTCAGGAAAGCGATGAGGAGTGAGAGTGATGACGTGGACAGTGATCCCGCAGGAATCCCGCAGTAATCCCGCCTACCCCCTCGCTCCCGGCGTAGTGGTGCGGTCCCGCTGGAGCAGGAAGTGGGAAGAGGAACACTGGCCAGGAAAGCCTTCCTCCTCACAGCGTTATTCTCCTCTTCCTCTGTGTTTCTGTGAGACCGCGGACGCGAGTGAAGGTGAGATTCCTCATGTTACAGTCCATGTCTCGATCACAGTGCTGATTCCTCGCGTTATTCCGCTCGGGTCGGATTTAATGTGTTTTATTAAAACCGGATCATCCGCAAAAGTGTCACATATCGCGTTCAGAAACAGCAGTTTATTAGGGCTGATGATTAATTAGTTCCAGCAGATAGATAGATAGCCCTAGATAGTGCGCGACGTCATGAGCCCCTGGATAGTGCGCGACGTCATGAGCCCCTGGATAGTGCGCGACGTCATGAGCTCCCCGGATAGTGCGCGACATCATGAGCTCCCCGGATAGTGGGCGACATCATGAGCTCCCCGGATAGTGGGCGACATCATGAGCTCCCCGGATAGTGGGCGACATCATGAGCTCCCCGGATAGTGCGCGACATCATGAGCTCCCCGGATAGTGGGCGACATCATGAGCTCCCCGGATAGTGCGCGACATCATGAGCTCCCCGGATAGTGCGCGATATCATGAGCTCCCCGGATAGTGCGCGACATCATGAGCTCCCCGGATAGTGCGCGACATCATGAGCTCCCCGGATAGTGCGCGACATCATGAGCTCCCCGGATAGTGGGCGACATCATGAGCTCCCCGGATAGTGCGCATGAGGAACAGTGATGTGTTTCTGATGCTTCTCATGAATACTTTACCCCTCCTAGCTCTTCAGCACCTATGATCTCTGTGTGTGTGGTGTGTGTGTGTGTGTGTGTCAGATGTGGAAGGCAGCTGCGGGTCAGTCCATCTCTGTTGACGTGGACGCTGGAGGAGATGATTGGGAAACGGACCCAGACTTCGAGGTGACTAACACACACTCATACACACACACACACACACACACTCACTCATGTTCTCTCTCACACACACACACACTCACACTCACTCTGGTTCTCACTCTCACACTCATTCTGGTTCTCACTCTCTCACACTTCAGAGCACAGCACTGCCCTGAAGTGTCTGCGGAGATCGTGACTCTACTAAACCCTCCCCTGTGTAGATCATGAACCCATCTCCAATCGGACCTAATTAGAATTAATATTAGACTTGAATTATCAATATAATAATTAACTGTCAATCAATCAAATCAATCAATAATCAAAGCTTAACACTTAATATTCATCAATTGTATTAATTCGCCTGCTCTTTTAAGGCTGCCGTTCAGCCAAACAAACTTTGTTTATAATGTTTTCATGTGAGCACTGTAAAGCTGCTCTGAAACAATCTGTATTGTAAAAAGCGCTATATAAGTAAAGGTGACTTGACTTGACACATACTCTGGTTCTCAATCACTCTCTCTCACACTTACTCTGGTACTCACTCTGGTTCTCACATTCACTCTCTCTCTCTCACACACACACACACACACACACACACACACACACACACACACACACACTCTGGTTCACACTCACCCTCACACACACTCTGGTTCACACTCACCCTCTCACACACTCTGGTTCTCATTCACTCTCTCACACACACGCTGTCTCTCTCTCTCTCTCTCTCACACACACACACACACTCTGGTTCTCATTCACTCTCTCACACACACGCTGTCTCTCTCTCTCTCTCTCACACACACTCTGGTTCTCACTCTCTCTCTCACACACACATTCTGGTTCTCACACTCTCTCTCTCTCTCTCTATCACACACACACACACACACACACACACACACACACACACACACACACACACACACACACACACACACACACACACACACACACACACTGGCCGTGATGGACTGACTACATCCACTCAATCTGGTTATGTTTATTGGATCCCTCTGAAAGTGATTCCAGTGATATCTGTCATTATTGAAACTGTTCTCTCACATTTGGAGTGATTTGTAGAGCTACATCGTGACATTCTATGTTTTTCCCACTGATGACTGTCTTTTCCCCACAAACACAGAATGACGTGTCGGAGAAGGAGCAGCGCTGGGGCGCCAAGACTGTCCTCGGCTCCGGACATCAGGAACACATCAAGTTAGTCCAGCTGTTACGCTTTTAATGCTGAAGGTCTTCATTCACTGTATGTAAAAACAGTAATACCTCGGTTTACGAGTTTAATTAATTCCAAGAGCTTGTAACCCAAAATTCTCTGGGGAATTCGGGGCGGTGTGTTACTGCTTACAGGGAGAATTTTGTTCGTACCTTTTTTCTATATGCTGTACATATATATTTCACTACATTGTAGCGTTGTTACTTTTAATAACCAGACACGTTCCTTCTCGTTCAGAGATTTTATTGAGAACTAACGGATTGCTGTTCTGGCCACAACCCACGTCGTACATAACAGAAGAATCAAAACTATCTGCTTTGGAGCCCTCTCTAATCCCTCACAACTCAACTCTCTCTCTAGCCCTGAAACCCCGCCCTCTTAAAGTAACAAGACTGTTAACTTAACACTTATTGAACACATCAGATTAACTAGTTCCTTCAACATTTGTAATGATATTACAACGTGAAGAATAGTGATCACAATTAATGCAACAACACTAGGTAAAACCGCTGTAAATCACTTATGTATATGATCTGTACAGAGTTATAACTGTGTTTTAGTATGCTGTTCTCTAACAGTGTATGGACCTTTAAGAACGTCATTACCCCCTGGGTGCTGGACTGAGAACACACGAGCCTCATTAGTATGCAATATGTTGTGTTGGTAACACATGCTCCATTAATAAAGTTTCATCATATTCACATGGAACAGTCGTTGTGATGATTAACGGAATGAACAACAACTTATAAAAATATAGCTGCTAGCAGCCATCACGGGGCCAAGCGCAAGGAGGGCATTAAATGTCATGCCGACATGGCCTGCATCATCAGACCAACTGCAGTAAGAATCTAAAGACATTTCAATATGACTTAAGTCTAAATGGCTGAAAAATCAACAATACGGTCTTTAGTAATTTAATGGTTTATCACATTCAACCAACAGGCAGCGCTGTAACCAAATTGTAGTGTCAATTAATGTGGTACATTGAGAGTGTGGTGACATTGACACATGCAAAGTTTGCTTTCAATTGGGTAAACCATTGCTGACAGAGCACTAAAGTCATGTGTTTGTAAAACATAGCATCTTATAAGAAAAATCGAAATGGCAGACGCTCAAAATGGCCGATATGGGAAAATTTGGTATCACAGGACTCGGCATGACCCACTGGATCTAAAGACAGCAGTTTCATGATTTTTAGACAAAGCGTTCAGGAGTTATAATCAAAAATGTCAGTTTTTTAATATCTCCTGACCACTAGGGGGCAGAGCGCCAAAACTCTGCAGGTAGCCTCAAACCATGATTGACATAACTCACACCTATTTTGGTCAGAATACGCTAATGAGTTACGGAGATATAGCCTCGCTTTCAATTCTATGACCATTGTGTCGAATTCTTTCGCGAGTTATTCGTAAACGGTTTGGCGAATCAACTTTCTTTATATAACTTTTTCTCATGATGGTCTGGAGATGATGTGGTTTAATGTTGGTGAAAATTGGACAAACGGTCTGGGAGGAGTTCGAAAAAGTAGGTTTTTAAAGAAAAACAACATGGTGGACAGGAAGTTTGGCCGACTATGACAAATTTGGTATCTGTGTTCTCGGTTTGTTTTACCATAGGTTAACGTACTCAAAAGTTATTAGCATATTTGTAAATTTGTTTATAACTTTTGACCACAAGGTGGTGCTGCCTCAACTTTTTGAGTCGTATCAAGGTTAGGTGCCGAAGACACATATTGAGTTTCGTAACGATACGCCAATATCTTTGTTAAATATAGCAATTTATGACAATATTCAAAATGGCCGACGCTCAAAATG
The DNA here is from genome assembly GCA_037043235.1 of Rhodeus uyekii. NCBI lineage: Eukaryota > Metazoa > Chordata > Actinopteri > Cypriniformes > Acheilognathidae > Rhodeus > Rhodeus uyekii. The sequence continues at coordinate 127,755 of JAWRVZ010000442.1, read as the reverse complement.
GCCGATATGGGAAAATTTGGTATCGCACGACTCGGCATGATGCACTGAATCTAAAGAGACCAGTTTTATTATTTTTGGCCAAAGCGTTCAGAAGTTATAAGCAAATATTTAACTTTTTCATATCTCGTGACCACTAGGGGGCACAGCGCCAAAACTATGCAGGTAGCCTCAGACCATGATTGACATAACACACACCTAGTTTGGTCAGAAAACGCTAATGCGTTGCGGAGATAAAGCCTCAATTTCATTTTTGCGACCATTACGTCGGATTCTTTCGCGAGTTATTCGTTTTAAAGTTTGACATATCAACTTTCTTTGGATAACTTTTTGTCCACATTGTCTGGAGATGATGTGGTTCAATTTTCGTTGAAATCGGAAAAACGGCCTAGGAGGAGTTCGAAAAAGTAGGTTTTTCATAAAATTCAAAATGGCGGGAAAAATTTCATGACGGAAAATTACGTCACGTGCAATCGAATCGTCTTGAGCCAAGAAATCAGTGGACATAAGAATTTTGTTTCTAGGTCATACGGTTCAAAAGTTATTAGCATAAACGTTAGTTCAACTTTGGACAGTTGGTGGCGCTAGAGATATTGAGTTAGAAACTTCAATTTTGCTATTGTCAATGATTGGACTGTCCTTAATGAGTGTGCCAACTTTTTTTCATTTTTCCGCTTACGGTTCTATGGGCTGCCATAGACTTTCATGGCGGAAGAAGAAGAAGAAGATGAAGAATAATAATAAGAACCGGAACAGAAACAATAGGTGCCTCCGCACCTTCGGTGCTTGGCCCCTAATAATGCACTGTGGTGAATGATGCAGCTAAACCAAGCGACGCTGAGAGAATGAACGAGTGAAGGGGTGATAAAGGGGTTGGAACCGCATGACTGTTTTATGAGAGGCAGTCGTTAGGATATTTCCAGTAAATATGCGCGCGACGAGGCTGAGCGTTAGTTCTTTTCCACACAAACATGCGCCAGCGCTTCCACTAAGATTTTTTTTTTGGAAGTCCAGACTTCCAGATGTTAGTTTTTGGAAGTCCCATGTATTATCTTTGGAAGTCCCAGGTATTATTTTTGGAAGTCCCTGTTACAGTACTACTACGTCGTAAAGCACAATAATTTTATGCCTGTTACATATAAAATATACTAGAAAAGATACTAGAGGGTTAAAGTAACAAATACTTATGAGTTTTGTGCAGAAATATAGTGTGGTAGTGGTAGATAATTATTAACATATCCACAAATTTCACGGAGGCGGAGCATTCCGTATCATGCACAGATAACCAGGCTATTTTGGGGAGTTTCGGGAAAGTTTACCCGTCAATATAACACATCTCTCACAGTTTCGCGATCCCCGCACGTTTGTGCATAGTTATCAATTAGTTTATGGCCATAGCTCTCGCTGTTGGCTTTCGCGATCCCCGCAGTAGGCGGAGTTTCAGTAGTTCGCGGGAATTACCATAGTTACATCACTAGTGTACATCTTGACAGGAGTTGTATGGCGAAAGAGATTAAGTGACCTGCTGTGTCCTTATCAATGGAGTCGCTTAGCATACACGCCTACGGCGCATGTGGTGATTTACAATGCATTTGGTCACTTTGCAATGCACATGTACGTCGAGCGCTCTGTGATCTGGCGTAAAACCATTAAACAGGACGTCCCGCGGACTTCCTGAACTTAAAATTTCGGCGTACGCTGGCGATTTTCGGACGTAAATTACGCCCGGACGCCTGTTAACGGAGGCGCTGATGCGCGTACACAGATTTGCTTGTATACTAAGTCACTCGTAATCCGAGGTATTGCTGTATATCCAGTGATGATAGAGCAGATGTGTAGCGTGTGATTGTGTAATTGTCAGCATTCATAAGCTGCGAGAGAGAGTGTCGTCCGAACACAGTGACCTGAAGCAGAAGGAGCTGGAGAACATGCCCAAAGCTTCTCACGGATACGGAGGGAAGTTCGGATTGCAGCAGGATCGCATGGATAAGGCAAGTTGCTTATGTTATTCTGATCTCAGGTAGAATGAATTAAAATAATGTTGACCAGGTAAACACACAGTTATTGGAGATTCAAGATTCAAGATTCAAAGTGTTTATTGTCATGTGTACAGACAGAAAGCATGTTTCCCTGTACAATGAAATGCTTTGCCGTCCACAGTAAATGTCGCACAGGTAACACACAAGTAAGTAAAATACAAATAAGATAAATATATAGATTATAAAAGAGCAGATATATGTATATATACAAAATGTAAAAGGGCAAGAGTAAAGTAGTAAGTGAGGTAGTGCAGTTCTTGTGGACTCTGCGGTGGTAGATGCTCTGCAGAGAGGGCAGTGGAGTCCTGGTGATCTTCTGTGCAGTCTTCACCACTCTCTGCAGGCGTTTGCGGTCCATGACAGAAGCGCTGCCGTACCACACAGTGATGCAGCTGGTCAAGACACTCTCAATGGTGCAGCTGTAGAAGTTGCTGAGGATCTTAGGCGACATGCCGAACTTCCTCAGCCTCCTCAGAAAATACAGCCGCTGTTGAGCCTTCTTGACCAGCTGCGTGATGTGAGGTGTCCAAGTGAGGTCCTCACTGATGTGGACACCCAAGTATTTAAAGTTGCTCACCCTCTCCACTTCAAGCTCCCGGATGAACAGTGGCTGAGGCGTCCTCCTCTCCTTCCTCATGTCCACTATCATTTCCTTTGTCTTGTCCGTGTTGAGGGTGAGGTTGTTGTCTTCACACCATGACACCAGACTGGCCACCTCCCTCCTGTAAGCTGCCTCGTCACTGCCAGCGATGCGTCCTATCACTGCGGTGTCGTCTGCAAACTTCAGGATGATGTTGTCCTTGTGGGAGGCGACACAGTCATAGGTGTACAGGGTGTAGAGGATGGGGCTGAGTACACAGCCCTGGGGAGTGCCAATGTTCGTGATGGTGCTGGCTCCTATTTCCAATCCTGACAGACTGAGGCCTGCCAGTCAGGAAATCTAGGAGCCAGTTACAGAGGGTGGGGTGCAGACCAAGTGTGGACAGTTTGTGGGTGAGTTTGTGTGGGATGACCGTGTTGAAGGCGGAGCTGTAATCTATGAACAGTATCCGTAGGTATGAGTCCTTGTTTTCCAGCTGAGAGAGGGAATAGTGGACTGCAGCAGCGATGGCATCCGAGGTGGACCTGTTGGGCCGGTAGGCATACTGCAGGGGGTCAATGGTGTCCGGTATGCTGCTCTGAATGTGGGCCAGCACCACTCTCTCGAAACACTTCATTATGATTGGAGTGAGTGTCACTGGCCTGTAGTCATTCAGGCAGGTGGGTGGGTTCTTCTTGGGCAGGGGGATGATGGTCGTGGTCTTGAAGCACGATGGTACGGTGCACTGGCTTAGGGAGAGGTTGAAAATGGATGTGAAAACATCAACCAGCTCGTTGGCACATACTCTGAGGGCCCGCCCAGGAATGTTGTCTGGTCCTGCTGCTTTGCGGGGGTTGATCTTCCTCAGAGCTTTGTGTACCTGAGTTGATGTGATGGTTGGTGGAGGGGAGGGGGGTTGGGTGATCCAGGTGTGTGTGAGGTCCCTCTCTGCAGTGTCGCTGGGGGCCTCAAAGCGGGCGTAGAAGGTGTTGAGGTCGTCCGACAGGCTGTCAGTTGAGGCGATGATATTGGTGGTGGTCTTGTAGTCTGTGATGTGCTGCAGGCCTTGCCACATCCGCCCTGGATCAGCAGTAGAGTAGAAGCTGTCCAGCTTCTCTCTGTACTGCCTCTTGGCCGCTGTGATGGCTTTTCTCAGTCCATACTTTGCAGCTTTGTACTCATTCTCATTGCCTGATTTAAATGCAAGAGAGCGAGCACGCAGCATGCGACGTACCTGACCATTTATCCAGGGCTTCTGGTTGGGAAACTTTCTGATTTGTATGGTGGGCACGATGTTATCAACACAAGTGCTGATGTACCCAGTCACATACTCGGCATAGTCCTGTACGCTGACAGAAGAGTCCTCCACAGTGGCTGCAGCTTTAAACACATCCCAGTCTGTCAGCGCAAAACAGTTCTGCAGGGTGATCTCGCTTACCGGGGTCCAGAGTTTGATCTGTTTGGTGACAGGGTGTGCTTGTTTCAGTCTTTGTCTGTAAGCAGGGTACAGGAACAAAGAAATGTGGTGTCCGAAGTGGGGGCGGGGTGCAGCCCTGTATGCACCACGTATGTTGCTGTAGACGTGGTCAAGGGTGTTTTTATCGCGGGTGGGAATGTCAACATGCTAGTGGTATTTGGGGAATACAGTCCGCAAACTACACTGGTTGAAGTCACCAGCAACAATAAAAACAGCGTCAGGATGAGCCGTTTCTAGCGCGCTGATGACGTCATGGAGTTTGCTGAGTGCTGCCGCGAAGTTAGCGCGCGGGGGAATGTAGACAGCGGCCAAAAACACAGCAGTAAATTCCCTCGGTAGATAATAAGGACGGCACTGCAGCAGTAAAAGCTCCACATCTGGTGAACAGTGTTCGTCAATAGTCCGTATATCTTCGCACCATGAGTTGTTTACAAACACACACACGCCTCCCCCTTTCGTCTTACCAGACGCGGCTGTTCGATCGCCTCGGTGAACCGAGTGAGTTTGTAGCTGAATGGCGTTCTCTGGGACTTTGTCTGAGAGCCAGGTCTCGGTGAAAATCAGGGCGCAGCACTCTCTGATTTCCCGATGGGTTGTAATCCTGGCTCGAAGCTCGTCCAGTTTGTTTTCTAGAGACCGCACATTCGCTAGCAGGAGGCTGGGTAGCGGTGGTCGGCAAGCGCAAGCTTTTAGTCTAGCATGAAGCCCTCCCCTCTTGCCTCGCTTGCGTCGCCGTCTCCAAAGCACTCTCCTGGGGTCAGCAAACTCACTCGAGACCGGTGCTTCGTGGTCCTCGGGGTAGTTTCGGTGGCGACTCTGTGGGCGAACAATGGGTTGCAGCTCCAGCGGAATATAACTACTAAAAACAAAGTTACGCGAGTTGGCGATGTCCAGTAATGCCTGTCTGTTGTATGTTAGCAGTGCATGGCATTTGTGCACTGCAGAAAAAACGAAAAACACACAAAGAATAACAAAAGTCCAACATTTAAGTGAGGAGCGAGCAAACACGTCTGCCGCGGTGGGCGCCATTATCCGACCATTCTGTCCTGTGACCAATCCTGAGATCTTTCAATTGACACATTTAAAACACCTGGTTTAATGATCTTGGGATGAAGAAGAGGAAAGAAAGAAACATGACTGTGTCCGAGTCACATACAGTTATTTTTACTTGATCCTGCAGAATTAAAGGCTGAAACTTATCTGACCGTTATCAGTTTGTAGCAGTAAATGAGATGTCATATCGATCACGGGTTCAGTATGGATTTCCTCAAGGTTCAGTACAAGGACCATTGCTTTTCACCCTGTTCCTGCTTCCTTAGGGTGCAATTATTAGGAATCCTGGCATTAGCTTTCACTGTTACACTGATGATACTCAGCTCTATATTTTTTCATCCTGATGAAACAAACCAATTAACAATGTATAACTGATATAAAAATTTGATGACTTGTAATTTCAGACTTAATTCTGAAAAAAAGAGATTGTAATTATTGGATCATAAAGTTCTTCATGTAATAACTAGAATATTGCCCAACAATCGATGGCTCTGTCAAGTGTTCGTCATCAGTAAGAAATCTGCGTTTGCTATTTGATGCCAGTCTTTCATTTGAAAGCCACGTTTCTAGCATCTGTAAAATCACATTCTTCCAATCACGACATATGACGACATATAATTATGGGATGGCAATAGACGTGAAGGATATAATGTATTCAGAGTTCAAGTACTGGGGAGTGAAACAATTTATTGTTTTGTAAGTAATTAGCAGGATTTATAAACGTAGTGTGTTTGATAGGAATCAGTGCAGTGTTGGAACCGGATAATATGCTCACACTTTCTTCTTCTAGTAAGAACTGGAGCTGCTGTGCTTTGGAGCTGGAGTTTGTTTATTAAGCAGCAGATCAACCACCCAGTACAGCATTACAATCATCCAGTCTTCAGATCATCAACATCAACTCACTTTCCGCATTTGTCATTGAAAGCATATGTCGTTATTGGAAGAATGTGGTTTTACAGATGCTAGAAACGTGGCTTTCAAATGAAAGATTGGTAGAATGTGAAAGATGTGGCATGAATGTAATCTGGACTGCATCCGCCATGCTGTCCGGATCATGTGATCCATCAGTTCACACATCCTCTCCCGTGGCATCATGGGATTGAATCGTCTGAACACTTCAGAGTCTCACCGGAAGTTGAAGGTCATCCGGGTCTTATTGGCTGCTCTGAGAACTGTGCATTCAGACATGCTGCTTTCGTCTCAGACTGTTTTCACTTACAAAACACCTATAATCTGTAAAACGGTATCTGAAGTAGATCCTCTAAAGCAGTCATTTTTAACTCATGACCAATGAAGGTTGGTTAATCCATTGGTTAAGTCAGCTGCCACCCCTAGTAGAGCTTGTGCTGTGAATCCGTTGGCTCTCCGTGAGTGTCTGATGCAGATGTTCGCTGGCGATCTCTCGGACTGAAGCTGTGTTTCTGCAGTCTGCCGTAGGCCACGAGTATCAGAGCAAGCTCTCCAAGCACTGCTCCCAGACGGACACCTCCAAGGGCTTCGGAGGGAAGTTTGGCGTGGAAGCGGATCGTGTGGATCAGGTAAAGCGGCAGATCTTCTGCAGTGAGTGCTTCTGCGCTTAGACAGTCTGTTCATTCACTCTTGTGTTTTCTGCAGTCTGCCATGGGCTTTGAGTACGCTGGGAAAACGGAGAAACACGCCTCGCAGAAAGGTCAGTCTTTCTTTCCTTTTTATGACCTTCCCTACATGCAGGATCAACTGCTCACTTACACTCTGTCCTGTTGTTTGACTTTCTTTCATCTGTTGGTACTACCGTACTTCCCCGCATATAATTCGCAGATGCAGATAATCCGCTCCCTCATATAGCCCGCGGGTTTTGTGTAAAAAATCGTTGGCATAACCCGCACCCATAGATTGATGAACTTTTTTTTTTGCATGTTCAAAAAACCTTGCGTCCTTAGGGACGTAACAAATATATTGAAATATTATTACGTGTAAAATTGTGTGATCTAGCCCGCACCCTTATATAACCTGCACCCCCCTGCGGGGTTTGTAAAATCTGGTATAACCCGCGGGTTATATGCGGGAAAATACGGTATCTCTGAACTTCCAGTCAGACTTTGCATTAGTTGGTGCAATTTTCCAGTAGCTGACACAGATACAGATATTTAACGAGCAGAATGAAGATTGTAATTAATGAATAACGGATAGATTAAAGACTTCTGATAATCAGCCAAGCGGGAGTTTCAAAATGAACAAAGATCATCATCTTGTTTCTGTGTTTCACTGAATCCTGTGGGCAGAGATGCCGTTCTGGAGAGTCTGAGTTTGATCTCTGCTCCGGTTGTTGCAGATTACGCCACTGGGTTCGGCGGCCGCTACGGCGTTCAGGCGGATCGCGTGGACCAGAGCGCCGTTGGCTTCGATTACCAAGGGAAAACGGAGAAGCACGAGTCTCAGAAAGGTTCGTTCCGGCTTCCCCGGCCACAGAAACTGGTCTGTGTTTGGCCATGTCTGCATTACTGACAGCTTGAATCTACAGATTATGCCAAAGGCTTTGGTGGCAAGTTCGGTGTGGAGACGGATAAAGTGGACAAGAGCGCCATGGGCTTCGAGTACCAGGGAAAGACGGAGAAACACGAGTCTCAGAAAGGTTTGTGTCTGGCAGAGCAGAAGGTTAATAATAAATGTAGCCGCCATCATCAGGATCTCAGCACTGGTGGATGATTAGCTATCAAATTGAAATGTGTCCTTCCACCAAATAAGAATTTCATGGATGTGGTTTCAGATAAACATTTTGTAGAGCTTGACTCAAGTTTTCTGGAACGTGTGTGTGTGTGTGTGTGAGCGCGTGTGTGTGTATTCCTGTGCATGATTGGAACAGTCCTGACGATTTTTAGCTGAAACACTTTTAGACCTGAAAAATAGGGAAGAAGAGAATCACTACAAACAGTAGATTTGGTCCTATGATAATAACTAGCGTTAAAAAAGGTGAATAAATATTGTAACCGATGTATTGCTCATGTCAATGAATGCATGAAGTTCTACCATGCATAGATTTGTTAATGTCTTGTTGTTTGTGGATTCTCAGACTATGTGAAGGGTTTCGGAGGGAAGTTTGGCGTTCAGACGGACCGACAGGATGCGTCTGCGGTGGGATGGGATCATCAGGAGAAGCTGCAACTGCATGAGTCTCAGAAGGGTAACGGACCAGTGCTTCACCTTCCCTGTGTTCATCCTGATCCCAGTCCCGGTCCTTAACCTTCCCTGTGTTCATCCGGATCCCAGTCCCGATCCTTAACCTTCCCTGCGTTCATCCGAGGGTGGCACATGCTGCAGTTTAAGAGTAGATTTAGATGTGTGTGGTTTTGTTGTTCTGAACATGAGCATCAAATGTTAGACTGGCATCATAGAAGTCATAAACCAACAAAACTTAGTATTCAAACAGAACATTGTTATTCATCTGTGTCTTGTCAGGTTTAAACTGTGTGTATATTTGTGTAAAAGTGATAATGAAGGCCGAGTGACAGATGCATAGAGAAGAGAGACGGGCCTTACACGGATCCCTGAGGAACGCCAGTGAGAACTGATCTCAGACCTGCTGCTAAAAACACCAAATGCCTTTAAAGAGTGGAAGTGAAAGCTTGTGATCAACAGCAGCTCTGAGAATGGAAACTGTGCTGAATGGCAAACCTGAACAGCACTAACCGAGAGCTGCTTCTGCTAGAGACGCCAACAATGAGTTCCAGCAGTTCTAAGCTTTGCTTTGTGTCCGGATGAACTGATTGTCAGCCGCCATATCACCCTGTAGCCTAAGACTGGTTGCCCACTGAAGCTAAGCTTGAGCCTGGTTAGTACCTGGATGGGAGACCTCCTGGGAATGACTAGGTTGCTGCTGGAAGTGGTGTTAGGAGGCCAGCAGGGGGTGCTCACCCTGTGGTCTGTGTGGGTCCTAACGCCCCAGTATAGTGACGGGGACACTGTACTGCAACAAGCACCGTCTTTCGGATGAGACGTTAAACCGAGGTCCTGACTCGCTGTGGTCATTAAAAATCCCAGGATGTCCTTCGCAAGAGTAGGGGTTTAACCCCGGCATCCTGGCCAAATTTGCCCATTGGCCTTAGTCCATCATGGCCTCCTAATACCCCCCATACTCTAATTGGCTTCATCACTCTGTCTCCCCTCCACCAATAAGCTGGTGTGTGGTGAGTGTTCTGGCGCAATTTGGCTGCCATCGCATCATCCAGGTGGATGCTACACATTGGTGGTGGTTGAGGAGATTTCCCCTGTACTATGTAAAGCGCTTTGAGCTCTGGAAAAGCGCAATATAAATGTAACATTTCTTCTTCTTCTAACAGTAGAGAGAAACGCTTGCAACATAAGGGTCACAAATATCATGGGTTCAATTCCCAGGGAAGGCAAGAACTGATTAGAATGGCATTTTGTTTCTTGAATGCAGTGCAAATCGCTTTGGAGAAAAGCGTCTGATAAATGTGAATGTAGTATTTTTGCCAAAACCGGAAGATTTGAAATCGGCAGGAATCATCCGAGGAAGCATTTAGTTGATTTGTTTTGGCACAGGAGTTACAGCAGCCATTTCAATATTACTGGAACAACTCAAGTCTGCAATGAATCATTTATTAGACTGAGGAAAACATCACAGCAAGATTTAAATAAGCTTATGGGAGTCGGATTAAGCCAGCAAGAGATTTTCTGCTAGAGACATTTGTTTGAGAGAATCGAGCTGTGAGAGAACCAGAAAAACCAGACGGATGAGATACAAGGTTTATGAACAATGTCAGTTTAAAGAAACTGGAGACCAGAACTGTTGAAGCAGGAAGGGTGATGTCAGCATTTACCTGAAGAAAACTCTAGTTTGAAACAAATCTTTGTGATTGTTTTCCATAATCTGATCTTTCAGACCTGTAGAGAAGCATTGTCTCAGTTTACAGGAGAGAATGAGTCTAAACGAGGAGCACTATAAACAAAGATAGGATACAACATGGAAACAACAGAATTGGAAGAATGTGTTTGATCAATAGATTTCCACTTATGAAATGTTACGTCGACACTTGAGCGACTCTGAATGTTAAAGACGAATCACTGATGGATTTTGAACTCTGAAAGCTTCAGGATTGTAGTCTTAGTGATGATAGTGGAGCAGAAATGCTCAAAACCAGGGATGATAAACTAGGGAACAGAGACAGCGCTTACGATGACCTGCTGTTGTAGACCATAATAACCCCTCTAATAATCAAAGCCGCTGGACTGACCTGTTAAACAGGAGGCCTTCATTCTCATTACGCCACATTTCATCTATATAAGCAACACTGTGTTCTGTTAGGAAATATTACTGTGCAAACAGAATGATGACTCTTGGGTGAATTGTTCATCTGTGCTCTCCATGTTTCTGCAAGGAATGTGTAACATGTTTTCATCATTCTAGATTATTCCAAAGGCTTTGGAGGGAAGTATGGTGTGCAGAAGGACCGAATGGACAAGGTATTGACACACACCCCGATTACTTCTGGTTTTTAACATGACTTTCAGAACAAGAAATACGGTTGTGAAAACTGTGTGTTCACTTCCCTTTTGAAAGTGACTGTTGTTGTCAGTGAATATAATTCAGCACTGTGATGATGATGGTGAGAATGGTGATGAAGATGTTGAGAATGAAGATGGTGATGGTGGGGATAATGATGATGGTGAGAATGATGAATGATGGTGAGGATAATGATGATGTTGAGGATGATGATGATGCAGATGGTGATGGTGAGGATGAGTATGGGGATGAAATTGATGATGATGTTTACTTTGCTGTCATCATCAGAGCGCAGGCACGTTTGAGGAGGTGGAGAAGCCGAGTGCGGCGTATCAGAAGACTCGTCCTGTGGAAGCAGGTCAGCATAAAGATCTTGTGCTGGTGTTCTGCGCTGCGTTCGCGCTAAGCTTTACTCTTTGTGTGTGTGTGTTTAGCTGGAAACAGCGCCGGCAGCATCAAGGCTCGCTTTGAGAACATCGCAAAGCAGAAGGAGGAGGAGGATAAGAAGAGAGCAGAAGAGGAGCGGGCTAGACGGCAGGCCAAGGAGAAGCAGGAGCAGGAGGAGGCGCGCAGTAAGCAGAAGGTGCGCTCACACACACCTGCGCAGGAGGTGCGCTCGCGCACACACACACCTGCGCAGGAGGTGCGCTCGCGCACACACACACCTGCGCAGGAGGTGCGCTCGCGCACACACACACCTGCGCAGGAGGTGCGCTCGCGCACACACACACCTGCGCAGGAGGTGCGCTCGCGCACACACACACCTGCGCAGGAGGTGCGCTCGCGCACACACACACCTGCGCAGGAGGTGCGTTCGCGCGCACACACACCTGCGCAGAAGGTTCATTCAGGGACATTCATTTGGATGTTTTTCTCTAGAGAGAGTCTCTGATTTAAAGCTGTAAACTACAGAATTAACAGCTGACATTTCAATTGAACACATTAAAGAGACACAAAAACGCATGATAAAATGAACAATTTGAAAGCTGAGGCTTTGTTTCATGCCATAATTATGAAAACACAAAGATCATTTTATGACTGGAGTTGTGAGTGTTTATTGAAGTTGTTCACCATCAGAAAACCGAATAAAAGATCTGTTACTGGATTCAAGAGTCGATTTTAGTTAATCAAAATGAGAATCGATTGAAATCAATGTTTTCATTCTAGCTCTGTTCTCTGGATATCAGTGTGATGGAGGGTGAAGTGTGATTCACTCTGATATCAGCTGATGGGATGGAGTCGCTGACGATCAGCAGGAAATGCTGTTGGATGTGAATGTGTTCAGGTTTACTGCAGGAGGAACTGAACCACTTTAGTTTTTAAACTTCCCTTTATGTAAATCACGTCTGCCAGCCGTCACACTGCATCGACAGAAAGAATTTTAATACATGGTTTCTTTTCCAAAAATATTTTTTTAAATTGTATTTGTGAAGACATGGACATTCCTGATGTAGCCATGCACACTTACTAGTGTTTAATGCTGATGTGCACTAGGAAGATCACAAACCCTGTGTGTGTGTGTGTTCATTGCGCCCTCTTCTGGACCGTTGATTTAAAACACTGCTGTAAACTATGAAATATTTCAGTGAGAGGAAATTATATTTCAGTTGATGTTTATTTTATTTGAAGTAGTACAGTAGAACCCCGACTTACGAAATTAATCCGTTCTGAGGTTGGCTTCGTAAGTCGATCTTTTCGTATGTCGGTCAGGCTTTTACATGGAACGGATTAGGCAATTTACAAGCCTTACAAAAACACCACATTTAGCATGGGATGAAGCGCATCCCAGCTCCATACTTCCCAATCATCTCCCTTTTCAATGCAATGTAAAGCATCCTCTTCTTCCTTTTCACTTCAGCAACAATCTTCACATCCATGATGAGTGATTAGAAAAAGTTTGTTAACTAGGCACAATGCTGACCAATAGGAGAGCAGGATTGTAAAAATTGTTCCAGCAATCCCTGTCATTCAGCGCAAAATGGACTATTCCAAAACTTTCCATCTGAGAGAGCTGACGGATGATTAAGGTAAAAGAGATCAGCTGAAGATTGTATATAGTTTATTGAGTGAAATACAGGGATTTAGTTCCAATCGTTGAGGTTTTATCGATCTATGCACCTTTAATAAATACCAGTTTTGGATTATTCCTTGAGTGAGACATCATTGTTCTGACCGGACAAACTGTAGCCTTCATTCAACCCGAACCAAAATCAGCACGAATTTCAAAACAAAACTCTGAAATGTTTTTTCGCATCTCGATCATTTTGTCGTTGCTCGGGCGAAAAAAACCCCTAAATCTTTTATCGTATGTTGAATTTTTCGTACGTAGAGCGTTTCGTAAGTCGGGGTTCTACTGTAAATCTAAAGTGCTGCTTATGTCTCTGAGTGTGTTGTGCTGATACAGGAGACTGTGTGTGTGTTCTGTTCAACCCTGCGGTGATGTCTTGTGAGGGATGTGTGAGTTCACCATTGTACGTGTGTGTGTGTGTTAGGAGGAGCCCGTCGTCGAGTCGGTGGAAAACGGTGCTAACGTGTATGAGCTGGAGCCGGTCTCAGCAGAAAACGCGTATGACGAGCCCGTTCAGGAAGAGCTTTACCAGAATACGGAGCCGGACAGCCAGCTGCAGAGCTCCGGTACGCCACACTCCACACGCAACGCTCCACACGCCACTCGCAACACTCCACATGCCAAACACAAATTTCTATTTCTCCTGTTAATTATTGAATTTATTCAATTATGGATGTTTGTTGTTAGTGGCAATCGCCTGTAAAACTGAATCCATTGTTACGCCTCAAACCATCAGATTCACAACAATGGAGCCGAAGCACTGTTCATGATATACCGTGTGTGTGTTTCAGCTGCTCAGGCGTACGAGTATGGAGAGGATCTGGGAGTGACGGCCGTGGCTCTGTACGACTATCAGGCGGGTAAGAGGCGTTCGCTGGCTCTCATCCTGATCTTCTGCTCATTTACACTTTCCTGGACAATCACATGACACTAAAACTGCAACATTCTGCCATGGAATAAAAGAAAAAAAGTAGTTGTGACCTTCTCAACCTTTTTTCTTCTCAATTGGTTTTTTATGTCTTGCATTTCAGCGTGAAAAAGTTGCAACTATCTCTTTTCTTTGCTTCTCTTAACACTTAAAATTCATCAATTGTATTAATTCGCCTGCTCTTTTAAGGCTGCTGTTCAGCCAAACAAACTTTGTTTGTATTGTTTTTCCGTGACCACTGTAAACCTGCTGTGAAACAATCTGTATTGTAAAAAGCGCTATATAAATAAAGGTGACTCAACTTGACTTTTGTTTCCCGTGGCAGAAACACAATTTGCAATTATCTGTGAAATCTGACAGCTTTTACTTTAGTTTTCACTGTAAATCAGTTTAGTTAATGTTTTTCTTGTCCATCTGCTCTGTTTCTCACCAGCGGGCGATGATGAGATCTCCTTCGACCCGGACGACATCATTACCAACATCGAGATGATTGACGAGGGCTGGTGGAGGGGTGTGTGTCGCGGCGCATACGGACTCTTCCCGGCCAATTATGTTGAAGTTCGGCAATAGACGGGCTGGTTCCGCGGCGGAGCGTCAGCCCTCATTCTCATGCTTCCTTCATCAGCCCTGCTTTCTCTTCTTTCTGTCTCGTGTCTCGCGTTCGCTGGTCATTCGCCGAACGCTCGCGTCCCGTTTCGTGTCAGTAGATCTGAGTGAACGCCTCCGCCAATAGAGATTTCATGACTCTCTCTGAGAGTGTTCACACACACACACACACATCAGTGTGAGATAAGAGCTCGGAGATCTCCAGGCGTGTGTTTGAGAGTGAATCTGAACGACTCCTAAACCTGCGTCTGAACGAACGCTCTGCTCATTTAGTGTCTTTTTGCAGTGTTGGAATGGGGAACAAATTAATTATGTTTGAAAATATGAAGGCCAAAATGTGATGCCATAATCGATCTGCTGAAACTGCGTTCAGGACGACTGATGGTCTGTCGCAGCGCTTGAAATGGTTTTTTAAATCACTTTAATGGTATTTGAAGGGTTGTGTATTAAAGTCAGATGCGGCTGTCTTGCGTGTCTGATCACCGTCGTCTCGTGCTTCTGATTGTGGTTCTGTGCAGCTGTTCGGCACATCTGGACTCGCTCTGGATGTGCAGGACTGCTGTCGCTCTTTCTGTGAGTGCATGGCATTTGTTTCTGACCGCTGAGTTATGATGATCTGACCGGTGCACTGGAGTTCTGCTCTGCGGTTTCATTCGAGTCACACTTCAAACAAACTGTCTGTGCTTCTCTGTTCTGGCTCTATTTACAATGCTGTTTTATAAGAAATATCATTTAAGAATAAAAGAAGAAACAAAACAAGTGTTTTTTGTGTTTTTCACGATCCGTCACGGAAGCACATCCTCTGTTTAAGCTTTAATAAAGCGCTTGTGTTTGAGACACTGACCAGAGCTCACATAGAGAACATTTATTTCTCAGGTTTAATTCCCACACAGTTCTTTATCATTGCAGTGAGCTTCTACTTCCACTTCAGGAGGTCTTACAGTAACATGGGAAAGTCATGGCTGAACAACAGGACACTGACAGATGTGTGTTTAATAAGGTGAATACAGTACTTTATGGTGCATTATCTAAATATATACAACATTATGCATAGTATAAATATACTGCGATGTGGATTTGCTCTTAAAAATCTAACAAATATACTCATTTTATTCAAACGTAACTTTTTCTTTTTTTTTGGCAAACCACAGTTCAGTGGAGCAACACCAGTGAAACCGCATTATAAAAGGCAATATAATTATATAAATCCAAAATACTCTTACTCTAATGAATGCTATCTAAAGAGTAATATATTTAACATATGTATTTTATAAAAATGACTTTCACAGTAGCAGCAGTTATTTGGCTAACCTTTGTTTAAGACTTGCCATTTTAAAATTCTGGACAACATTTTGTTTTAAAAATATTACTCTATAATCTCTCACACTCTCAGCAGCAGATGATATGCGTATCACTCTATTCAAAGATGCCTAAACCATAATTAGTTCCTCAAACAATCAAAATAAGACAAACATTCACCGCACAATCAGTGTGTATATGCCACATATAAAACTGCACTTCACTCTCACTTCAGCTGTTCTGCTGTCTAAAAGTGTGTTTCTCGTTCATGCATACGTTTAATTTACCATTTATTGATTGATTAAAAATCAATGTCTCAGCTGGATCCTTTGATGAAACGACAGACGTATAGAAGACTTCAATCATTAGCTTGCATTTAGATCCGCCTCCATCCCATCCATAACCACCGGACCGAAACCACAACACGACATAAAACATCCCTGTCGCTGCTTTAATGTGCAGCAGCTCATAAACACAGTTATAGATGTTCTGCGCCTAATATCTGAAGCGCTCATGGAGAAACGCTCTTCCTCTCAAGCCTTCAGCATCATCCATCAAATCATCACATTGCCTAAAGAAAGAGGTGTTTGTTCGGGAATGCTTCTGTGTTTTCTTCCGTACATTTTTGCCAACAGGATGAAACGACATGGAAGACGAAGCGGTCGCTGCTTGTCCTCCTGCAGTCACACTGAAAACAAGAAGCGTTGTGATCAAAGGTTGTCATGCCCTTGCTCTGAATGTGTAGACGCACCCAACATTAGTTTAGGGTATGAATGCAAGTTCAAGCCTGAGTGAATCCAAGGTTTTCCGCTAGTCTCCTTTCATAAGGACGTGCTCTTCTGCGCACACGCTTTCTGCAACAACACACACAGCGCTTGCAGTCAATGTCCAAAATGAAATATTCCTGTATCAAAGGTAAAAAAGGACCTTAAAAAGGACGTTAAAGTTGCCCGTGTGAGAAAAGCTTCTGCCGTTAAAATGAAGCTTCTGATCATTAGAGTTCACGTAGACTTCTGCATGTTCATTGGTTCCTAATGACCACAACATCATCCCACAACTCCCAGCAAAGCTAGACTGATGAACGTTAAAGAAGACGAGATCCATGCGAGTAGGACAATATCCACTTTATTTGTCCATTAGGAGTTTGAGACCCCTCTCAATGTTCATCCGGTGACCAACACGGGTGACTCCCAAGTCTACAAGGTCTTCCTTTTGGAGGTTAGGAAGGTGCATGCCCTCAATTTCATTGTCCAAGAAGGCCTTCTTGTGTTCTGCCAAGTTCATGCTTTCAAGCCAATCGGCTACATCCTGCTTGGTCCAGACGAGGACCGGTTTGTCAGCAAAAGGCTTGTCGGCAGCAGCCTGGAAGAGCGTGAGCGGGGACAGCGATCGACTGCTGACGGAGCTGAGGCTGTGGCACTGCTCTGTGTTCACAACAGGTGGAGATGGCAGGCTGAACACATCTGTTAGTGTAGGGGAAGGGGCAGAGCCTGGCAGAGAAGAGCTGCGGCCGGAATCGGGAAGCGGCGAGGATGGACTGGAAGCCTGAGGCAGCAAATCTCTCTGTGTTGCACATGAAGTCACTATGTTGCTGCGTTTGGTAGCTGTTCCTTGGGCCGTCCATTCCCTGAGAACACACATACACACACAGAGAAAGAGACGTCAGGTGATGAACTGGTAGTGGGACTCAAGCATCATCCACTAGTGTACTAGTGTCAGTAAATGTGTCTCAAAGAAGAACAACGCACTGTCAAGTCAAAGTAATCAAAGAATTAAGCAGTAAGAGAATAAAAAACTCAGTGATTAACAACCTTAATTGTTAAAAATACAAGGACATTTGTCTAGGCAGAATCAGTGCTCGTCTTCTGAAACACAGGTGAAGGGAATCCTTTATCCTGTTAGTCTGCCACAGATTTCATGAGATTATGGTATGGAAAGCTGGTACTCATGCCCCTGTATTAAAAGATTACTTCACAGCTGAAACAACATTGAGATAACTTTTAATCTTTTCTGTTTGCCCTTGATCTACCCCAGTATACCCTGCGTTCTGCCCCCAGTGTGCTGACCTGCTTCAGTTGGGATGATGTGCCTACAGGCCAGACACAGTCCTACTGACTCATCTAACACTTTTTTATCATGTGACTATTATTTTGTGGAGGAATGGTACTCCCTTTCTCAGTAATTGTCACACGGGTCAGGCTGTTGCTGTGCCGCTCACCTGGATCCGGTGCTTCTGGGTCCCGCTGATGGATCAAGAGCTCCTCCCTGTTTCGGAAACCTGTCCTTGTTCATCTGCTGAAGTTTAGAACTGAGTTCACTGATCACATTGACTTTAGGATCTGCAGTGGGGTTAGAGAGGGGGTTAGTGAGCTCATGGGGGTCCTGCCACAGTTTAGGGCCTCGCTGAGCAAGTGTTTTGTGAGGCTCTGACTCTTCTTCACAGTCCAGGGGGGGCGGAGGGGCTGGGGGGGGCTGTCCAAAGTCCTCCATGCTCTCCCGCATCAAAGGCTCCCGGTAAAGTGCATTGCTCTTGTTGACTCCGGGCTTCGTTTTTGGCTTCGGGGGAACGGGCGGTCGGTCTATGCATGCGTCCTCAATTCCCACTGATGAGAGGGTAGAGATACTGGACACTGTGGAAGTTGTGCTGTTTGCTTCAAAGTGAGGGTCCCCACTGTTTCGACTATCAGCTTCCTCAATACCCGAGTCAAACATCTCTGGAGGCGGTGGAGGGTAGATGTGAGGAGTCGTGCAGTTTACCAGCCCTGAAAGACTCTTGGACTCCACACTGTTTGTCGCAGAAGTACGGGAATGATAAACAGGTAACGGTCCCCTTGTTGCATTACTCTTCTTCTGCTTGAGGATCTCTACCGCCTGGTCCTCAGGAACATCAATGCTGTTGGCAAACTCCAGAGGCGGAGGCAAAGGTTCAGCTAGATCAAACTCCTCTTCAGCGTCTACAGAGTTCAGTGGGGGGGGAGGAATGCTACAGGAATAGTTGACCGCCTCAGAGGTGCTTGTATGAGAGTTGGGGGCTGTAAGTTTGAAACTGGCATCAATAGTTGCACTGTCCATAACTCGTCGCTCTTGTACGAATCCATCAGACGGACTGTTCATTTGAGGCTTGGCCTTCTCTAGTGTGTGGACCATGAGGAGCCCCTCCGACTTCTGCTGTGATGTGCTCTTCAGCGGCTCGGATGCATTACTTTCCTTCACTGTCTTTGTGGGATGACTGGACTCTCTCGTGGGCCTAATCAACCCCCCATAATCTTTTGCTTGACCCATTGCAGCTGTGGCAACAAAGCTGGCTTCAATATTGGACCGTAGCTTAGTGTCTATGAATAGTGGCTGGTGGAGGTTTGCTTTGGGTGGAGGAAGAGGGGGTTGCACTTGCTCCTTCAGAGCTCTATTACTAGCAGCCAGACCCAGAGCTAACGGTGAACACATATCATGAGTCTTTCCTGTGGCCTGGTATTGGAAATCTCCATCGCTGAGCGTAACGGGACCGGCTATACTGGGACAGTTCCCGGTGCGTGTTGTGAGGGGCACTGTTGCCAGTTCAGGGATTCTAAACTCAGTCATGTTGCCTCCACTTCCAGTTTGTTGGACCCCTAATAAAGAGGCCGGTGGAGCCACAAGCTTCTGTAAACTCTTATCATAAGCAAACATGCCTTCATCTATGGACATAGACTGGCGTAAACGGGGGGTTGGGATAAATGAATCCTCGTCTCCGAGATCCATGGACAGGAAGGTCGGGCAGATCTTGCGAGCTTCAAGCCGCTTCTCGCGGTCACGCACTGCCCCTGCAATAGCGGCTGCAAAAGGGTTGCTCACCATGAATCCTCCGCTGTCCTCTACCCGAAACTGGCCAAGCGGCTCAGAGGCGCAAGTCTCGATCTCCATGCTGCTTCCTCTGCTACTCTTGCCGCTACTGCTAGTGGAAGGTTCTTTTACAATAATAGTTGGTATCGGGATTGAACAGGTTTTCTCAGGACTATCCTCAACATTTGGCTGCTTTATCAGTATCCCCTTCCTACGGGCTGGTTTCGGCGGGACATACAGCAGTTTGCCAGTTATGTCTGAGTACGGGTTCTCTGGTACATGGGTCCTGACATGGGCACACATGTTCTGCTGGCAGACGGGATACGTCTGATAGTCATATTGCTCGAGGTTCTGACGATGGCTCCCCAGCTGGTCTCTCTCTATAGTGTGGCATCTGCCGGTTGAGCTTTGTGTGTAAATGGACTGGTTGGGCTCGTATCTTTGCGCCGCAGGAGTGGGGTTGTAAGGTGGGGATGGAGGAGAGATGCCTGGAGGTGGAGGAATATCCTCAGATCTGTCAGGCATTGAGAGACTTCTGGTGAACTTGAGCAGTGGAGGTATCAGGAACTTCTTTTCTTCTCCTGTGATTCCTGGGGAAAGGATCATGCAATGCGTTTAGACTGATGCCTCGTTAAGTTGTTAAGTTTGTTGCAAACATATTTTTGAATGAAAATCACTTCTGTTTGGTCATGATCTTAATAAGAACACTTGACATTAAGCAGCTCTGACGGTTAAAGGAGGCACCAATGGATTTTTATTTACCAATGGACTTTTGTCTTCTCATGGAGCTTTTTGGCACACGAACATGCCCTGCATGGGATCTCCCAGGAACACCAGGAGGAACTATAGCGACTCCTGGCCTGTCAGACGTGGACTGCTGTAAATCAGATGTATTGATTAGAACTCAGTTTTAGATGGTTTTAATTATGAATCACAATTTTAATCTAACCCAGTTAACAGGGAATGTTCTCAGAAGTGTCAATAACATTCTGGTCTTTAATGGCTTTCCTGTGTGTCTAACTGTAGAGAGCAGCGCTTGCAACATCAAGGTCATGGGTTTGATTCCAAGGGAAAGCAAGAACTGATTAGAATGTCAATGTGTTTCTTGAAAGCAATGATAAAAGTGTCTGGTAAATGCAAATAATAATGTTCTCAAAATGTTACCACAGAAAAGAGCGTTTTTATGCAACGTTTAACATTTTTTAAATGATACTGATTCAGAGAAAATGCAAAAATAACATTCCCATAAATGTTTGCAGAATGATAAAAATGGAAAGTTTGTTTTAACTTTTTCAAAGCATTTTTAAAACACTAGACGAGGCTGGACTGATCCAGGACATTCCAAAATGTTTTCATAATTTGATGGGAATGTTAGTAAAACGTTCTAAGAACATATTCTTGTAAGCTGGGGAAACTTGTGCTCATGTGTAATTAGGCTACAACTCACAGTAAAATCCATACATGAAGCCAAGAAGCGACTGGAGGGCCGTGGCTTGATTGTGGCAACTTTGTCCGACAAGGTTTTTTCATGTTTCTGCAGCTGCAAAGTCTCGTCCACTTTATCTGCAAAAGACAGTAATGTCCAATGAAAATGGCGCTTGGTCTCTAACACAGGCACTCTGCAATAGTTCTGCAGATGCTGGATAAAACACGCTTGCGTTTAAGGAAGCAACAGACAAGGAACCGAGCCGTGGACCGCAGCACAATGTTATGCCTCGGAAAATAGAAATGCTAACATCAAGAAAACAAATTATCCGTTTTTTTCACGTTTGCCTAAAACCGATTAAACCTCTCTAGGTGGGTTCTAAAGGGAACAGATCACAGCTTGCATTTTGATGATATGAACTTGTTTTGTCTTATCTTAAGTGATTTTAGGCATTTGTGCAGTGCAGGAGATCATGGGCTGAGAACCGTCATCCAATAATGTGACGCATTCTTACAAAACAACCCAACCCTGAGGAGCAGAGGAAACACGACTCAATCCCGCAGTTTTGGCAATCAAGAGATGGACAAAGACAAAGAAAATGCTCCTTCAGAGTTTGATCACATCACTAACCCTAATAAAAGCAAGAGTCAAGTCACCTTGCGCTTTTTACAATACAGATTGTTTCAAAGCAGCTTTACAGTGGTCACAAGAAAACAATATAAACAAAGTTTGTTTGGCTGAACAGCAGCCTTAAAAGAGCAGGCAAATTAATGCAATGGATGAATATTAAGAGTAATAGTGGTGCTTTACTCAACAAACACTGATGAAAAGAGAACGGGGTTAAACAGCACTGTGTTAAAGTAAGGGATTTAATACTGAACTTACCAAGTTCTTCTAGTTCAGATGTCATGGACTTGGATCGCATTGAGAGAGCAGTTGTTGGAGCTCTTTTGGGTGGAGGAGGCGCTACAACAGACACACACAGTGATGACACATGTCATACATTACTTGCTTTCTGTATCATTTATTCTGTATTTGTATCAAATAATGATATTTACAGTATAATAGCATTACATAACTTTTGTACACAAACATTTGAATTGAATTGAAGAGCCCTTTAATTTCCTGTAGTTATCATCCAGCTTCATGTATCTACATTTATTATTCATTTAAAACATAAAAAATGCATTGATTGAGAATGAGAGCTGTGCTGTCAGAAGCCCAGTGAAAGCTGCAGACGTAAGAGTTATCGGGATTCAAAGGATGAACGTAATCCATTAGCTGGATTCACCAAAGCTGGAATTAAATCTTCATGTGTTTACATGACATAACTGCGTATTTCCCAAATGCAGACAGCATAACGTAATGGTATCATAACGTTTGCATTCTTATAATTAGACTAGATTAAAGATTAATTAAAAAATACTATTTTGTAGGGAGAACAGGGCCGTGATGAACATCATGAGCTGTGACAAAAACAACAACTCCTGCTTCCCAAACAGGAAAACATAAATCAGAAAACAACAATCAGAAACAACATCCCATAATGTTTGAAGAATGAGACAATGAAACATTCCCTTAACATTCACATAACAAAGAAAACATGTTTTTAATGAACGTTTTGAACGTTCAGGAAACATTCTGAAGCAAACTTCTTAAGAATGTGTTATTGTTAGCTGTGAGTGAGTGTGTGTATATATATATATACACATATATATATGGGTCACTCACTCCTTTATGAAAATAATTGTATTCAAGTCTGCTATTAGTATAGTTCTTTAAAAAAAGAAAGTATAAGAAATATACTTAAAACAGTACTTAATTATACTTGACTTGAATATTTGGCCTAAATTTTTTCTAAATCGACTGATCGAGATATTCTTAATTAATAATTGTAATTATACTTGACTAAAATAGTTGTTTACTCTTTTGATTGAATCAAAACACAGGCGAAGAAGTCAAATGTACATGTCAAATAACAAATCAACACGAATCAGCAAATAAATCATATAATGTCACTGAATGAAATGTTGAACCCATGAAGAGGAAACGACGGCTGATGAACTCGATCGACTCCATCTGTCTTTCATCATCACTCTGAATCACATCCAGACAAACACTGTGACAAAAACACTATTTTCTCAGCTTTTTGTTTAAAATGTTTAAAATGAAACTTAGCCACATGCAAATGTTGCAAATGAAGCTGGAATAAAATGTTTTTAAAATGGAAAGAGTTCAAGTAGCCGACAGTTAAAGGTACATTTCAAGTACTGTATATAAAATTAATACCTAAATAGGAACACAGCATTATATTTAAATTGCAAAAAATAATATAGCAAACTGTGAGTATGAAGTAATCTATAGTTGCAGAATAAAATATACTTCAAACTGTACTCATTCATGCTTTATAAGTATTAACAGAAAACTAAAATAAAATCCTAACTAACTATATCCTTCTAAATTCACTGGAAATACAGATGTGTATTGTGTGTCTAGTGGCGGTTGAGGAGATTCCCCCATCCATGTAAGCGCTTTGAGAAAGTCTTTGATAAAGCGCTATAAATGTAATTATTATTATTATTACCATTAGATGCAGTTCAAATGAGAACCGTAGTTGTGAACTCCTTAAAGTTTACTTCTGTTACACTTAAACTAAATGTGAGCCAATTTATTCCCAAACAGTTTTGAACCACAGCTCGCACACTGAAGTTAATATACTTACAACATAAAGTATACTAAACATGTTCTTGAAGTATTCTTATTGTTCTTAAGGGTTAGCAGTGTTGTGAGTTTCCTGACGGATTGTGTCGTACCTTTTTTACGGGTTTTGTCGTTTTGTTCAAGATTCCTGGTCACCCGAACAACTTTAATAACGAGTCGGTTTCCTCCGTGTTTAATCATGTTTACGACCTGCCGGTGCCCCATCTTCACCACATTCTGATGGTTGACCTGTAACCGAAATCACACACACAAACACAATCAATCACAAACACACACAGAGTAAATCAATCGCAAACACACACACACAAACACAATCAATCACAAACACGGACACACACAGTCAATCAATCGCACACACACACACACACATGCATGCACACACACACACACACGAGTCATTCAATCACACACACAGAATCAATCAATCACAAACACACACAGAGTCAATCAATCGCACACACATCCAAGCACACACACACACACACAAAATCACACACACAAAAACACAATCAATCACAAACTGACACACAAAATGTCAATCAATCGCACACTCACACAAACACACACACACAATCAATCACACACACACATGATTTGTGATTGAGTTTGATTCTTTCGGACTGCTCTCTGGTGTCAGGATACTTGAGAACACAAAGAGTGAACCAGGTTCTGTGTGTCACATCTCCTGTATCTGTGTGTCACATCTCCTGCGCTTGTGTTACATCTCCTGTATCTGTGTGTCACATCTCCTGCGCTTGTGTTACATCTCCTGTATCTGTGTGTCATATCTCCTGCGCTTGTGTTACATCTCCTGTATCTGTGTGTTACTATCTACTCTGCTTGTGTTACACTGTTAAGCTTGTTTTAATTGAATTTATTTGAATTTATACATGAAATTTGGGCAGGTTTTCATTAAAAAACAAGCCCAATTTTTATCGACCAGCCCAATGCATTTTTTTCCGGTCGGACGTGACCAAAAGGAGCCCAATTGGGCGGGAACCCGCCCAATCTGGCAACACTGAACAGAAGCATTGGTGGCTGTAATAATGAAATGTAAGGGAAGCTGTGATTGACTGTCACCTCGAGCAGGAAGTCTCCGGTGCGGAGCCCCATCAGCCAGGCCACACCACCCTCATCCACCGACTCCAGGTACTGCAGCGCAGGGAACGCAGGCGTGGGCACGAACTCCTCCAGGGGCGTGTCAGCTGTGGGGTAACAAACACCAGTCATGTGACCACATGTCCTGTATTTGTGTTATATTGTCTTGTCCTTTCAACAACACTATCACACTATCAGAGGGCCTGAGCACAAGGTGTGGAGTGATGATGAAGATGATGATGGTGATGAAGATTATGATGATGAAGAGAATGATGATTATGAAGAGGAGGATGATGATGAAATCTCACCTTTAGCTCCTCGCAGCACAAACCCGAAGCCCTCGTTGTCCTGCTTCTGTAAAACCACAGTCTTCTGCTCAGTCACACAGTCACTGTGAAGGAATTGAGTTATCAAGCCCCTTCATCATCATCATCATCATCCTCACCGCGCATTCCTGCACAGTGTAGTTCCAGCACGGCTGTAAACACTCATTCGCATCACAGACTTCGGCAGAGTGAGAGCGTCACCCCGGCTAACAATTTAATAACAATTAATTAGTTTTTTTTTTTTTGGGGGGGGGGGGGGGGGGGGCGGGGGTTACCCAGGCTTTCCTACATTGGTTATACATTGGTTGTATCAAAGATTGATAAAAATTTTGGTTTGTAATTTTGGTTTGCTCTTATACAAATCATATATGGTTTGACAAAATAAAACCTAAAATGAACGTTATTGTGTAGTTCTCAAGAAAAGAAAAAATAACAGCAGGATCAAAAACAGTCTGTGTTTGGGACATTGTGACATAAGAGATAGTTGCATAAAAAAACTTAGAAGCTGAAGTGTCTTAAGGTAAATCCTTTGTTGTGTTACTGAGGAACAGCTGAAGCGCTGCATGCTCTCAATCAGGTCCTCACCTGCAGGCGTCTGCACTGTCAAACGAGCCGACGGTGAAGTGTCTGAACAGCCTCTTCCGGTCGATGCGCTGCATCCGGCTCTCTGTGAACACCAGACGCATTACAGTCTAAATATTCTTACAAAGATGTTATTTATACTTAGTGCAAATAGTGGTTATATTTTAGTGCATTATAAAACAAAATAACATGGTAAAAATACAGTAACATTAAAACATTGATCAAAAACACGTCACAATATTTTTCATTATCATAATTCATGCACAGAATAAGGGGGTGGGGCTTGAGTGAGTGAGTCATGTGTTGAAACTGGTGGTTATGGGGAGGAGCGGGACATTTCCCAAACACTCTGGAAGCTCTCGACCAATCACAACACACCGATCCAGCCGACCAATCAGAGCACAGTGTGCTTTTAGAAGGAGGAGCTTCATAGAGACATGAACTAAACAGAGCGTTTCTGACAGACTGGGAAGAGATGAATATGGGGAAAATAACCAACATTCAAGCAGGAAAACCTGATCTAGTGGAAACAAACAGCAGGAGTTTATAACAGGTCCTCGGTGTATATTAAATATTAAATATACTCATATATCAACTTTACAGACGAGTGATTCATCCAACATAGTTTGAGTGACTTACTGGGTCTCTCTTTGTCAGCTTTGCCAGGAATCTCTTCCAAACACCTGGCAGGGAACCAGCCCACCTGCCCTCGACAGTTGCCTTCCCAGAATCCTCCTTCACCAACACTGAGAACTGCACACAGAGAGACGTGAGTGAGGAGCGGCTACGGGTCTCGGGTGCCGGTGGTGAGATCTGACCGCACTGACCTCTGACCCGCTCGTTCTTGTGGAGGCTGATCTCTCCGCCAGCTTGAGGTAGGTACGAGCGGACCGCGACGAAGTGCCGGCCGGGAACGGCGCTGTACAGCTTCCTCCTGCCACTTTGGACGCAGGGCCGGCCGTTGGCACTGCAGGAGCACACGGAGAAAGAGCTCGTCAAAAACCCACCGTTACAATAATCAAACAGAGCAAATCTGAACGTGTCAGTCATGATTATTTACAGACAGCTGATGGGAAGCTTCTTGTTTGTGTTCGGTTCACTCGATCCTACCATTTCTGCTGAGAGCTGTGTTCGTCCTCCAGGCTGACGGACAGGGAGTGGCTGTTCGGGACGGTCCTGCTGCTGCGCCCCATCAGCATCTTCCCGCGAGCGTTCTGGTCTCTGGCCGTCTTCTGCGGGGAAATGCTGAGAGCGGGACGCTGCTCGGGGCTCATGGCTCTCGCCGGTAGACTGTTGTCACTGTTGGAGCGCAGCAGCAGCCGAGACACAGACAGACTCCTGTTCTTCTGCAGGAGCTGCCGCTGTCGGGAGAAGGTCCGGGCCTCGTGGAACGGCACTGACACACACACACACACACACACACAGGGTAAAGTATGAACTGTGCTCTTTTTGAAAGAGTCTCTGCTCATCAAAGCTGAATTTATTAGATGATAAATACAGTAAAACAGTGTAATATTATATCAGTGTTAAAAAGCTGTTTTCTATGTGAATATATAGTAAAGTGTCATTTATTCCTGTGATTAAAGCTGAATTTATTAGATGATAAATACAGTAAAACAGTGTAATATTATATCGGTGTAAAACAGCTGTTTTCTATGTGAATATATAGTAAAGTGTCATTTATTCCTGTAATTAAAGCTGAATTTATTAGATGATACAGTAAAACAGTGTAATATTATATCAGTGTAAAACAGCTGTTTTCTATACGAATATATAGTAAAGTGTAATTTATTCCTGTAATTAAATTTTTATTACTCCAAAAAATTTTAATTTTCATTACTCCAGTTTTCAGTGTCACATGATCTTGACTAATGATTCTGATTTGATGATCAACAAACATTTGTGATTATTCAGTGCTGAAAACAGTTAATATTTCTGTGCAAACTTATACATTTTATTATTCAAGACTCTTTGATGAACAGAAAGGTAAAAAGAACAGCTTTTGATGATAGAATATAAACTATCATACTCTTAAAAGTTAGATGATTATAACATTATCCTGTAACTCTTTATTATAATTATATTTGAAATGATTAACATATGTTTTTAGCATGCATTAAGAATACCCTAATAATGGATTATAAATACAGGCTTCATAGAAATGCTGTACATCCATAAAGTGAAGCGGCAGTCAGGCATCGGTTACTGTCGAAAGTTCTGCAACTGCAGAAAGTTACTCCCATAAGTCATAAGTGTCACATGGCGCAGGGAAAATCGAGATACACACATCAAAACCAGCACGATACTAGATTGTTGACGGCTGGAGCGCGAGCGCGAAGCATCATAAGCTAGACTTGATTAATACAGGAAGTGTTCGGCAAGGCAGCTGGAGCGCGGGCCATCTCGCGGGCCATTAATAAAATGATCTCGCAGGCTGGACATAATTACACGCCGGGCCGGATGTGGCCCGTGGGCCGTGAGTTTGACACCTATAATCTAAAGTCTTTCTCCAACGGGTTCATGTTGTTTAAACCCTGAGCTCTGTGAGGCTCCTGATGCCCCAGTGTAGAGACGAGGACAAACACGTCCCTCAGATGAGACGCTGATCCCAGATCCTGACCCTCTGTGCTCATTAAAATCTCATGGCACTTCTCGTAAAGAGTAGAGGAGAAACCCCGGAGTCCTGGACACAATCCCTCCACTGGCCCGAACGCACTCCTCTCATACGCTCTCCTCTCAAACGCACTCCTCTCAAACGCACCCCTCTCAAACACACTGTGCTTTTATATTTGTAAGGTATATATCATCTGCATTTAATGGCTTCAGTCATTTGTTGATCTGATTGAAATATTTTGTCTCTAACATACGAGGAATTAAAAGTCTGTTTGCCAAACACTTCACAATACTTGTTCAAATTAGTTAATGCATTAGTTGAACTAACAATAAATAATGCATTATTATTATTATTATAATAATGCATTATTATAAACCTCTATGCATTATTATTATTACATATAAGGAATATATGCATATGAGACAGTGCATAATTACTGCAAACATTACAAACACAAAATTAACTGATTTCCACTAAACAGTGAGATTCATAAAACTGCTTTATTGCCTTATAACTAATTTATCTAATAAAGTTCTGTTCGTTGTGTTGTTGATTGTAGCGAATGCATGAAGCAGATGCAATGTTAAGAAATAAAGTATAAATTAATTGTAATCAGGATTGATGTGTTCACTGTTAGTTTATATATTTTTTTATGCATTACCAAGTGTTATTGTTAATAAAGGCATCAGTTAAGTATTACAGTTTGATTTATACTGACCCTAAACACACACACACACACACACTGCCCTTTCTTCTTGTATTTTACAGCATTGGTGAAGCAGGAACAGGGAAAGGACACGCGGATTCAACTGACCATAAAGCGCAACTGAAACACAAACGACTGCGCCTCCAGCAAACACACAAGCTTCTGTTTCAATCCGTTCTCACTGAGCAACAGGATTTTGAGGGAAATCTGTGCATTACGCAACGGTTGGAGCAATCAGTGTTTTCTCAAGAACACGGGATCAGGACTGGGATCAATGAAAATCCTCTGGCCGAGCTTGTGCCGCCTGAAGAGAAGCCTGAACTCAGAGAACAGCGGAAACATCTCAGCGTTATATAAGAGACGAGCGTCTCCACAGCAGCAGAAGAGCAGCTCTCCATGCCATCAGCACCAGCACACACGGCCTTCACAAACAGATTAGCATTGCTTTATTTTGAATGTGTCTGAGAGAAAAACAATGTTAAAAAGCTGAAGCGATAATTTCACAAGCGTCACGTATGTTTTCATGGCTCGCGTTACATAAACATGCAGGTTAAGTTCAGGAAGTGTACAAACACATTCTCTCTCTCTCTCACTCACACACACACACCCACACAAACTAACTTGGTTACACTTTACAATAAGGTTTCATTTGTCAAGATTAAGTTTATCTAACGATGAAGATTTACTAGTGTCGGGTATCTCTATAAAGTGACTAATTAATTAAGTGTAACTAGATTAATGTAGTAATTACTCTCTCTAAAAAGTATTGCATTACTTCTCACTAATGACTTTCATGGAGAGACATGAAACGGTTCTTTTAACTCTTAAATAATATAAAACTGCATCATTATTTTCTAACGGCAAAGTATTTAAAGGAAAAGGTTACATTAAAAATTTTAACATTAAACGTTAAATACACTACTGTTTAACTGTTTTACAGTCTTTAACGCAATTACAACACAACTAACTGTAATTAAATGACAGAGAAATTCAGAGTAATTGCTTTTTCAAGGGAAAAGTCTGTTCATATTTACATTATCTGAGCAAAAATGCATGAACTGACAATGAACAGTTGCATTTTTATTAACTATTTTAGCAAAGATTAATAAGCACAGTAACAAATGCATTGAACGTTGTTAATGTTAATTAATGCATGCTTACTGTAAAGTGTTAACACAAACTTAACATCTCAAAGACGGATGTTTGTGGATCTCTGAGCAAACTGACTCAGAGTGAGGCTTCACTCGTCCCAGAAACTAACACAAACCCAACAGAGATGCTTTCCTGAGAACCGTCCAGTGGCTGTTCGGCATTGGTTTCCTGTACCTTCTGTCCCATGCAACTGATTAACACTGTCCATCACAGCAAACCACAGATCATGCTCTTACAGCAAAGGAGGATTTCAATGCACACACACACACATCTGGAGGAAAGCAGTGTAAATCAACACACCTCTCTCTGCGGTACAGCAGGCAGAACCCATGGCCAAACGCTTCCCGGTCTCTACACAATCCCATCCCAGAGCTCGCGAGGACGGACGGACGCGCTTCTGCTGCTGCTGGAAGATGATGAGTTCATAATCCACTGCCACTTGCGGCTTTTTTCATTTAGTCTGCAGGACAGCTGTGCGCCGCTCCGGGAAACAATCACGGATTATGCCTCCTCAGATATTTATTCTGTTCCTTTTGATTGATTTATTTATGTGAACGGCTCTGGCATAATCCAGCTCACTGGACTTCTTTTTTTTTTTTTTTTGCATTTATAAAAAACAAAACTGTCCAGACTGACGATATTACAGATATGAATATAAAACAACAAGACTTTATTGGTTAACGTTAATGCATGAAGGGGCAATGCATTATTATTAACTATCATTGTTAGTAATATTATCAGATTATTTGTATTAGTAAACCACTTCACTAAGATTAATAAAAGCTTTAGAAGTATTGTTCATTAATAGTTCATGTTAGTAATGGAGCCTCATTGTAAAGCGGGACCTAAAACCATATTGGGGGAAAACAGTGCGAAAACCAAATTATCGCACACTCTTAAAGACGAAGGTTTTGGCAGCGATGCCATAGAAGAAAATTATTTCTTCGTATGTAGAACAATCTAAAGAAACTTTAGTGCTGCTGTGAATGACCAAGCGCCTCACGAAACCATCCATGCCAATAAAGATCCTCGTACTCAATCATATTTCATGAAGAAATGCACACAAAGTGTTTTTGGTTTGGACTCCAAGTATTACTATGTGTTACTGTAACACACAATACAGTATTACTGTAACACACAATACAGTATATATGTGTGTTTAGGCCAAACAGACCTGCAGTTTGACACATGCTTGTGCTCAACATCACCTCAGAAAACAGAGGAAAGCATCTTCAGTGCAGCTGTGCCTCGTCATCGCTCTTAATCCTGTAGTTCCTGGGATTATTCCAGTCATTTCTCTCTCAGTAAGAGCCAGTGACTCTCAATAAGATGCGATCGCTGCACTTACCCACATCACTTTCTCTGTGCTTCTTAATGAGCTCTGCCAGCTCGAAGTTCCCAGAGATTATGGCCACCTGCAACACAAGCAAGAAAAAGCTGCTCTGATTCCCTTCAGATCATCTCATGAAGTTCAAGGTGAACTCGTGTCGGGCTGTAATGATACATCAATATGGATCGATGCGTCAATCAAACCACTAACAATATGCACACACAAAAATCAATGCATATGTTTATATTTTCATCAGATACTACAAGACTTGTTTGACTATTATAAAAAAGATGTAAAGTTGATGTCAAGTTCATATTTACAGTCCTAAAGCCTAGCGATGGTGTTTAGTTAAATCATCCCTTTCAGACAGAAGTTTAAAAAAGACAATATCTCCTTTAAAGCCATGTGCGTGAACACATCACAGTCAACGGTCAGTCCTCATTATAACAAAACATTGGTTGTTTTCATCGGTCATTATTCACAGTAAGAGATGTTTGTGCAATAGCAGCAAACACACTTTTGGCAAACGAGAGCAATCAAATGAATGCATGGAAGCCTGTGCAACTTGTCTGCGGCGTCCGGATATAGAGCCCTGTCTTCCTAAGCACATTGGGTCAGATGAAAAACACAATCTAAGATAAAGATTAAGATTACTGTGCCTCTGTCAGACTGCACTTCAAACACGCAGTTACTAAGAGCGTCCTTTCAGAAACTAAACTAATTCTTGACTTGTTCTAATGAAGTGCTGAAGTCCAGCTGAAACACAGCACTGCGTTTCTAAAGCTGAAGTGTGTCATTTGTCCAGCAGCATCAAACAGAAACGTTGGTGAATCTGCCCTGAATCTGCTGAAACACTTAGTTCTTATGCAAGTCCAGTCGGGCACTTGATCAAACGGCCAAATGCATTAATGTAAAGTTTACGCATGTAACCATGGTTCCCTGAAAAGGGGAACGAGACGCTGCATCCCCTAGAAGACACTTTGAGCAGCGCCTCCAGCATGCCTGATGTCTGAAGCACAAGTCTAAGCACAACAATGAACTTGTCATTGGCCGGCGACGGCTTCTGGTGCGACTGCGTATAAAAGGGAGCTTGAAAAATACGTCATCCTCTTTTTGTCTGAAGGAACTGTGTGCAGGAACACTTGAAGCACTTGAGCCCCTAGAGGACACTTTGGAGAACGAACACCCACTCCGTCATGCTGAACACTCTCCATTATGATTTCTCTCATAATAACAATGTGACGGTTTGCAGCCCCGCATGGACCGACCAATAACTTTATAAACATGATCAAGGAAGTGAGAGACTTTCACCTTTAAACTACATGTTTCCTTGTATTAGACCGTATTTATGTTGGACTTTGTTTACTACTTTTTGCACAGTGTTGGGCATTGTGTGTGATGCTCTAAAATGGTGTTTTTGTTTTAATTCTGGCACTTTTATCTGAACTAACAATACAATAATCGTTAGATTAGATGATAGATAGAATAAATAATCGGCAGATTAATTGTCAAAAATGAAATAAAGACTCGTTAGCTGAAGCTTTACGTAACATCCAGCACTCAGGAGCATCTTTGGACTCAACGGCCTCATCCTGCTCCTCTCGGCTGAAACAACACATCATCTCCATGCTCATAATCCAGCTGTAACGCGAAATGACGAGGGCGAGGAAACAAGGGATCAACGTAAAACTCTTTAATTAAACAAAAACACTTTACATATAAACAACGGAAACTTGGAACAACCAGGAACATGGAGACACGACAGGAACAGCGACATAGGATCGTTAACAATCAACAAAGACAAGGGAGAACGTGAGGGTTCAATACACAGGAAATGGGACACACCTGACACGACTAACAATGGGGAGCGGATGACATGACAGCGGACAGAACAAGCATCACACAGGAGGAAACAGGAAGTAACTGTGACACCAGCAGCTGGAGTGACACACACTCACACCTCTCTCCACCTGTAAACCCTCCGATTCCAGCCTCCAGCTTGCCTCGGATCAGGTCATGAACCGTGAGGCTCAGATTACATACTAATTTCCTAAACAAGAGCATAGTTTCTTCCCTGAAGAGCTTAGAACGCATGCAGACGTCCCTCTGAAGGACTGCGCACGCCTGTGAAAGCTTGTAGAGCTAACGATTTCCACAGTCCCTTTATTACACATCCTTCAAACAAACTCCTAAAGACAAGAGAGAGGATGAGAAACTCAGGGTTGCACCGGCAGTGATGTCATAGCACTCGTGCTACACACACCCGTCAAAAAGCTTATTACCTGAAATCATTTTGCTTCTCAAATAAAAGTATTGTTAATTTTTTTATAAAAACAATACATAAATAAGCACGAAAAAAGGGTTTGTTGTTGCAGTGCAAATATTGTTTATGCTGCTAGAAAGGAGATTTGCCACTAAGAGTCAAAAGTGAAACACGTGTAGAGGGAGAAGTGAGGTAACGAATGGAGGAAACGCATCCCATAATACACTCTTTTAGTCGAGGACGAGGGTTTAACACAGTGAATTTCTTCTTTTGAGCGTCTAACATGCTTGTTTGAGTGACTCTGCACATGCGTGCTTGATCTGTAATCCTAAGAGCACTTCTAACAGGAGATTTGTACCTCACCATCTGTAGCCTTTAATCACAGTTCATCCACAAACTACTGTATCACACACACTCTCTCTCACACACACACACTCTCTCTCTCACACACACACACACACACACACACTCCAACATACACACTCTCACACACACACACTCTCAACCACACAAACACACACACACTCTCACGCACACTCTCTCTCACACACACACAAACTCACTCACTCACTCTCACTCACTCACTCTAACACACACACTCTCACGCACACACTCTCACGCACACACTCTCACGCACACACTCTCACGCACACACTCTCACGCGCACACTCTCACGCGCACACTCTCACGCGCACACACACACACACACACACACACACACACACACTCACTCTCACACACACACTCACTCTCACACACACTCTCTCTCACACACACACTCTCTCTCACACACACACACACACACTCTCTCTCAAACACACTCTCTCTCACACACACTCTCTCTCACACACACACTCTCTGTCACACACACACACACACACACACACTCTCTCTCTCTCTCACACACACACTCTCTCTCACACACACACACTCACTCTCTGACACACACACACACACACACACACACTCTCTCTCTCTCTCTCTCTCTCTCTCTCTCTCACACAGACACACTGTCTTTCTCTCTCACACTCACTCACACACATGAACTCTTGATCTCCATTCAATCCCTAATCTATGTAAACACATCAGTATTCAGAAGATATTTATACACACACACACTGCATTCAGAATGTAACTCATGAATAATCTCTCATTCAGACAGAATCTGTATAATAGACAGAAGGCACATTCATAAAATCCAGTCTTCTGTGTAAATGTAAATGCCTCATCATACAGAAAAATCGCAATTCAGTATTTAAATCGTATGATGACATCACAGTTGATGTCATCCAATCAACAGGTGATGCACAGAGCCAAGCCACGCATATTTTCTTTTTTGATTATTGATATCTATTAGTGAGATATCCCTCACACACACACACACACACACACACACACACACACACACACACACTGAAGGATACTATTCGGAAATCCATTGCCGCTTGTATATATATTCTTTCATTTTTCTTATTTGTACCTATATTCTTTTCTTTGTCTTAATTTTCATATGTTTCTTTGTCTTATTTTTCATATGTTCTTTTCCCTTTCTTATTTGAATGATTTGTAAAGAGTGATTTATAATCAAGTTAGGGATTTTTATTAATTAAAACCTTTCTTTACTCTTCTGTATTTTTCCATCGAGTATGGATGAATATTGTCAGCACTTCTCAACAGATAGAGTATGTTATCAGAATGTTTTGGTTTATAGTTGAAGCCTGAGCCGAGTTCAGCCTTGGAGAAGCTGTGTATTTGTGTGTGTGCGTTAATATGGTCTGTATTGGTGAGGTGATTAACTGGCACCATCAGGAGACGGAATGACTTGCTGTTCTCGACAAGCCACGTCACGAACCCGTCAACCATGTGATCAACGAAGATAAGCTTCAGACTGTCTGCTCTTGTGTGGAAAATTACTAGTTTTGTTTTTCCTTTTTTCTTTCTTTCTTAGCCAATCAGGATCATTTAAACGTCATCATTGACGTAGTTAGCACCCTCTGTTAGAGTATAATTGCTGTAACAATGTTATTGTATGTGGGGCGGCCTACAAACTCCTTGTGAGACCTGAAGCTGGCTTCTGCTGATGAAACTGCAAACTAAACTTCACTAAAATTTCTTCTATTGACTGCACTTCTGACTCCTGGTCTTCATTCAACATATCTGGTCCTCGGGTCTTAACTGTGAATTCCCCTACAACACACACACACAAGCCTGCACACACACTCTCTCTATCTCACACACACACTCTCTCTCTCTCTCACACACACACACACACACACACACACACACACACACACACACACACACACACACACACACACACACACACACACACACACACACACACTATCTCTCTCTCTCTCACACACACACACACTCTCTCTCTCTCTCTCTCTCTCTCTCACACACACACACTCTCTCACACACACAGCTCCAGTGGGAAGGCAGCAGGATTGAGGTTGGTACCTGAAACGGACTCTGGCTGTTGTGGTTCTTCAGCTGTTTGTCGGCTCCTCTGACCAGCAGCACATGCGCGCACTTCTCCTGCAGGAGCACGAACATCCTCAGTCTCTCACACACACTCTGCATCTCTAAAGCATACATGGGTTTCCTCTCTGCTTTCAGAATCATGCATGAAATAAGCAACATTTATTCTAGTCATCTTTGAGTTCTGCTGTGTCATTATTCATTATTTGGAAAAGCTGCCACTTTTTCCCACTGCTCTCTATCATGTTCAGAATAAAGGTATTGTATGTTCCTCCTGAAGGCTTTGAGTGTTTGCTTCCCATCAGCGCCACGTGCTGTCAGAATCACTCACTCAGCCCGTCTGCTGCTCTTGCTTTTATATTACTGAACACATAATATAATCATTTATAATTCTAACTCACCCCTTTTCTTAAAACCGGCTTATCTTGTAATAAAATATTTTATGAGAAAAATGGTTTTGGACATTGTAATTCTCATAAAACAACATTGCTCATTGTGAGTAAGTGTGTGTTTGATTGTGTGTGTGTGTGTGTGTATGTTTGTGTTTCTGTGAGTTGGAAAGAAGTGACTGTGTATGTTTGAGTGTATATGTGTGTGTGTGTGTGTGTATGTGAATGTTTGATTGTGTGTGCGTGTGTGTGTGTGTGTGTGTGTGTGTGTGTGTGTGTGATTGAGTGTGTGCTTGAGTGTGTGTGTGTGTGTGCATGTGTTTGAGTGTGTGTGTGTGTAATCACACACCTGGTTGTAGAGAGAACAGATGTGCAGGGCTGTGTTTCCAGAGGCATTCTGAGCGCTCATATCTGCACCGTAAAACAACAGATGCTCCAGGTGTTGGACGTGACCATGACGACAAGCCTGTTAAAAAACAAACAAACACACAAGTATGTACACAGACACACACACACACACAGGATACTGTATTTTACACCAGAGGGCGCTGTTTCTTCAATAAACTATTTGCTGTCCAGCTTGTTTAAAGAGAACATTTGGTCTAATTTATTCATCTGCTCTTTAACTTATCTAATGTTTTTCTGGTTTTAATGTGTTTATTCTCTTTTCTCTATTGTATTGTATTGTATAGAGGATGTGTGCAGAGATGGAGCAGAGGATCTGTGCAGAGATGGAGCAGTGGATGTGTGCAGTGATGGAGCAGTGGACGTGTGCAGAGATGGAGCAGTGGACGTGTGCAGTGATGGAGCAGAGGACGTGTGCAGTGATGGAGCAGAGGACGTGTGCAGTGATGGAGCAGAGGACGTGTGCAGTGATGGAGCAGTGGACGTGTGCAGTGATGGAGCAGAGGATGTGTGCAGTGATGGAGCAGAGGACGTGTGCAGTGATGGAGCAGAGGACGTGTGCAGTGATGGAGCAGTGGACGTGTGCAGTGATGGAGCAGTGGACGTGTGCAGTGATGGAGCAGTGGATGTGTGCAGTGATGGAGTAGAGGATGTGTGCAGTGATGGAGCAGTGGACGTGTGCAGTGATGGAGCAGAGGACGTGTGCAGTGATGGAGCAGAGGACGTGTGCAGTGATGGAGCAGAGGACGTGTGCAGTGATGGAGAAGAGGACGTGTGCAGTGATGGAGAAGAGGACGTGTGCAGTGATGGAGCAGTGGACGTGTGCAGTGATGGAGCAGAGGACGTGTGCAGTGATGGAACAGAGGACGTGTGCAGTGATGGAGCAGTGGACGTGTGCAGTGATGGAGCAGTGGACGTGTGCAGTGATGGAGCAGAGGATGTGTGCAGTGATGGAGCAGAGGACGTGTGCAGTGATGGAGCAGAGGACGTGTGCAGTGATGGAGCAGTGGACGTGTGCAGTGATGGAGCAGTGGACGTGTGCAGTGATGGAGCAGTGGATGTGTGCAGTGATGGAGTAGAGGATGTGTGCAGTGATGGAGCAGTGGATGTGTGCAGTGATGGAGCAGAGGATGTGTGCAGTGATGGAGCAGTGGATGTGTGCAGTGATGGAGCAGTGGATGTGTGCAGTGATGGAGCAGTGGATGTGTGCAGTGATGGAGCAGTGGATGTGTGCAGTGATGGAGCAGAGGATGTGTGCAGTGATGGAGCAGTGGATGTGTGCAGTGATGGAGCAGTGGATGTGTGCAGTGATGGAGCAGTGGATGTGTGCAGTGATGGAGCAGTGGATGTGTGCAGTGATGGAGCAGAGGATGTGTGCAGTGATGGAGCAGAGGATATGTGCAGTGATGGAGCAGTGGATGTGCATATAGCTGATGTTTACCTGGTGTATCTCATGCCAGCCGTTCTCGTCCTGGCAGCAGACGGAGGCCTGTTGGCTCAGCAGCAGCTCGCAGCACTCCGGCTCTCCGTCCGCCAGTACAGTGTGATACAGAGCCGTCAAACCACGGCTGTCCTTATAGTCTGGAGACGCCCCGAGCTCCAGGAGCGTCTGCAGAGAAATCAGTCAAAACACTCCCTTAATCATTCCTCTCTCCCGTCTGCCATTTCACTTCAGCTGGCAATTAACCCGAATACAGTAGATTTTGCCATCTTATAGAATTCAAGTTTAGTTGTATTGAGTTTTTCAGTATTTTAAAATTTTTAATTCAGCTTTTATCCAAAGCAACTTGTATTGCATTCAAGAAACACACTGACATTCTAATCAGTTCTTTCTTTCCCTGGGAATCAAATCCATGACCTTGATGTTGCAAGGACCTGCTCTTTTAGAGCTGCTGTACAGCCAAAACAAACTTTTTTTATTGTTTTCCTGACCACTGTAAAGCTGCTTTGAAACAATCTGTGTTATAAAAAAGCGCTATATGTGACTTGACTGTAATCTTATAACTTGAAAACTGTGCTACAGCTACATAGTAGTTTTTTTTTTAAAGTTTTTTAAAGTAAATGTTAACCTTGTTTAAAAGTCACATTATGTTCTGTTTATTGTCAGAGATTTCAGAAATAAAGAAGCTTTTCCACTGTTGTGTTTTCCAGGACCTCACAAAATGCTTAGATTATTAAGAAAACCCTGAAGTCAAACATCTGATAATATTAAATAATTATAAGATTGAATAGCTTGTATAATATCCGGTTGGTTTTCTAAACGGCAATACTTAATTTTACTGAACATTTGCCAAAAAAGATTTTTCAAGCTTTTTTTCTAAGCTTTTTTATTTAGAAAAATGGATAACGTAGAAATTGGTAGAGCTAAATAATGCACACTATGTGTGTTGATGAGATGAGGGATTGTAAGTTATGCACCTTGAGCGCGGGCTGGTTTTTAGCGCGAGCTGCTTTGTGAAGAGCCGTCATGCCGTTCTGATCCCTGAAGTCCAGATGAGCTCCTCCGTTCCTCAGAGTTTTAATAAACTCCAGCTTATTATCCAGCTGCGCAGCGAAGGTAAGCGGAGTCTCTACACACACACACACACACACACACACACACACACACACACACACACAGACACAAACACAGAGACACACACAGACACATAGGCACAGACACACAGACAGAGACACACACACACACACACACAAACAGCATGTCAGCGATCATGGTATGGTAAGCTCCGGTGTGTGTGCATCCGTTCCTCTGGTACCTCCGGTTTCTGTGTCCTGGTAATTGGGATCCAGTCCTCGCTCAAGCATTCTGGAGAACTTCTCCAGCTGATGATACTGGATGTAATCAATGAACTTCCTCAAGTTGACCTGGTGAGAGAAAATAAGAGAGAAAAAGAAAAACTAATTTCACATCATATCATTGCTTTTATCAAAACGTCTCGGTTACGTTTGTGCTGTGGGAACGCAATATTCACTCCAAATTACGAACAAGTGTGAAATGGTTTGCGGACTCAAGAAACGAAGCACTTGTGGCTGGAGAAGATGGAGAGGATGGGGAGGATGGAGAGACTAGAGAGGATGGAGAGGACGAGAGGATGGAGAGGACGGAGAGGATGGGGAGGCTGGAGAGGATGGAGAGACTGGGGAGACTGTTGAGGATGGAAAGGCTGGAGAGACTGGAGAGGCTGGAGAGGATGGAGAGGATGGAGAGACTGGAGAGGATGTAGAGGATGTAGAGACTGGAGAGACTGGAGAGACTGAAGAGGATAGAGAGGATGGGGAGGATGGAGAGGATGGAGAGGACGAAGAGGATGGGGAGGCTGGAGAGGATGGACGAAGAGGATGGGGAGGCTGGAGAGGATGGAGAGACTGGAGAGACTGGAGAGGATGGAGAGGCTGAAGAGGGTGGAGAGGAAGGAGAGGATGGAGAACCTGGGGAGGATGGAGAGGCTGGAGAGGAAGGGGAGGCTGGAGAGGATGGAGAGGATGGAGAAGCTGGAGAGGCTGGAGAGGCTGGAGAGACTGGAGAGGAAGGGGAGAATGAGGAAGATGGAGAAGATGGGGAGGATGGAGAGACTGGGGAGACTGGAGAGACTGGGGAGACTGGGGAGGATGGAGAGACTGGGGAGGATGGAGAGGATGGAGAAGATGGGGAGGCTGGGGAGGATGGAGAGGATGGAGAGGATGGGGAGGATGGGGAGGATGAAGAAGATGGAGAAGATGGGGAGGATGGAGAGACTGGGGAGGATGGAGAGGATGAAGAGGATGGAGAGGATGGAGGGGATAATAATAAAAATAACTCATTACATCTATATAGCGCTTTATCAAAGACTTTCTCAAAGCACTTACATGGATGGGGGAATCTCCTCAACCTAGATGATGCGACGGCAGCCATAGTGCGCCAGAACGCTCACAACACTCCAGCTTATTGGTGGAGAGGAGACAGAGTGATGAAGCCAATCAGAGAGAATGGGGATGGTTAGGAAGCCATGATGGACAAATTTGGCCAGGATGCCGGGGTTACACCCCTACTCTTGCGGATACTCTTGGGATTTTTAATGACCACAGAGAGTCAGGACTTGGTTTAACGTCTCATCCGAAAGACGGTGCTCATTGCAGTAGAGTGTCCCCGTCATTATACTGGGGAGGTAGGACCCACATAGACCAGAGGGTGACCACCCCCTGCTGGCCTCCTAACACCACTTCCAGCAGCAATCAAGTCAGTCTCCCATCCAGGAAAATAACCAGGCACAGCCCTGCTTAGCTTTAGTGGGCAACCAGTCGTAGGCTACAAGATGGAGAAGATGGGGAGGATGGAGAGACTGGGGAGGATGGAGAGACTGGGGAGACTGGGGAGACTGGGGAGACTGCGGAGACTGGGGAGGATGGAAAGACTGGAGAGACTGGGGAGGATGGAGAGGATGGGGAGGATGGAGAAGATGCATCTCACCTGCGTGTGAAGTCTGGCGAACTGCTTCTCATCCACACTGGACTGACTGTACAGTCTGGTTTTGTAGCGAAACTGTAGCGAACAGGAACAAAGACGTTTCTCAGGGTTTCATTGCAGCGACTGACATTGAACAAAGACCTTCACGGTTCAATAAAGATGTGTGCGCTGCAGTCTGAAGTGAATGTGCTGTTAAAAGTTCTAATTAATCCATGTTAGGATAACACTCTCAGTGTTAATTAATGCATTCAGTATCAAACATGTACTGTAGTTATTCAGGCATGAATCCATAGACTCCAGTCATAGTTACAGTCAACTCTTCATGGCGTTATACTCAGTTCAGTTCAGCTCTTGTTCTGTACCTCCAGTGATGCGATGCCCTCGCAGGCTGGCAGTGGATATTCCCCCATCAGACTCTCTTCATCCAGGAATTCCCCGGGGCTGCCGTCGCTGGACGGCTGGAAGAGGCCGTAGTTCAGCACGTCCTTCAGGTTCTGACTCAGAGTGCACAGGATTCTCTGTTTCACGGCCCACACAGTGTCACTGGAGCTGAACCGCATGCTCTTCTGTTGAAGGAAAGTGAGGGGACGTCGTTAAACACGCATGACAGTTATCGGTGCACATTATTATTGTGTAAATAATCTTGAATCAGAATAACAGCAACATGATGAGGGCGGGGAAACCTGGCACTCACATTAGCATATCATTTGCATATGACCGCCTCCAGTGCAAGACATTAAAGAATAGTTACACGTCACATAACGAGTCTGCCAACAACAGTCGGCTTTGATCGTCCGGTTTAAACGTCTGGTTTGAGTCTCTGTGCAGACATCAGAAGATCCCAGCCGTGCACGCTTTATTTTAATGCCATCCCAGACATATTTTGTTGATCCTGGTACAACATTCCTGTCTGAAAATTTTGTTATATCCCTATACCTACCCTAAACCTAAGCCTACACATAATATATCCCTAAAATCAGAGGGGAATATAACTGAAGCAGAAGCACTAGTGTCAAGGTTTGGGAAAAACCAAACTGTGCATGCGACACCAAAACACAACATGAAACACTCAGCCGATGTAAACACGAACATTGTGTTTAAACACGTGCTCCAACACTGCACACAGACCCGAGAGCACGCGGTTCAAGCAAAGCCAGAAACTGCGCCCACTCACATAACGTAGAGCGCGCAAGAACGAGGAACCATTCATCTTGCGCGCTCACGACAAGGATGAACACATGGGTCATGAATGTCCGAACCCCAACACAAAACCCAAACTGAACCAGACCAAAGTATCGGGACCGGTAAAAACGCACGCGACTCGAACTGTCGAATTCGCACGCACTCACAAAACATGCTGTAAAAACGGATCAGCGCAGATATACTTTATTAACATTATAAGTGACATAGATAGACTTTATTAACATTATGACATTCAAAATGTTTGAAGAATCAGATAAATTTACCTAGATGACTTTAACTAGACAGAGAGTGAATCACACATTCACACACACACACACTAACACACACTGACACTCACACTCTCTGTCTCTCTCTCACACTCACACTCACGCTCACCGTTTGCTGTAGGTCTGGGATGACCACGTTGACGGTGAGGGAGCTGCACTCACTGGCCGGTCGTTCTGCTCTGATCGTCTCATAAACGGCCTCCTCTCTGGAAGAGCTGGATCCCTGAGAAGAGCCAGAGAGGCTGGGCGGCATCTCCTCCTCGCTGGACGTCGGGCTCCGCAGCATTTTCAGCTGACAAACACATTTACAACAGCAGCATCTGAGACAGGAATGAGTCCTTGCTGCTAGTAAATAGAAAAAATGACCCTGTTCATCCACAGTGAAATTGTGTGCAATGCATAACTGGGCTAGTTAGGGTCAAGCTATTGTCATCGCTAGCGTTCCTAATAAAGTTATTCCACTTATTCTTCCGCTCTGGTGGAAACTTTATGTAATTTGGCACAGAGACGGGGGACAGTCTGAACTTTCACCACAGCAAATCTGGAGTCTCTAACTCAATCCCTCTAGCGCCACCAATTGTCCAAAGTTTCCCTCACGTTTATGCTAATAACTTTTGAATCTTAAGGGATAGAAACTAAATCCTCTGATTCTTTGGCTCCTAGGATTCAATTGCACAAATCAAAAAAGAATAATAAAGAGTCAAAAAAGAATAATAATCTAAAGTGACATCATACGGTCACTTTAGATTATTATTCGTTTTTGACTCTTTGAACTCTTTCTAGGCTGTAGATATTCACACAAATTTAACCAGATCATTATGCCAAAGAAATGTTATGGAATTTAAGTCAATTTGTCAAACCGTTCTTGAATTTCTCGCAAACTAATTTTACATACCATTTGCAAAAATAGCTTTGTGGTATTCTGACCAAAGTTGGTACATGTGATCACAAGCATGACCTGAGGCTAGCAGCTGTGTTTCAGTGCACTGCCACCTACTGGCCTGGAGAAACACATTTCTGCGCATAACTTCTGAATGGTTTGCCTAAAACTTCTAAAAGTGGTCTCATTAGATTCAAGGCGGGTCAAGATGAAACCACCGTAGAAAAATCTGAATCTATATGCTAAAATGTTGATAGTAAATGGCAAAAAAAAGCAAAGTTGTGTGTGGGTCATTTCTCATATGCTCATAAACGCAAACGTATATAACCCCTAAACGAAATGACAGATTTTGACCACATTTGACGCTTATGTATGGAAGCATTCTGAGGACACACAAAAGAAGCGGTGGCAAATGGGCTATAAATGAACAACACAAGAAATTGGCTTGAACTGCAGTGTCATTGCTATGATTGACTTCAGTTGTGATCATAGTTCGTTATGACATGAAAAACATGGCCATTATTTTAATTACAGTATGACGAAAAAGATGCAAAGCTGTAACTGCACTGGTTTTGTTTGTTGTCGTTTTTCACGTACGCATCGTCACATCATTACAACACTCAGTATGTCTTCAGCACAGTATGTTTCAGGACAGTAATGACTATTAGAACTTATATTATAAGCAATTATATCTCATTACAACTCAACATAATCATGAGGTTTCAACCGTTTTGCTTAAAAATGTCTCCAAATGTTTTTATTGACGCATCTGTGCAGTTGGTCTGCTGCTAGCTTCTGATGTGCTCGGCCCTGATCATTGCTGATTTATATTTGATTGGTTTGTTAGACAGAAACTGAGGAACCGGGTCTCTTCCACACAGTGTCTGATAAAGGCGGCAGAATATAGGACACGACACAGTGGAGCGCTTC
Organism: Rhodeus uyekii; assembly: GCA_037043235.1. Classification (NCBI taxonomy): domain Eukaryota; kingdom Metazoa; phylum Chordata; class Actinopteri; order Cypriniformes; family Acheilognathidae; genus Rhodeus; species Rhodeus uyekii. The sequence goes on along the minus strand of JAWRVZ010000442.1, from coordinate 83,170 downwards.
CAAATAAAGAGCTGCTAATTGGAGCTATGCAGTTCTTCTGCACTCTTTTCTCATGTAGTCCATTCATCTCCACACACGCTCATGCCATCATAACACAGATCATACAGTCACAGATCATACAGTCATGTGTTGTCTGTAACTGAAAGCTTGAACTTGAGCTCTCAGATTCGTGACTCTCATTCTGCAACTAACTATAGGCCAAATATATATACAGTGGAATCCAGTTATGTCGACGACCTCGGGAGTTGCAAAAAAGCATCGAGATAACCGTTTATCGAGATAACCAAAAACCAATATGGCGATTTATTCGATGAAGCGATGCTATAAAAATGTACATACACTGTATATGTTTGCTAACAGCAAAAGGCATATGTGCACCAACTAACAGCAGAGATTTACCAGTATACAATAAAAAACACCTTCCATTCTCCATACAAACCTTTAATTTTATTCTCCAACATTGCAAACACAATTTCACTCACACATAAACGCATTCGCTCAAAACAGTCATTTCGCTCTGACAGTTCTGAATGTATTGCGCACGCAGTTACTATGGTTGCTTTACAAACTCTAAAATGCTTTGTTGCTTTTTGACTTTAACAGTCTGCTTGAAAACAAATGCTTCTATCAGTAACGACATCTTTGTCGATGCCAATGTAATCTGGGAACTCCTGCGCCTCTAGGTAGGTAGGTGTTTAATCTGTGTTGTGTAATTTCGTAATCACTCTTGAACACCAGTATTCGTCAAGCGAATGTCATTTGTGTAAAGCGGCCGGAAGCAACGCAAACTCAGCGCATGCACAGTGAACTAGATACTATCTTTAGTCAAGGGAACGAGAGAACACATGTGAAGTGGTGAATTTGTCCCTCTTTTGTGCTCGAGATATTAGGGTTTGGCGACATAAAAGAATCGACATAACAAATAAGAAAATGCTAAGACAATGAGGGAATTTGGCGGTCCCACTTCAAAAACGTTGACATAATAAGGTTGGCGAGTTAACCGAGGTCAAGATAAGTGGATTCCACTGTATAAATGTCGGCCAAAAGAAAAGATGAGGATCAGAGGTTCTACCCGAAACACACTGATGGCAATGAGCTTCATTATGGGTTGCCGCAGACTCTCACATGCTCTTTGAAAGAGGGAAGAAACTGTGTGTAAAGTAAACGGGTAATGCTCTGTCATAAACATCTCTGGCACAAATACTGCTTCAATCAGGCATCATCCAGCAATCAATCACAGTCTAGTATCAGCCAAAAGACAGTTCAACTATTGATCACAATTCAGGTTCATGCATTAACAATGAACAACATTAAAGGCAACAATGAAAAACTGTTATTCAGTTTACCTGAGAATCTTCAGTGCTCCTTTCTGTCTGTTTTAAGCCACGGAAAACAGGGAAGAGGAGAAGATGCCCTTCATCAGCCACAAGAGTCCTAATAAATCCTTTACGTCACTCAAAGTAATCGCACAGAGCATCTGACTCCTCTGAACAAACAAAGATAACAATGTTCACAGTATTCGGTGGAAAAGGAGTCCAGTGAAGTTCTCTGAAACTCTGAGTTGTGTGAGAAGTAGGTGAGATATTATTAAAATGAGTGAATTGAGAGTTGCTCTCGTTCGGTTGGGCCCCTGGTGACTCTGCGATGAAACCCCTGCCAGCCTCAGGTGAATGTGTGCAGGTTATTTCAATGACAGCTAGAGCCAGCTAAAGGGAAAGCTCACTCGAGAATCACTTGAGAGAAAGACCTGCTCAGGACATGCGGTTAAGTTCAGGTGAAGACGTGCTCATAAATTCACACGGGTTTTCCTAAGGCTGGGTTTTTTCATAGGATGAAGACGCATCCTCTAACCTGACAGAGCTGATTTTAAACTGGGACATTATTTAGGTCACTGGGAAGGGTTGAAGCAGCAGAAAAGAGATGACAGTGAGGACACGGATGCGTTTACATGCAGCAGAATAATCCAGCAATAATCCCACTGCAGAGCGACCGGACGTCTTCATGTCCTCGAGAGGTGAAGAGCAAAGCATTGCCAACAACGTTCTGGTGAGGTTCTTCTGAAGTTATGAGCACACTTGTAAAGGAAGATTTGGTTGTGCTCCTGTGTCATTCTTAGATAGACTCTGACAAAAACAGTCTGTGTGTGATTGAACATGAGCAAGCTGCAGTGAAAAACAGCTGTTTTATGTGGATCTGCAGAGCAAGCACTGCTTCCTCAAGACTTAAAGAGGTTCAGCTTCAATGAAACGGTTGCACAAGTGCCCAGTGTGTGAAGCCTAAAGCGTGATTGTCCTGATCGCACACAGGAAGTGAAGAAAGGATGACGTCACGAGAGCGGGAGCATGTACGGGTACAAATAAACGATCACCTGCAGCTCAGATGATGACGTCACCAGACGAGCACAAAACACAAGCGTTCGTGACGACACAAATAACAGCAGGCATAGCCTATGAAGAGTTTCAACGTCTACAGCTCGAGTTAAAGCAAACTGCAGTTTAATATCGACATAAACGCGCGTCATCTCATCAATTTATCTCGAGATCATGGTATTTTTTAAGATAAAGATGCTGAGGCTGAAAGTTTGCATCCAAACGCAAGAGGGCAGCAGAGCATCAGGAACACAAGCTCTGAACCCAAAATACCTGCAACAGTTCTCACTACTGATCCCCAAAACACTCAAAATATGCTTTCCACTCATAAAAAAGAGTTTTGCAATTTGTGAATTTACATTTATGAATATCACGCGTGCCTGAGAACAATATTGATACAATTTTACATATTCTGAAAAACACTAAATCACAAGCAAACTGAGGCTCACATTCAACTCAATAAACGGAAGAATTTGCTTTTAATTAATATTGATAATTCTGATCAGTCTAAACATTGAGCTGGAATAAGTAATACTCTAATATTTGAGAAAGACGATCAGTTTGAATGCATTGGTGTAATTCTGATAATGGGATTTCATGACCAGAGTAATTCTTCAGAAAGATCATGTTATCTGGTGATGCTTCTCTAACCAGAAGAAGCAAAGAGACGCATTATTGTCATTCCACACAATACAATGAAATTTAGAGTGGCAAGGGACAATTAACAGGTGAAAGTGTCAGAATAATGTGAAGGCTTCATCTCTGCACACACAAACACTGCCGTCCATCTGCTCCGATTTCCTCTGATCTTTCTTACTGCCATTAAATATTAAATTACATTAATTTGTGATTGACAGCAAGGTGAGAACCCAACCTTTGAAAGTTATGAATACTGACGGGAAAGAGGTTCTGTGCTAGTCTAATTATCCATACAAATTAAAACACCAGAGCTAAAGAAGATGAGTTCAGTGTCTGTCTGGTGTGAATATGATACTGCAGAATAAACTCAACACACAAATCCTGGAGAATCTGAATCTCATTTGCATTAATCATTCAGCAGACGCCGTTAATGAGGAATGAGTGATTCATCTTTAACTGACATAAACATGAAAAGTGCTGGTAATGTAAAGTTGTAAACATCATAAATAAATGTGCATTTCTTCATTTAGCTTTTATCCGAAGCTGCTTATAAATGAGAAGATCAGACGTGCGACAGGTTCCTGACCTCTTCTCTCATGTTAATAACTCATAGATTCCATAATGCGCTTTTGTTCTTTGTGATTTGTGGTAGAACTGACATTTTGAATTCAAGTGGATGGAAATACGTTTGCGGATCAGACGAATCGAATGAATTCAGTATAAGATCATCAGAAAATCAAGTTCTAGCCCAGCGAACAGGGAAGGTTCTGGCAAGGTTCTCTCAGCGTTATGAGCAAACGCTCTTCCAGTAAGATTAGCAGAGCGTTCGTTGTGTGATGTTCAATGTTATCTGCTCTTTGATAAGGTTCGCAAAACATCAGCACATAAACTTTATTTAATGCAACATTTTAGTTGGATGTTCCTCTAATGTTTTTAAATGTTTCTACTTGTTTCAGAACGATCAGAGAACATTCGAAAGTAACATTCACGTAACGTTTGAAGAATGATACAATGTAACGTTCCCTTAACGTTCACATAACTAAGAAAAAACATATTTTGAACATTCAGAAATAATGTTTTCATTTGTTTGCTGGAATATATAATTACCCATAAATACACACTTTTAAAGTGGTATCTGCATTTAACTATAGGCTAAAAATGCTGGATGTTTCACCAACATGAAATATTTTAGAATATACTTTTTTTTGTCTTACATAATTCTATAGGGCTTTTTTATACATTATGAGGATGGCCACAGCTTTCCTCCTTCCATCTGACTTAAATAGCCAGTCCTCCATTTCCTTCCTTCATCCATGCAGTCGGTGTAAAAATAGTGCATGGTGTGCAGGCGTGTAAATAGCGTGTTGTGCTGCGTGGGCCGTGTGTTTCTGTAGCGAGGCACATGTGCCAAACTCAACACACCCACACACACTCTCCTGATCCTCTTCTTCTCTTCCACATGAGGTTGTTGCATGAGCAGTTCAGAAGGGCTTGAGTCGAGCGTGGGCTGATCGTCTGAGGAACTGGACGCACAGGAGTCTGAGGATCGGCCGTTTTTGCTGTTAAACCCCATCCGGATTCAGACGTGATTCATTCTGAGCCATACAGAAAGAGTTTTCTTTTTCTGGGTTCACCTGCAGCGCTGCTGAAGAGAACACTGACTTACCACATCTATTAAGCTCTAATCTTATAGACCTCACCCCTCCTCTCAGGATTTACTCACAATATCTTAATTTGGGTTTTGGAATCAACTTGAGGATTAGTAAAACATAATTTCTGCGTGAACTATCCCTTTAATGAGTGTTGCTGACTTATCAGTATTAGGGGCCAACCACTGAAAAAACCACTGACCATCATCATCATCATCATCCTCTTCATCACCATCATCATCACAATCATCTGAGATCTGTGAATTGGCTTAAAGTGACAGTAGCCTAATAAACCTTTTGCTGTCTGCGTCATTAATGTTAAGCAGATGACAAAAGAAGAAAACAAGAGAAGATCTCTCACATAAAGCTCAATGTATATTTAATTCACACAGCAAATCCTGTAGTCACAGTCGTGTAGGATGATGAGGAAGAGGAGATAACGGAATATATTTTAATAATGAATCTTAAACAAAACACTTTAAATATAAAAAGGGTACTTCTTGTGCAAAACTAGAAGGAGAACAGGAACAGGGAGAAACACGACGTAATGTGAACAACAACTGAACAAAGACTGAAGGGAACACAGGGTAGAAATACTCAAGGGATGATTAGACACAACTGACGAGACTGATGAGGTGATGATGACGAGACAGAGAGAGGACAAACACTGGGAGAATCACAGGAGGAACCAGGATGTAAACAGAGACTCTCTCTCCTTCTCCCTCTCTCCCCCCCCCCCTCTATCTGCCTCCTCTCTCCTTTCTCTCTCTCCCCTCTGGGCTTGGAAATGTGTGTATTAACTCCACTTTGCACAGTCGAGCCTCAGAGGCACAGCCAAATAAAGACATTCATTAACAGGCAGCTTTGCTAATCTTATTCTATCTAATATGATGTATTATTCTAATTCCATTGCACGTCACTGGGGAGTTTCAAAGGGAAGGCTGCTCTGAAATACTCTTTATTCTCCTTCTGCTAACTCAGGGAATGCCTGAACATCCGTGATAAATCACACTGAAAGGAGTGTTGATGCTTAAATGCTTTGACTTAAATGCAGATTTTCCATTTTGCTAAATGCTTTTTTTGTATGTAAAAAAAAGACAAAAATATGCTCACATTCACAAACAGTCACATTATTCCATTACTTGTGCATTACGGAAGTCAATAAGATATGACTTTTTCATGAAATGGAAATAATTTCCTTTCGTTTTCCAATGAAACTCTCTAAGATACATTGGATTTAGTGCAAATCCTTCAAAAAGCCAACCGTCTGTACAGTCACAGATTCACTTTATTTTATCAGTGACCCAGAAATACTGCAGAATCTGAAATGTTAATTTGTTATCGTGAACCTTCGGGATATTTCAGGTCTTCAACAGCGAGTCTCACACAAATGTGTTCAAAGCTGTCATAGATATGGATCCATGATCAAACTCTGCCATTTCAGTAGAATAACCATCCAAAGAGGAATAAAACCTGTGCGTCTCTCCGATTTGTTCTTCTTCCTGAAGCGATTCACTTTATTTTTTCGCTTTAATGTGAAGGAGGAGGAACAAGACACACGACAGCAGAGAATATGAAGAAGAATAAGAAGGATGCAGATTGGCAGCAGACAGTCAGGACTCCTCAGGACTGGCAAACGGCAGCATAACCTCCCAGCCCATCCCATAATTCCCTCTAAGAGAGACGTGATGAAGCCGGCAGGTGTTCGGGAGATAAAAGCACATGGAAAACCTTTTCAGTCCATCATCTGAAGCTGACCACATCAAACGGCACACAGGTGTGTCCAGCGAGCAGAGCTCATGTTCCCTGCGGTGCAGGATTTGAGTTCAGTAGGTTGTGACCTTTTCACCTCTGCATGACACTGGAAGAAGAAACGGGTTTGATTGTAACCATTGCACAGTTCTTGAACTGATCACAAATATGTTTTTTGAGGAACTAGAAATGTTTTGTTTACAGAATTGCTGAGAATGTCTCATTGCAACTGTAACCATGGTTCCCTGAAGAGGGAACGATATGCTGCGTCAAAGACGCTTTGGGAATGCCTAGCGTGACTACGTAGTAAAGCATGTGTGAAATAGATCAAATGGTGTGAATATACCTCAGAGACAGGTGACGTCATGAACCATGAGCTATAAGAGCATGCCAAACACCAGCAACAGCAGCTAAAAGTGGCTAAAGTAAGTGGAGGTGTTGGAAAATGAAGCAGCGTGTCGTTCCCTCTTCAGGTAACCAAGGCTACAGCCATAACCGAGAAGTCTCTTTTAAAGGGAACTTGCGCTGCTTCCAAGACATTTCGGGAACAATAATACCCATGCCTCCGCAATGACGCAGGGAAATCTAGAGCAGTATATTAACACCAGGTTCCTGAAGCGGTGTTCAGGTTTAACTAATGTAGTGTGCAGCTACACTGTTCCTGCACATCAGGAACTCCTGATAAGAGGGCCTTAGAGGCCACACTCCTGGTTGAATGGGCTCAGTTGGCCATAGGAGAGGGCAACCTGGCAGACACGTAAGCCACGACTCTGCATTTGCTTATTCTTTGTTCGGAAGCTGGGGCCCCCTTAGGGGCTACAAAGCTCACAAAGGATTGTTCTGACTTACGCTACGGGGCAGCTCTGTGGACACAAGCATCTAGTGCTCGCACTGGACAAAGCAGACTCTTTTGTTTTTGGTCATGGTCTTTAAATGAGGGAGGACATAAAGCTTACAGTACTATAGTGTGGGCAACATTAGTCGGGACCTTAGGGCACATAACCTGGCCTAGGGTGGAGGATGGCCTTCACCAAGCCAGGAGCGAATTCCAAGCATAAGGGTGCACAACTTCCATCAGCTCCTTCTAGGCTGGAGAATGAAGTGGCAAACCTTTATCTTCAGCCTCAGTGCCAGCAACATCCAACTCCTTGGAGCTGCAGCACCATAACTCTTTTATGGAACCTTTATTTTTAAGACTGGGTTTGTTTTTTCTCTTCTGGTGACTTCTGATGCTAGTTACACAGCACACCACACATAATCCACATCATAATCATAATACACACAGCCGAACATGAACCGCGTGCTAAACATTACATGCAGACAACAGAGAGTGCAGCCCAAGCAAAGCTCAAAACCACGCTCACTCATAAGACGTAGAGCGCACGAGAACGAGCGAACACTCGGACAAACACACGGGCCATGAATGTCCGAATCCCAACACAAAACTAAAGCTGAACAAGACCATAGTCTCGGGTCACGACACATGAAACACTACACAGGTAAGAGAGAGTTTGACTCGAGACACTCAAAGCCACACGTTCTTATAAAGACACAACAATAGAGCAATGTGAGAGCTCTGTCACCAAAACACTAGAGAACAAGACAGAAGACATGTGATATATGATGCATGATGTGTGATGTGTGAGGTATGTTGTGTGATGTGTGATGTATGTTGAATGATAAATGATTTGTGATATATGATATGTGATGTATGTTGTGTGATGTATGATGTATGTTGTATGATAAATGATGTGTGATATATGATATGTGATATGTGATGTGTGATGTATGATGTATGTTGTGTGATATATGATGTGTGATATATGATATGTGATGTATGTTGTGTGATGTATGATGTATGTTGTGTGATATATGGTGTGTGATATATGTTGTATGATCATATATCACACAACATACATCATACATCATACATCAAACAACATACATCACATATCACACAACATACAACACACATCACACTTTATACATCACATATCACACATCATATATCACACATCACACAACATACATCACACAACATACAACACAAATCACACATCATATATCACACATCATACATCACACAACATACATCCCACATCACAGATTATACATTACACATCATACATCACACATCACGTGTGTGTGTGAGTGTATGTGTGAGTGTATGTGAGTGTGCTTATGTGTGTGTGTGTGGGAGGGAGTGGGAATGTGTGTGTGTGTGTGTGAGAGAGACTGTGTGGGGAGGGGAGTGAGTGAGTGTGTGTGTGTGTGTGAGAGAGAGAGAGAGAGTGTGTGTGTGTGTGTGTGTGTGTGTGTGTGTGTGTGTGTGTGTGTGTGTGTGTGTGTGTGTGTGTGTGTGTGTGTGTGTGTGTGTGTGTGTGTGTGTGTGTGTGTGTGTGTGTGTGTGTGTGTGTGTGTGTGAGAATAAGGAAGTCATCTTCTCCACCAGAGAACAGCTGAACGTGTATGAGGGAATGGAACTGGAAGTTCCTCAGATGTGTATCCGTACAAGAGGACTCCTTTATTTTTCCCAGGATGCACTGGACTCGGAAAAAGGAAACGTCTTTCATCTTTATAGGTTGCCGTCGTGGGAACTGTGAGTGCGGTGTGTGACAGTATGAGCCACTTCCACTGCAACACACACATCTGAGTGGCAGGAACTTCATTTCTCAAGAGGCCTCTGGCTCAGCAAACAGAATAATAATTATTATTATTATCATTATTATTATTATCTGAAGATTAAAAATGCTTTATCAGCGCACTAAACACTCGTCTGATTTTAATACAACCCACATCAGTTCTTTTAATGTTATTCTGCAGTGAAACACAACATCACCACGTCACTTTACAACAAGCAGATGAACCGCAGGAAGCTGACAGAAACAGGAAGTGACAAATCTAGGGAAGCAAGAAAATGCATATGACATCATAGCGGACAGTGAGAATTTGATTGAGTTTGTGTGAGTGTGTGTGTGTGTGTGTGTGTGTGTGTGAGTGAGTGAGTGAGTGAGTGAGTGTGTGTGAAAGTGTGTGTGAGTGAGAGTGTGTGTGTGTCTGTATGTGAGTGAGTCATGTTCACCCTCTGCTGTCTGTGGTTCAGCTCAAGCATTATTAAGGTTCATTATGAAGCAGGACTGTGAGTGCAGCATCTGGACTCGCGTCTCTCTCTCTCTCTCTCTCTCTCTCCCTCTCTCAGTGTCTCTCTCGCCCACGCTTCCCACGCATCATTGCATCTTCATCTCACCTGTCTGCAGGAAACACTAAAGAGATGAAAACTGCGTTATGCCGAACACTTAAGGAACAGAAACACAGCCGCTGTCTGAAGTGGAACTGTGAAACAATCAGAGACTCAATTATCCTGCCGGAGGAGAAGCGAAGGCTTTTGTTCTTTGAATAAGGAAGACATGTATTACATAAAGACATGTTAAATTACATGAGCATAACTCTGTCATGCATGAACGTAAGATATGACAACAGACAGGAATCAAGAAACTTCAATGTAATGACATGAATATGAGTTTTGCCTCCCAGGTTAGACGTGCTTTGAGTCACTCTGAGGATAACTTCCATTATCTTCTGTGATTCTGAAGAGTCAGGGATTCACAGATTCATATTGATGGGAATTACTGGAGATGGAACTGGCTCAAGTTGCTGTAAAGACAGCAGTGCAGTGAGTGACCAGCAGGAGGAGTGTCACGCGGTTGTATTATATCCTCCTGCTGAGGCTGACTGAGATTCATCAGCAGCATTTAGGGTTAGGGTTTGGTTTACAGTTAGTTGCATATAATTATGCTTAACCTAGTGAAAAATAAGCACATTCTATTGTATTTGAAATAAATTCCCTTATTCAAGTATACTGACAAAATTTAGTATATTATCTTCATGCTTTTATCTATTTTCACAATGCAACTTTAATACACTTTGAGGTCATTTTACCTTTGCATAATTTCCATGTATTTCGTAAAATTAACCATGTAACGATGAAATCACAATTTGAATGCAACATATTAATTATGGGATTATGGATGTTTTACCTTTGTAGGAAAAAAGTGCACATTAGTATACTTTTATAAAGTGCACTTATTATTTTCGGCTAATTAAATGCATATTATATGTCATTGATTTCAACTGTATCACAGATTAAGCTCATATTAAATCCAATTCGTTCAACTATTGAGTGATTTTTTAAAACCACTTTAAGTGGGACTTAAATACATCTCCATATGTACTTTCATAATTCTAGTGTTTTTAAAATATAGCTAAAGTGCACAGCTCAACAGAGATGAATGTGAACTCAAATATAATATCAGTAATGATATAACATGCTTTAATGTCAGATAATGATGGCTGCAGGAAGTGAGAGAATTACAGGGAACAGGTTTTATCCATGAACTCAGAGAAACAAACAGGAGAAACACAAGCACACTTCTATAAAAAACAAGAACAGACAGAGATTAATGGAGAACTCAGAGTATAAACACAAGAGCAAACAAAGGGAACTAATGAGCTCGTTAACAGCTGATTGACAGACACACGTGACGAGGAAGAACTGAATGAAAACAAAACACACTTAATTTGAAATTAAAATCTAATATTTTACGTGCTTTAATGTTTTAGTCAATTCATCAAAATAAGGAACTTATGTAAAAAAACATAATCATTATAATTTAAAATGTAAAACTTAATTAGACATGATTACAAAGTGCATTTTTAAATAGTGCACTGAAGTGCATTCAGATATATTGTCATTAAAGCTCTCTTTAAACTCACTGAGGCTTTTATTTGAATCACACTTCTTCTTCACGAGAGTAGTGTAACAAAACATGAGACATGAGCTGAAACAGTCGCACTGCTTCTGGAGACAGAGCCAAGACTCACAATCTCACTGCAAATCTCTTTGTCTTCCTACATGAATGTGAAATGTTGACAATTAATTTGTAATACTGGATTATGTAGAAATCTTATGTGTGTTGGTTTGATCTGGTTGAATGTATGTGTGTTTGTGAGTGTGAGAGAGAGAGAGAGAGAGAGAGAGAGTGTGTGTGAGTGCACGTGAGAGACTGTGTGTGTGTTGCAGTTTTGTTGTTGTAACATCTGCTCAGCCTGAACACATAAAACATAAGCAGAAACCTGTGCTTCACTTTCATGGCTTTCACTTCCTCATGAGGACAAAGACTAGAAATAAAGCTTTGTTTCGTGTTGATGACAAACAATGATCTGCCATGAGTGCCATTGAATCAGACAAACTAAATAATTGAGCGACTGTTGCATTTTATATCCTCATTCAAATATATTTAGTTTAAACCTTCTCATGGCAAAATATACATATAAAAAAATGTAAAATGTGCAAAGTACTATTATATTATATTATATGTCATTATTTATAGAACAAATATACTGTAGGTTACACATTATTTCAATTGTAACCTACATTCACATCCACTGACTCTCACGAGAGTTTATTAGGATGGTGGGTTCGGTTAAGCTGTATTAGTAAAGTTACTCAGCAGATTTTAAGCAGACGCTCTACTAATACTCTAATGAGTACTAGTACAAGTGGATTATTGAATTAAAGTGAAACCCAGCACACATGTGGGTTATGTTTGAGCTGATCTGAGGATGAGTAAAACTGCAGAATTATCCCAAAAATATGTTCTAAGAACATTTTTCTAATGTTTCCACTGAGTTATGAAATCATTATTTCTTAATATTCTCTAAACATTCAAAACATCCAGTTTTAAACGTGTTTTTTTCTTAGTTATATGAACGCTGAGGGAACGTTACATTGTGTCATTCTCCAAACGTTACGTTGTGTCATTCTCCAAACATTACGGGAACGTTGCGTTGTGTCATTCTTCAAACATTAAGGGAACGTTACGTTGTATCATTCTCCAAACATTAAGGGAACGTTATGTTGAGTCATTCTCCAAACATTACGGGAACGTCACATTGTGTCATTCTCCAAACATTACAGGAACGTTACATTGTGTCCTTCTATAAACATTAAGAGAACATTACATTGTGTCATTCTCCAAATATTATGGGAATGTTTGTTTGAATGTTCTCTGATCGTTCTGATACAAGTAGCAACGTTTAGAAAGTGTCCATGATCAATGTATGCATAATGTTTTTGTGCTGATGTTTTGAGAACATTATCAAACACTAGATAACTCTGAATGAAGGTTGTATTACCGTTACCGTCAGCTGGAATAGCTCATATTTCAAATGAAGTGAATGTTTGGCAGACGTGCATTTGCTGCTTCACACAACTTTCTGGTTGTTTCTGCTGGAGGCAAGAAAAAAATAAAAAAGGAAACAGTAAAACAAAGCACTTGTTATTGGTGCCAGTCATGAGACTGCAGAGCGCTGGACGTGACGCATCGTGAATGTTTCAGAGCAGCATTCCAGCTCCAAACCAACTGGAAGGAGACGCTCAACGCCGTAATGTGTTTCTTGTGACAAAAACCTTTTGCTTGTTAGTAGTGAGGGAGTGACTGGACTTCGATTAACATAACACACACAAACACACACTGTTTCTCATTACAACAACAGCCCAGATGTTTCTGAGAGTGAATAACCTCAGCATGCAGGGTCAAAGTTCACCGTAAAGATGTCACAGGTTTAATCGCCGAGAGCAGATGAAAGCTAGTGTTACAGAATGTGAACGAATACACACGACATGCCATCCGTACGGTTACAGCAGGACAGAGTGACACACCGCACACACACACACACTCAGATCCCGGGGTCACACAGGGGTCAAAGCGGGCGTCTGGTTCTGCTCAGACGCTTTTCAGGGCGACGGCTCGTCTCCAACAGACCAGAGAAACATCACACAGAAGTTGATTCTGTAAATAAATCATGAGTAAATGGAAGATCGGGATCTATGGGAGCTTTTCTAGATATTTATATATTTAGGGAATCTACATCATAAGCTGCACTCTGATTTGAGACACACTCACAGATACATTGGATACGTATACATATGTATATGTCCATATGTCCCCATTTGTCCTGTCATGTGACGTCCTTGCCGTCATGTGATCGTGTCTCGTGTGTCAGGTTCTGATCGTTTGATTATTTCTGCAGCTTCAGCTGTTTCTCTGTGTAAAGCCTCATGTTGCCGTTGTCTCGTCTGGTTTTGTTTACGATCAAGTTCAGTTCATAGATCAGATCGAGTCTGTGTTTATCTTGCTCATGTTTAATAAACGGCACATGGATTCACCTTCAGCCTGGCGTTATCAGACATTGCATTACACATACATGTTTAAACAATGCCCAGTTAGAAAAACTGGCAAATGAAGTAGAACAGGAAGTCCTGATAGCATCACTTCCTCCCTGAACGCTGTGCTGGAGCGTGACTGAAGGAATGATCAGAGAGAAAGAATGATGTGATTTCTTTTAGTCACTGTGTGTGTGTGTCAATGTGTCTTTGTAAGAGTGTGTGTGTGTGTGAGAGAGAGTGTATGTGTGTGAAGTAGGTGTGTATTTGCTGATAAACACAAGAGTTGTAAAGCTTTATGGCCAGACTCTCACATTCCCAGGATTTCCCAGGATTTCTTCCATTTCTCTTAATTACACCTTTAAATTCCTTTTCTCCTCTTCACACTCTCGGTGACCCCTCCGTTCCTTCAGATAAACCGTGTTTTCTTCTTGGAAATATCTCTCTCTTTGTGAGATGAACATTTAAAGTTCAAGCGCTCAACCCTCGGCCAGACTGAATCTCACACTAGGGAATGTTTCTCTGATTACGAGCAGAAATTAGCTCTCGTTAGCACAATCTCCCACGGCATCAGAACGCATGCATGCACACAGATCTCTCACACACGTTACATCGCACTCTATCGCACACTTGTGTGTGTCTGTGTGTGTCTCCATGCAGCTCTGCTTCAACACACTGTAAACATCCTGAGTGTCTCAACATATTTATCATACCTGAGGCGAAACTCATGCGCTTCATTCCCGCTCGAGGAAAGAGGGAGGGAGTCGCACACGCGTGTGTCTCTACAGTGTCTCTCTCTCTCTCTCTCTCTCTCTCTCTCTCTCTCTCTCTCTCTCTCTCTCACACACACACACACACACACACACACACACACACACACACACACACACACACACACACACACACACACACACACAGAGTGACCCAAAACATCAGCATGCAAATATTATTTGGATGTTTGTCTAATCCTTTTTTAAATGTTGCTACTTGTTTCAGAATGATCAGAAAGTAACGTTTCAAAATTATGGAAGAATGACGCTTTCCTCTGTGTCTAACAGTAGAGAGCAGTGCTTGCAACATCAAGGTCATGGGTTCAATTCCCAGGGAAAGCAAGAACTGATTAGAATGTCAATGCGTTTCTTGAATGCGATGATAAAAGCGTCTGATAAATGCAGGAATGAGAATGTAAAAGATACAATGAAACTAACATGCATTGCACTGTAGATTCTCATTTGACTCGGAGAAGGAGAACGAGAGAAGGAGAGAATGAGAGAACAGACTGAGATCAGTTTCTGTAAAGCTGAAATGCTCTTCTGTATTAACAGGAAACTCGTGTCATTAACGTAATTATGAGCCGCTGAGAATGAGCGAGAGATAAAGAGGAAAACAGAGCTAGCGGAAGGAGCAGAGGTGAGATCTGCGGTCACACACACACTTATTTCAGATATAATTCATTCTCACAGTCAAACATTAATTTATATTGCCAGCAAAGTGTGTGTGAACGTGTGTGAGTTAGTGTCTGTGTGTGTGTGAGAGAGAGTGAGTGTGTGTGTGTGAGAGAGAGTGAGTGTGTGTGTGTGAGAGAGAGTGAGTGAGTGAGTGAGTGTACACAATCTCAAACACACTCACTCACACTAACGCACACACTCACACACACACAGAAACAGACACTCACTCACACACACAATCTCACACACACACTTCTCCATAGAACTGGTGAACATTTCATAAGATCCTAACGGCATATTCAGCACAGAGTCATTAATCTCTTCTGTAAAGCAGAAGGCCGTTTAATGACGGGCCGCATCAGGATCTGACACACACACACACACACACACACACACACACACACACACACACACACACACACACACATACACACACACACACACTGATCCTAAACACTCCATACTCCATTTTAATGGGAGAAATGATGATATGGAAAAACTGCATGTGCAAAAAAAAAAGAGACTGCATGTGCTCGTGGTGGAGGAGTGTGAATCTGAGCACTGAGAACACACTGTGCCGCTCTCTCTCTCTATCTCTTTCTCTCTCTCACTCCCCCTCTCTTTCTCTCCATCTTTCTTTCTCTCACTCACTCTCTCTCTCTCACTGCCCCTACTTCTTTCTCACTCTCTCTCTCTTTCTTTCTCTCAATCACTCTTCTCTCTCTCCTTCTCATTCTCTATCTATCTTTCTATCACTCTTCTCTCTCTCCTCATTCTCTATCTATCTTTCTATCACTCACTCTCTCTCTCTTTCTCTCTCTATCTTTCTATCACTCATTCTCTCTCTCATCACTGAATGTTAGAATGCTGTTCCACTGTAATTAGCATCTTAGTCACACTGCGACAGACTATTTTGGTCTCCGTACCTCGTTTTCTTCTCTTCTCTTTACATCCATCTCTCTCTCCTGATGTCCATTATTTTGTCCACTTCAGATGTTCTACTAACTGTGAGTAACTGCAACTCTCATTAGAGTAGAGCGTCTGCTTAGAATCTGCTGAGTAACTTTACAAGTGCAGCTTAATCTACTATCCCGAACCCACCATCTTAATAAACTCTCATGAGAGTCAGTGGATGTGCAGTCGCACTTACTCACAGTTAGTAGAACATCTAAACTCTTGAATCTTAATCACCTTGAGTAATGCAAAGCAATCATTCACATAAACACAACTTAACACACATATGTAGATGAATATGACTCCACTGGGAGACGGACGAACAAACACTCGGAACAGGAAGTGTTGAGTCGACGAGTATTTCCAAACACAGATGATCATCACATGACAGACGAACCACATTCAGAAAGAGACTGTTTAAAAACTGACAAACATCAACTGAGGACAAATTCACACACACACACACACACACACACACACACACACACACACTTACCGATCAACACATACACATACACACACACACATTTACAGATCAACACATACACACACACACACACACACACACACACACACACACACACTCATACTGATCAACACATACACATACACATACACACATACTGATCAACACATACACACACACACACACACTTACAGATCAACACATACACACACACATACAGATCAACACACAAACACTCACACATACAGATCAACACACACACACTCACACTCACATATACAGATCAACACATATACAACGAGCAAATGCTGCGGAGCAGCATCAGGTGTTTATGCGCAGTGTATCGGAGGAGAGGAGAGTGGAAAAGAGTGGAGGAGAGGTGAGTGGAAGAGAGGAGAGTGGAGGAGAGGTGAGTGGAGGAGAGGAGGAGAGTGGAGTAGAGGTGAGTGGAAGAGAGGAGAGTGGGAAAGAGGAGGAGAGTGGAGGAGAGGAGAGTGGAGGAGAGGAGGAGAGTGGAAGAGAGGAGAGTGGAGTAGAGGAGAGTGGAAGAGAGGAGAGTGGAGTAGAGGAGAGTGGAGGAGAGGAGGAGAGGAGGAGAGTGGAGGAGAGGAGAGTGGAAGAGAGGAGAGTGGAGGAGAGTGGAAGAGAGGAGAGTGGAGTAGAGGTGAGTGGAGGAGAGGAGAGTGGAAGAGAGGAGAGTGGAGGAGAGGAGAGTGGAGGAGAGGTGAGTGGAAGAGAGGTAAGTGGAGGAGAGGAGAGTGGAGTGGAGGAGAGTGGAAGAGAGGAGAGTGGAAGAGAGGAGAGTGGAGGAGAGGTGAGTGGAAGAGAGGAGAGTGGGGAAGAGGAGGAGAGTGGAGGAGAGGAGAGTCGAGGAGAGTGGAGGAGAGGAGGAGAGAGGAGGTGAGTGGAGGAGAGTGAAGAGAGGAGGAGAGTGGAGGAGAGAGGAGGTGAGTGGAGGAGAGGAGAGAGGAGGTGAGTGGAGGAGAGGAGAGTGGAGGAGAGGAGAGTGGAAGAGAGGAGAGTGGAGGAGTGGAGAGTGGAGGAGAGTGGAGTAGAGGTGAGTGGATGAGAGGAGAGTGGAGGAAAGGAGAGTGAGTGGAGAAGAGGCAAGGAGATTGGAGGAGAGGAGAGAGGAGTGGAGGAGAGAGGAGGTGAGTGGAGGAGAGGAGGTGAGTGGAGGAGTGGAGGAGAGGAGGTGAGTGGAGGAGAGGAGAGAGGAGGTGAGTGGAGGAGAGTGAAGAGAGGAGGAGAGTGGAGGAGAGAGGAGGTGAGTGGAGGAGAGGAGAGAGGAGGTGAGTGGAGGAGAGTGGAGGAGAGGAGAGGTGAGTGGAGGAGAGTGAAGAGAGGAGGAGAGTGGAGGTGAGTGGAGGAGAGAGGAGGTGAGTGGAGGAGAGGAGAGTGGAGGAGAGGAGAGAGGAGGTGAGGAGAGGAGAGGTGAGTGGAGGCTGACACTATTGTGTTTCTCTCATCTCTCGCTCAGAGCAGCAGAAGCTGAACACACTGCAGTCACAAGCACACGATTGTCTCTGCATACGGACAGACACACTATTGAATGAAAGACTACATGAACAGAGTCTTGTGAGTTTGAGACAGTGTTGTCTTGTTCCAACGTGTGTGTGTGTGAGTGAGTGTGTTTGTGTTGGATTGTGAGTGTAATTGAGTGTGTGAGTCTGAGTGTGTGTGTGTGTATGTGAGTGAGTCTGTTGGATTGTGAGTGTAAGTGAGGTTGTGAGTGTCTGTTTGTGTGAGTCTGAGCGTGTGTGGGATTGTGAGTGAGGGTGTGTGTGTTTGGTTCAGTTAGATTATGAAACAGAACAGCAGTACAAATGTGTGTATTGTTAAGATTTCACACGTTTCTGTTGCAGAATCATCCGCGGCTCTTTCCTGTGAGAGATGTGAAGGAACTGCTAGTTTCTGCAGATCCTGTTATTCGTGAGCAGAAGATGCGTGTGTGTTACGGGTCGCTGGCCTCATGAATCCTGTATGTCTGTGGAATTACTTTAATCTCAGTACAAGCAAAGCTATAATGATCAGACTCACAGAAGCCCTCGGTTACAGTGTGTGAAGTTTATTGCCATAGCAACTAAGAGAACCTGTGGAGTTTAACATCACACAGCTTGTCATGTTGTTGCATTGATCATTAACTCACACAGAGAAAGCCTGCTCTCAGTGGCTGGCCCGAGTCTCTCTGACCTGTCAATCACGGCTCGCAATGAGCCTTCAGAGGGTAATTTGCTCAGATTAATAGCAATTAGATTCAAGATAATAAGATCTGGTGAGGGCAAAGAGAGTGTGAAGGGGAAACCTTTAAAAGCCCTATTATGCCATTTTAAAAGTTCCCAATTTAGTTTTGTCTCCTACACCAGTTTCACATGCATTCAAGGTCAGAAAGACTTTAATGTTCTCATAACATCCACTGCAGCTTCAGCTCTTTCTCTCAGCGTCTGAAACGCTTTGTTCGGAAATTCAGTCTCTCTAAGCTCCGCCTCTCTGAGATCTGCTCTGCTCTGATTGGTCAATTGAACCCAATGTGCTTTACAAAAAGATTTTTTTTAGAGATCAATCACTCTGCACCTATACAGTAACCAGATCTTAATATAGAAACAGTAAAACAAGGTAAAAACCATTGAGATACTACTGCATGACATTATTTGTATTAACATCTTGATTTCGTTTTTAGTGTTATATTGTTAGTTTCAGTAATTTTTTAGTGTTTTTATCATTTAATTTTTTTGTCATATGTACCTATATAGCTTTTATTTATTTTGTCATTTATTTTAACACATCAAAATGAAACTGAGAAATGTTTATTAGGCAACTAGCGGAAATAAAACAAGTTAAAGTTTGTTTTAAGCAACAAAGATGTTGTGTAATGGTTTTACTTTTAGTTTATTATAATAACCCTGTTTGGTTTAAACACATCAACTTTTTAATCACAACATTATGTACAAATTATTTTATAAAGCCCGATCAAAGTCAAACAGATCCTTATGAAGGCAAAGAAATGTAATCTGATCCAACACACAACACTGAGGTCACATGACAAGCTGAATATGACTTTATGTTCCTGTTATTGAACTTTGGCTTGTGGAACTAATTAATTGCTGAGTGTGAATAATGCATTCCTGCAACACCATTGATCACAGAAAAGTTTTACTTTCGCATGTCATGTTATTCAAGTCCAAGACGACCAGCACAACATGCAGAAACACACACTGACGCTCTGCTTCTTCACTGCGGCAGAGACCAATAACAATCCACTGAGATGAGATGCCAAAGTGATGCGTCTGCAGTATATTGGTGTTTAATAAGACATATATGAGTCTCTAAACATGCGAACAGTGTGTGTTACCGTCCAAATCTGACTGATATCACTAATAAATCAATAACACCTTCACCATGTCTGAGATCTCCTCATGTTGCTCATCAATATTCCCCTTCTAGCGAAACCGAGATGAAAATCAAATGTTTGAAATGGCATTGGTAAACTAATAAACAGATTTATTAGGTATGAAGCGGCTGGTAAAGAAGAGATCAGGTCACTGTACGCCGTTCACGTCCCGTAAACACGAACGTCACGGAACGCGCCCGTAAACATGAACGTCAATCTCATATCTATGACGTTTAAAAGAGTTTTAGTAACCTTAAAGTTTTAATGACCATTGACTTATTCTGCTAACCTGAACGGTCTACTAATCCTAATGAGTTGCAAAGCTACTCAGAGTTAGTGTCTAAAGTCAAAATAATGTGTTACTTTACTAACACATTATTTATGAGTATGAGCAGTGCTGTTTTCCTCTCTAAACAGATCACTGACAACCCCTATCTACAGCCCTGGTGACCTTTGACCCTTGGAAACATCCCCATATGCAGCCCCTGAATAGAAGAGAGGGGGAGGGAGGGAGAGAGAGAGAGAGAGAGAGCGCAGTGAAGCACTGTTTCTTTCCAATGACAGAAGGAAGAGAGGATCTGACAGGGGAGAAAACGAGTCAGAGCAAGACAGGAAGTCTCAGATGGAACCACCCTTCCTTCCTGTCAGTGCTAGGATCACAGGCAGCCGTGAGCATGGCACACACACACACACACTTTCTCTGACACTCTCTCTCTCACACATAGACAGACACACACACACACACACACACTTACTCCCTCCCTCTCACGTAGACACACACACAGACTTATTCTCTCTGTCTCTCACACACACACACACAAAGCATTGGTATTGAGAAATGCAAATCACAGATCCTGCTGTGATAAAGCATTCAACACAGAAAAAAAAACACTGGCAAAGGCAGATAAGAGTCGCCATTTTCAACCCATTCCAGTGCAGTTTCTCTGCGTGCGGCGACTTGCTTACGCAGCACCAGTCTCTCAGAAGCCTGAAGATGCACTTACTTCTCTTCAGTACAAACATGCTAAATGTCCAGAGAGTGTGAACGTTAGAGCGAGGCGTGTGTAGAAGTGAACCGGATCACTCACTTCAAGCTGCCGTGCTTTAACCGAAAACACAAAACTCAAGGCCTTAACGGACGCAGCGCCGCAGAACCATCAGTGATCAGCTCTAAAAATAACCTGTTTCATTAGTGTGGGGAACATTTCAATGACGAAAAAGAAGCTTTAGTGCAATGGAGAGATTCCATGGATGTTAAAGCTACTTCCTGGATCCGTCAATGCCTGAGTTTTAAAGAGTAAAGCTTGCAGTAAGACCGTTTTCCCTCTCGGCTTGAGCAATCCTCAATAATGCTGCAAGAGAGTCAAATCCCACAGCGTGCAATAATCTGGAGAACCGGAGGAACCGTCAGGATTCAAGAGAGTCCAGAGACGCGTTTGCTTTAGAATCCTGTCATCTGCGTGCATGTGACGGATCAACAAGCACAACCACTTCCTGTCTAAAAAGCCCATAATCACACGGGAGCGGTTCTTAAAACAACAGAGATGTTTGTGTTGAATATTATTATTCCCCGGTGACACAGAGACGTGTCGCTCACTTGATCACAAGCTTCCACGCTTCTGCAAGACACGTGTTGATATCAATGACATCTCGCACTGAAGAGTGATGCGAGGCTCTCCTCCTCTCCTTCCTTCTCATCCTCCTCTTCTTCCTCTCCTCCTCATGTCGCTCAACACATCAGGAATCCAGCAAAACAAAGCACAAACTAGCTCTACGATCTGTGAACCACAAGATTGTTTTATCCATCACTGGATGTCAAACCCAACACCTCACAGTATGTGGAGCGGCATGAGGGCAAATAAAGCTTCATCACATGACAGATCCTGCTCTGAAACGGCACACACACACACTGGTTTAGAGCTGGTCTGGATGAGCAATGGTTGTGATGCTCTCATGAATAAAGCTTCTGTGTCGGCATCCATGAGGAACCTCTAACATCCTCTGACGGTGGAAAAGGTGTTAGATTATGAAACAGAATGATGGTTGAGAACCGAACAGTTCTGTGGGAAGTGTTTGAAAGTGTCCCTTTAACATCAGACTCATTTACACAAAACACTATGAGAGCAACATTAGAAGAGAGTAATTTCAGAGAGGTTAGTGTTGCATCCTCGTGGTTTCTGAGGCCTAAGAGCAGAGACCGCAAACTCAATCTCAACATAGCTCAAGGTTCCTCTTTATTTAGAAACAGAGTCAGCCGGCCTGAAGCAGCAGCGCTTTCTCGTTCCTCTCGTTCCTGCTGATGCCCGAGCGTCTGAGAGAGGAAGATGTGGGTCAGAGACGGAGGAAAGCACACAGAACGCTCACACCGCTGCCTTCACACACTCATCTGATGTGAGCTTGTTGTACAAGAGCAGTGTTGCGCAAACCCATTCGCTGCTGCTGGAGAAACTGCAGAAACACAACAGGAAAGAGACGCACGCATGTCTCAGTCATCTTTCACCTACTTTCCTGCCCGCGGCTGCACAGAAACCAGGACTGGCGTCGCACGGCACTTCCTCATTCAGCAAACCTGCTCAGCAGAACCAGCAGCTGTCAACCGGAACAGGAGAGCGACGATGAAGATGATGAAGACGACGCGAGCAGAATCCGGGGAGGTTCAACATCTGTTACACATGTGTCCAAGTCTTTCATTTGCAGCTGAATGCCACATGGAATCAGCGAACGCGTTTAATGAACTGACGCATTTGGATGGCGGAGATCAGAGTCACACGCTGCTCAGCACATGTGCGCTGGATTCAGGGCTGCGGGCCGTCAGGGTCCCGTGACCTCCGACCCCCGGTGTCACATGACCTTGGCCCAGGCCGTACACAAACAATGACTGACAACACAGAAACTCCCAAGCATCAGAATCTCTCATTAACGAGTCGCTGGGATACAGAATCACTAACGATTGAGTTAAAGCAGTTATTCCTTCATCTTAACGATGTTCATTTGCTCATGTTGGCTCAGATCCATCATTATCTGTTAATTTTAATCTTTGGTAAGCGATTAATAAACACGTATTTAATTGTTAATGCACTAATGTTCATCTTTTAAGAGTTTCAGCGAGAGCGGAAATGACTGAATATCATCAATCTGAGATCTGAAGAGTGCAGAATATTTCTCAAAAGGAAAATTAAAAAAAGTAGTATTTTGTGTGAGCAGAGATTAACATTTTAAACAAATGTTAATAACACCATTAAACATTATTCACAGTATTTTAGTAACTTTCCAGTAAAGTGGAATTAGTGTATCTGTGAGCGTTTGTGAGAAAGTGTGAGTGAGTGTGTGTCTGTGAGTGCATGAGTGTGTGTGAGAGAGTGTGTGTCTGTGAGTGCATGAGTGTGTGTGAGAGAGTGTGTGTCTGTGAGTGCGTGTGTGTGTGTCTGTGAGTGCATGAGTGTGTGTGAGAGTGTGTGTGTGTGTCTGTGAGTGCGTGTGTGTGTGTCTGTGAGTGCATGAGTGTGTGTGAGAGTGTGTGTCTGTGAGTGCATGAGTGTGTGTGAGAGTGTGTGTCTGTGAGTGCGTGTGTGTCTGTGAGTGCATGAGTGTGTGTGAGAGAGTGTGTGTGTGTCTGTGAGTGCGTGTGTGTGTGTGTGTCTGAGTGCATGAGTGTGTGTGAGAGAGTGTGTGTGTGTCTGTGAGTGCGTGTGTGTGTGTCTGTGAGTGTTTGAGTGTGTAAAGCAGAAGCAGATAATGGGCATCTGAGCAGCCACACCCTCTGAAACACACAACGCTTCCACTTTCTGTTGTTTTTGCCGCTAAAGAAAGCATTCGGCTTCATAAACGAGTTGCATAATCAAGACAGGCGGTTATATTCTGTATCCATGAGCCGATCCGGCAGCGGTGTGTGTTTGGACAGGCATGATCCCGCTTTCCTGCCGTGGACGAGTCCGGGCAGATCGGCAGCAGGAATGAGAACAATGCCTGGAATCCCAGGGTTTTCCCAGAAGCGTCTGCAGGCTCGTCCCGCTCAGCGTTTGGATACTCCAGCCGACACACCTCAACATCAATCATTCAGAGCTGTGCTGTCTGACGAAACCCAAACGAGTGCGAACATCCATCAGTGCGTCCGTCACAACACACACGTCACGTGCCTCTCGTCACGACACACACACACACACTCCGTCAGACGAGCAACAGCAGCAACCAAACCACTGAATCTGCCTCTCATATCCACTAAACCTGCTTCAGAACCTTAAAACACGTTATTTTACAGTTACACTGGACGCTTTCCATAATTACATGCAAATAACCTTATAAACATGTCGTTAATTACACTTATCGCATTCAAGAAACATTGACATACTAATCAGTTCTTGCTTTCCCTGGGAATCGAACCCATGACCTTGATGTTGCAAGCACTGCTCTCTACTGTTAAGACACACAGGAAAGCTGATGAAAGTTAATTACAATCAGTTAAATCTATAGTGACACTAACAAGGCCACATTAAAATAAAGGATTAGACGTTGCATGCAGTAACGAGCAGCATTAATGAGCTCTGAGCGACCGCTAAAGCGCAGGATCAGTTACTGCATGTAAACACACATCATTTATATCATTACTATAGTAACGTAACGAGGAAACCGTGTTATTAAACAGAGTGAAAAAATTAATGAACTAGAAGAGCCTCTCCATGATGATTAAATAACCCAGACTGCCATCAAGGAGATTCTGAGCAATGAAACCTGTAAATCAGAGCCGCATCACTTCCTGCCACACACAGAGCGCACACGCACGAACCAGAGCGCACACGCACGAACCAGAGCGCACACGCCAAACACGCACGAACCAGAGCGCACACGCACGATCCAGAGCGCACACGCCAAACACGCACGAACCGTCCTTCAGTCACGGATCAATCGGCCTGTGACGGATCAGCTCATCACATGCTGGCACCGGCGGAGGAAGTGAAACCAAGAGAGAGAGAAAAGAGTGACTTCCTCTCCTGAATCATCAAAGGTCACGCCTGCAGATTAAACACATCTTCACCCAAAACTGACATCTGCATGTTTAAACTCAAATCTGCCTCGAGTTGCTCTGAACCCCTTTCTGTTTGAAGAGCAGGAACTCAATGAGGTCTGAAGCCGTTCCCAGCCCATCCCGCATGAAACCGGACCGGCACACGTGATCCGGCTGCACAGAAAACACGGGATTGCTGTGTTTAACCGATTCAGATGCAGGAATGAAGAACAGAAACATGACGCCTGACTCAAAACACGCAGCACGAGTCTGAACCGAGCTTCAGCTTTCCTTTGTGTCTAACAGGAGAGCGCAGTGCTCGCAACATTAAGGTCATGGGTTCGATTCCCAGGGAAAGCAAGAACTGATTAGAATGTCAATGTGTTTCTTGAATGCGATGATAAAAGCGTCTGATGAATGCAGGAATGTAAATGAAATCGCGTTTATGAGCCGGAACTCCGTCCGGATCTTCCCGACCCACGGCACCTGTCAATCAAACACTGCACAATCCCAACCAGCTCTTGAACTAAAGGAGGGCAAACAAAACACGGCGCAGGAGGTTTTTTAAAAATGCATGTATTAAAAGTCTCTTTAAAACAATCAGACAGCGAGTAAAACGCGTGTCTGGAATTAACCGTACAATCAGATTAGATTCAATGGTACATCAAGTGTTAAAAACAGAGATCTGGGTTAAACAGGCGGGTTCGAGTCTGGGGCATCGGTACCTGCTTCTGAGGAAAAGCCAAAAACATTTTACTCAAAGGCCAAAACAAAAGCAAAACACATTCTGTTGAGACGGGCCTTTGCCGGCGGTCCGGCCGGAGCGGCGGGAAGCGGGACTGAAGGATGGCCGAGGCTTGGCACTTTCTGAAGGCACTCGACGCTCCGGCTCCGGCGGGACAGAGCGGCTCCACCAAAAGCAACACTTTAAACGATTCACAACAAGGGTTTCCAAGTCCAGGCGCTCCTCCGGCGGGACAAACTCTCCCACTTCCACGGGTTTGGGTTCAAGTTCCGGTTGTGAGTGCAAGACACTTGTGTTGACATCAATGACATCTCGGCAGAATTCCTGAAGAGTGATCCGCTATCCCGAGGCTCTCCTCCTTTTCCTCCAGAGGAGACGCTCAACACATCAGGAATCCGGCAACACCTGCGGAACACACACTCGTTAATCACTGCGCTCATTACTGGAGACCGAGATCCATCGGGATCTGATCTGGCACACGAGTAAGCCAAACTTACGGGATAATATCGACACCAAGTCTAATTGACGTCCTTTCGCAACCTCGTTATTAATGCCAACTCAGATTAACGATACTAAGACATTGAGTAATAACTATAAGATGGTCAAAATTTACATTCCAGGTCATACAATTGAAATTGTAAGTCGAAATTGACACATTAAGTTACGATTACGAGACTAATAACTGACACATTTATCATTGCATTCAAGAAACACATTCTAATCAGATCTTGCTTTCCCTGGGAATCGAACCCATGACCTTGTGTTGCAAAAGCTGCTCTCTACTGATTATCCATTATCCAAGTCATTTAATAAAAAAACAAAATCGACCGTCATACTTGAGACTTTACGCCCATTTCAACGCGCCATACCTAATTTGTACTTAAAACATTTCTTCACAAGCGCGCGCCCGCGGCTCACTCACCATGGCAACAGACGCGAGCGAGCAGCCCCGGGCCGCGCGCGCGTCTACAGGATCGCGCAGGAGCAGCAGCGCGCGTCCCCGCTCGGCGTCGCCGCGTAGTTCATCTGCCGCACGATCTCGGCGAACAGCTCGTCCACGGATCCCTTGTTCTTGGCGGAGGTTTCCAGGAACGGGCAGTTCCACTCGTCCGCCAGCGCCTTGCCCTCTCCCGAACACACTTCCCGCTCCCCCTCCAGATCCAGCTTGTTTCCCACCAGGATCATGGGCACGCGCTCGTAGCGCTTGACGCGGATGATCTGGTCGCGCATGGGCTTGATGTCCTGGAAGCTCTGCTGGTTCACGAGGCTGTAGACCAGGATGAATCCTTGGCCGTTCTTGATGTACAGATCCCGCATGGAGGCAAACTGCTCAGTCCCGGCCGTGTCCAGGATCTCCAGCACCGACGGCGACGAGTCCACCTCAATCTCCTTCCGGTAGAAGTCCTCGATGGTCGGGTCGTACTTCTCGATGAAGGACCCGGTGACGAACTGCACGGTGAGCGCGGACTTCCCGACGCCGCCGGATCCCAGAACCACCACCTTGTATTCTCTCATGACTCCTGCGGACGCGCAGTGTCTCTCTCCCTCTCCCTCTCTCTCTCTGCCGCGCGCGTGCTCGCTCCTCTCAGGCGCGCCGCGTGCACCCGCTTTCAGCCGCCCCGCTGACTGTTCTCGGTCCGCTCGTGTCCGCGGGTTCGGGCACGCCGCCGCTGCTCGACGCGTGATGTGCGCTGGGATTGAGCTCGAGTCCGCATTAGCAGCAGCAGCAGCGCGTCGCGTCGGGCTTGATCCGTGTCCGCGCTCCGCCTGCGATCAACGCGCCTCACAGCTCTCACGCGCGCTCTCTTCCTGCCCGCGGCGCGCGCGTCACGCGCACACGTCACCAGCCGAGCGCCTCTTAAAGGCGCAGGCACGCGCTGCGGGATTCCCGTTTCCCAAACACAAATCCTGCTTTTCTACATAATCATTAGGATACACTGAGTCATATGAATGAGATGGGAGTAAACACTGTGACTTTAAACGTTGAAATTATGTCATACTAATTGAGAAAATGCCATAATTACAACATAAAAATTCTGAATTATGACATGCTAATTGAATAAAACCTCATATTTATGACATGCTACAGTAAAAATAATGACAAAAGTCGATTTATACATGCACTTAATTATGAGATAATTAAATAAAAAGTCAAAATTATGGCATACTAACTTATAATTATGATGACATTTATGAAATTATGAAGTACCAAGTAATATTTATGAGATGGGAGTAAAAATGGACTCAAAACGTTGAAATTATGTCATACTAATTGAATAAAAGCCATAATTATAACATAAAAAGGGAATTATGACATATATTTAATTATGAGATAAAAAGTTTTAATTATGACGGAAAGTCAAAATGATGACTAGATGATAATTTGAAAGGAAAGGAAATAGTGAGTCAGGGTGTGTCCATTCGGGACGTTCCCGGGGGGATTTGCCGTGAACTTTGACCTGTTTCAGGCATCAAATGAGCTTCTGCTCTGAGAGTTTCGGCTGAACTGGCCCTTTAAGCGTGTTTGTGTGTTATCTGTGCCACGCCTGGCCTAACGTGTGTCGCAACCCAGTGAGTCACGGCTGAGCCTCATCATAAACCCATGATCCATCGTTTCTGCGGATGTTTGGAAATACCAGAGCTCATAAGATGTTATGAGAGTTATGCTGCACTCACACAAACATCACCCGTCAGCCTGATATATCCCTGTTCATATCATAAAGGAAATCTTCAGGACTTTGGTTTCATTCTCCATGGGTTCACCCAGGAATTTCCAAGGCAGTAAAAATGATTAATGTTACTTGAGAAGACTTTCATGCTGTTGTTCCACAACGACTTCTCAGAACGTTCTCTCAAGGTTCTCTGAACGCTATGAGCAAACACTCTTGCACACCATTGACAGACCATTCGTTATCTGGACTTTAATGGTGCTCTCAAGACATCAAAACAAAAACATTATTCATGAATCATTCTTTTTGGTTGGATGTTCCTCTAATGTTTTCTAAATTATTCTACTTGCATCAGAACGATCAGAGAACAAAAGTAACATTCCATAATGTTTGGAGAATGACACAATGTAACGTTCTCTTAATGTTTGGAGAATGACACAATATAACGTTCCCGTAATGTTTGGAGAATGACACAATGTAACGTTCCCGTAATGTTTGGAGAATGACACAATGTAACGTTCCCGTAATGTTTGGAGAATGACACAATGTAACGTTCCCGTAATGTTTGGAGAATGACACAATGTAACGTTCCCGTAATGTTTGGAGAATGACACAATGTAACGTTCGCGTAATGTTTGGAGAATGACACAATGTAACGTTCCCGTAATGTTTGGAGAATGACACAATGTAACGTTCATATAACCAAGCTACATCATGTTTAAAACATTTACAAAACTGGATGTTTTGGTCATTGAGAAAGAACGATTTGACCACATACGTTAGTGTTCTTAAAATAGATTTTTGTTTCGCATCAGTGTGTGTAATAATATCGTAGAATGGAATAATCTTCGGCGTTCTCATTTTGAGCTCTTTATCAGCAGAGGAAACTCATCAACTCTGTTCTGATCACCAGCACAAGAACCAAAACAAACATAAAGTTTCCTCTGCATGTCAGAACTCCGGACAGACTCGTTAAAACACGCACGGCATTCACATCGGCTCGATATTCCCTTAATTCCTGATGATGTGATGATGTGATCAGGACTATAAATAGCATCAGTGGCTGAACACACACTGACTCATTTCCTGTGTGTGAGGAACAGAGCGAAGCTGCCGCTTTAACTCCAGGTGTGCGTCACCTTTCTCCGGCAGGAGTGATGACCTGTGCGATGACCTTTCCTGTTCCAGAAACTGAAGATGATAATTCACAATTCATTCAAACCTGTTTGAGTTTCTTTCTTCTGCTGAACTCAAAACAAGATTATGAGAAAAGTCTCAGTCGTTTAGTCCAGATCATGGGAGTCGGTGTCGTCCGTGGAGTTAAATGAACCGTAAATGAAGAGCTTCTACAGATTCAGGCTCTTGTGTCTCAAACGAATTTGCCATTCCGATTCCCGTCCATGCCGTTTCAGACATATAGTCGGATAAACACACTTTAGCTCATGATCAGGCCGATTTTCCTGGTCAGCATATGACAGGATGAACCGTGGAGAAACACAGAGCTGGAGATGGGACGAGGAGCCAGAGCCTGCGGTCAGAAGCGTGAACCTCAGTGTATCAGACAGCAGACAGACGGTGTTACGCTGCAGATGCAGAATGTCTTTATCAGCAGGAATCAGCTCAGCTCTTTGAAGCGCAGCGTCTTTTGTTTCCAGTGATTGAGCTTCAGATTGTGTTTGTGAGGTAAAGACGAGAAACCAGCTCGTCACGCTTTCAAAGAACACAAGAATCACTCATTCAGGAGGTGCTGCCACTGAACACACACACACACTACTGAATACACGTTCATCTGTGTGGATAAATCATTATAATGAATTGTTGTGTCTGTGACTGAGTGTGTGTGTGTGTGTGTGTGTGTGTGCTGACAGACCTGCTCAGTCACTATTCTCCGGCTGGATAAGAGCTGCCGGTGTATCAACGGTCTCAGTGAAACTCAGACGGATGAATCATATGGATGACAGTCATGAGAGTTAAACTGAGACTCTGCCCTCCATTTGGCCTGAATGCAAATGAAACCGCTGGCTAAGCGGGACTAATTAATCAGGTGTATCGCTGCTGTGACCTGCTATTGATCTGCTGGCTGTCCGGAGGCTCTGAGAGGAAGATTCAAGATTAAACATCTCTATTCTAATGAAACACATGACAGAGTTGTGTGACTCACTAAAGAAACCCTTATTGCCAAATATAAAATTCATGTTTTAAAGGAAACTCAACAAAAGTTTCACCAAATTAAACTTGTATTTAATATTTTGAAAAATGAGGAATTTCTATCACAAATACATGAATGAATATGGTTTGATAAAAGAGGTGAACGTGTCATCAGGCCGTTTCCTAACTCTGCTGTTACTCTCGACTGAAGACGCTCAGAAGGGAACAGGAAACTAACCGCATCAGCTCAAATTTAGTTGTGCTTTTAATGAACGACTGATGAAAGAAAAGGTTTCACTGACATGAGAGTCACACACTGCAGTTCAATCATCATCATGTGCTCAAAGTAAATAAGTGCCCTTCTTTAAAACACAACAAACGATTATTAAAACAATGATTTAAAAGTGCCTTTAAGACTTGACGAAAAACACACACATCACATCACATGATCTGCTGTTCAATGGCAGGCTCGGGTGTGACAACATGCCCCGGTCAGAAACGTGAAGGGATGTGAATCAGCAGAGTGTGTGTGATTTCTGGAGCAGGAGATCCATCTAGTGGTGAAGCAGAGACTTCCTCAGTGTTTTGCACTGACTGATAGCAACACACAGCCAATCAGAGCAGTGATGACGCCTTTCAGCACTCCTCTATCTAAAACATGACACACAACAAGACTAAAGATGACACAAATCCCCAGCGCATGAAACCACTAGAGGGCAGATTCAGGGACGAATGGAGTCAGATATGAAATATGGAAACTGGGTAATTTAGAGAGAAAGAGAGTGATCTCTTACTTTTTTTTTTCTGTGCGCGTGAGTGTGTCAGAGAGAGTGTGAGTGTGTGTGTAAGAGTCTGTGTGTGTGTGTGTGTGTGTGTTAGAGAGAGAGAGAGAGTTTCAGTGTGTATGAGAGAGAGTGAGAGTGTGTGTGTGATTGCATGAGTATCTACAGAGAGATTGTCATGCATGTGTTGGTCATTGTGTGATTGTACAGTAAGTTTCAAACAGGACGCTTGCTGTAGTTCAGCAGAATTCAAACTTTCACACTCATTTGTTTGACCCTGTAATGGCATTAATTGCTTCCGTATTAACGGGAACGCCTCAGTCAATGCTGTCCCGACAGAAGCCGCACAAAAGAGCCGCTTCATCTCGGCAGCACATGCAGTGCTCGGGTCAGTCTGGATCTGTCCGGCTGGTTTTGAACTGGCCGCTCCTCACAGCGACATGATTGTGGCGAGCCACCGAACATCTGAACAGAGAAAAAAGCCTTTCACTCTCCCACAATACACGCCTTTCATGGCTGACATTTCACAGCCATTAATAATACATGCAGAGCTGTGGTCAGAGAAACCGGTGCGGTCAAGACCATTATCACTGAGTGTGAGAGTGTGTGTGTGTGTGTGTGTATGAGAGTGTATGTGAGGGTGTGTGTATGAGAGAGAGAGTGTGTGTGTGTGTGAGGGTGTGAGTGTCTGTGTATGAGAGAGTGTGTGTGTGTGTGTGTGTGGATGTGTATGAGAGAGAGTGTGTATGAGAGTGTGTGTGTGTGGATGTGTACGAGAGAGAGAGAGAGAGAGAGTGTGTGGATGTGTACGAGAGAGAGAGAGAGAGAGTAAATGTGAGTGTGTTTGTGTGTGTGAGAGAGAGTAAGTGTGTGTGTGTGTGTGTGTGTGTGTGTGTGTGTGTGTGTGTGTGTGTGTGTGTGTGTGTGTGTGTGTGTGTGTGTGTGTGTGTGTGTGTGTGTGTGTGTGTGTGTGTGTGTGTGTGTGTGTGTGTGTGTGTGAAAGAGAGAGTAATATCTTTATCTTAGATTCCTGTCAATGGTTGGAATTTTCCCATGACAGCTGTTGTTGTTAAAAGTAAAATAATACTGTTCTAGCAATAATATTTAATACACATCATTATACATTATAAAAGTTACTAAGCAATTCAGTCTAAAGTATGAGCACAGCGCTGATAGAGCATTCAAATAGCTATATAAACAAAGTTATGAATCTCTGCCCACAGCCAAAACTATTTGCTTTGGAACAAAAAACAGATTATTGAGAGCAAAGATTGTCCATGACAATATCTTATGACATATCAATATATCTGATGTTATAATGTGATGATGATTAATGCCGAGATAATCCATGAGAACGCAGATATTATATAGTATGTTAAATTAATTGAAATATAGTTAAACAAGCAAGCAAGCACAATACTTTATCAGAAAGCTGTCTCTGAGACTCTGGACTGCAATCAATGAAAACTAGTCCGGTCACATGTTTTCCAGTCACATCAGACTTCTGGAGAATTCTGGTTGTGACGTCACTGTTTTTCTCTTTCACATTGAGATGCAGAAAAACATCATGATTTGCATGTCACACTGAGCAGAGTGAGGAAAACAAGCGCTCAGTGTTGCAGAAGGAATGTTATCTCAGTCACGCAGGGTGTGTCGCTCGTGCTTCCACTGAATTCGAGGACCCGTGTGAATGTAAGAAGCCCACCCTCACTCCAACTCAACAAACACAACAATGAATTTATGGTATGAAATGAGGGTTAGGCAAAAAAATTATAACTAATGCGTCATGAAAGAGAATAGAAGTCAAAGGAAAGTCCCCAACACAAATGTGTGTGTGTGTGTGTATGTGTAGTGTGTGTGTGTGTGTGTGTGTGTGTGTGTGTGAGAGAGAGTGTGTGTGTGTGTGTGTGAGTGAGTGTTTATTTATGCATGACTGTTGAGTAACTGACGGCAGACCACACACACACACACACACACACACACACACACACAGTCTTCATGCGAGTTGTAATTGAGGGTGGGTGTCCGTTTACACAGTAGCATGAATAACCAACACAAAGTCATAGTCTAATTTAAGACAGATATTCAGCCGTATCAACTTACCCTGCAGAAGAGATTCTTTCTGCCCTCAACATCAAGCAGCATCAACATCCATCTGTGCTTTCCACTGAATCAAGATCAATGCATTGTTCCTTAAGATCAGTGGGTTACAGCATCCCAGACAACAAAAATATGCTCTAAGTATGTTTTGCTAATGTTCATATGAAGTTATGACAATTTTCTGAACAGAGAACGTCACATTGTGTCATTCTCCAAACATTATGGGAACGTTACATTCTGTCATTCTCCAAACATTACGGGAACGTTACATTCTGTCATTCTCCAAACATTACGGGAACGTTACATTGTGTCATTCTACAAACATTACGGGAACGTTACATTGTATTATTCTCCAAACATTACGGGAACGTTACATTGTGTCATTCTCCAAACATTACGGGAACGTTACATTGTATTATTCTCCAAACATTACGGGAACGTTACATTGTGTCATTCTCCAAACATTACGGGAACGTTACATTGTGTCATTCTCCAAACATTACGGGAACGTTACATTGTGTCATTCTCCAAACATTATGGGAACGTTACGAGAGGAGCGAAGGACTGCATGGATGTTAAAGTTTATTTATAGAACCATCGATGCCAATAAAGCAGCTTTATTTTTAAGAGTGTGTGTTAAAAAGATTAAATGTCCATCAGGGATTTGATCTGAAGGTCGGAGGGCAGAGCGCTGAGGTGCAGTGGTACTAAAACAGCAGCGGGTCATTGATCTGTCGCTTCGTCTGCAGGTGCGCACAGTTAATAGAGTTGGTCAGAAGCAGGAAGTTTGATAGAAACCAAAGAAAATGGAAAGAGGAAGAGTTGCCTGTGTTGCCTCATCTCTCCCTGAACGCTCTCATCCAGCTAATGGAGGTCATGGGAGCATTGTGTGCGCAGAGAGAGAGAGAGGGCAGACACCCAAAGGAAATAACAGTGTGTGAAAACACAAAGGAACAGGAGCCGACGCTGAGACTCAATGCAATTATCAACAGCCTCGAGTCTGGAAACCGACCACGATTCCATCGCTGTCAATAATATCTCATCCTCATCCTCATCATACATTCACGCCAGATCAAACAGGCCAGGATTTATAGTTTAAAGTGTCACCTGTGTTTTCAGGCACAGCCGTCCAGCTGCAGACCGCAACAGATCGGGTCTTTACGCACATGACCCTTAACCTTTGCTCTGATGTTGTATCGACACTCTCACACTTAAATGTTCTCAGAAGCAGAAGTCGCAGGGCATAGTTGGGCAAACTTCTGAAGAAGTGAATGCAAACTACACTTTCACTTACATCTGCTTCAGCAGCGAAAGAAGAACTCAGCGACAGCAATTCTGTGACTTTCCAGAAGAAAACAGTTTTGCTTTCTGTCATTTAAAGCCAAGGTGATATAAAGTGCTTTCCTGTAGCTCAACCAGTACAGCATTGGTGCTTGCAACGCCACCGTCATGGGTTTTGAACCCAGGGAAAGCAAGAACTGATTACTGATTGATTGTTGCTTTGGATAAAAGCATCTGCAAAAATGCATAAATGTAAATAAAGTATAACGTTAAACATAACAGTTAATGTTACATCAATAATCTAGTTCTGCAGAATCGATGGACACTAACTGTGAGTGATGGATTGTACAAGTTACAAACAACTTGTATCTGATCAATAATAGCGTGTAGTAACTGAGTTTACGTTCCCTTTAACACATTCTACTAACTGAGTAAGTGTGACTGCACATCCACTGACTCTCATGAGAGTTTATTAGGATGGTGGGTTCGGGTTAGTAGATTAAGCTGCACTTGTAAAGTTACTCAGCAGATTTTAAGCAGACGCTCTACTAATACTCTAATGAGAGTTGCAGTTACTCACAGTTAGTAGGACATCTGAATAAAGTGTTAGCGTGTCTGTTTGAGTTACTCGTGTCCTGCGATTCTCTGTCTATGTGCCTGTGCTTTATTCAGCATTTGCTGTGAGAACAAAAGCATGTTCTGATGTTCCGGATCAAGACTTTGTCTCTTCTCTGGAGTTTCAGCAGATCCGCCAGACCCTGGAGAATCTGCACAGCGCCGGCCATCCCGCTGCTTCCTCCCAACCAGAGGATTCATTGCTTCACACTTTCGTCTGTTTCAGAAACATTCTTCCTTACATTCTTGATTCAAAACATTGATTATAAATGTGAAGAAGCTGCTGAGAAGTGAAGCATAAGAATCAATTCTCAAGTGTTATTTTTAACTCCTCAAAGAAGGAAATTATGAAAAAATAAGGTTCAAACGTCAGGAAAATGCAACGACATCAACAGATCAAGCTCAGTTCCTCTCTATGAGAACATATATATATATATATATATATAGTGCACATATAAAATGTTCACTGGATTAGAAATAAGGAGCGTCTTGCTCTTTTGTTCTAGTTGTGTCACTGTATAAGAACAGCTGAATTGATCTTGGCAAGGATTCGGTCTCTGGCTGCACTATTTCTTGCCAAAAACATACTTTGTGTTAATTGAAGATGTGCTTGGGCATTTTATATATGGTGGAATACATTTAATCATACACAACTGATGGATTTCTCCCTGACAGCAGCTTGTGGTTTCACAGACCTGTGCTCATCATCATTATCCATTGCTCTCATTCTCTCTCTGTCTGGGCTTGATAATGCCGGTGAAGTCAGGAGTGAGTGTGTGTGTGTTTGTGTGTGTGTGTGCGTGTGTTTGTGTGTGAGGCCTGCAGGATTCACACATACAGACTCGCCTTAAAGAGTCACGGCATAATCTTACCTTGTGAAACCTCTATCGGCGTCTGTCATTCATC
Organism: Rhodeus uyekii; assembly: GCA_037043235.1. Taxonomy (NCBI): domain Eukaryota; kingdom Metazoa; phylum Chordata; class Actinopteri; order Cypriniformes; family Acheilognathidae; genus Rhodeus; species Rhodeus uyekii. The sequence continues at coordinate 47,029 of JAWRVZ010000442.1, read as the reverse complement.
GCCTCAAGCCGCCTCTTCTCCTCGTGTGTGTGGCTTCACGACGGCCTCGCCTACAGATGGCAGAGCACGTCTTCCTCGGCCGGCAGAAAAGCTTCAGTTATTATCTTACAGAATAAGATGTAAGTTGGAACGTTAGTACGCAGACACTTGATTCCGTATCGTATCTTACACGAACACTACGTAACTTATAAATTAACATAACTGAACTTAGCTTATGTATTTTTTTAACCTTTACTAATTTTAATTTATTGTTTTGCTTTTTTAGATTTGTTTTCTTCCCGTTTTTTGCCTGACTACCCTCACTTTCACTTGGCGCAGACTTTTTAACGAAATGCCTATTGAGGGAGATTTGTTTCTGTCTCCCTTTAAAAATCAAGTAAGACACGCGTCATCAAAAAGCGCCGAAGCACGACCAGTATACAATTTATCAGGGTGTTTCTTTTCAATTAAATCAGAAACCTTCTGCCTCATGACCATCACTTCCTTAATTTCACTTGTAGAAATGTTTCCGTCCTCCACCTCCTCGCTACTGCTGATCTCTCGCAACACCTGCGTATGTTCATTGTCTGCAGCTCGATCAGCTCCTAAGTTTACAGTTCCTCCTGAAGCTCCTGCTGCTCGATCACTCACGCGCCACCAGCTCATATTTATCCACAATTTCATGCTTAATTTCCATGGTGATCATGCGTTTCTTCTTCTCACTATCATCCTTAAACTCACTTTCTTAGAACTCGTGGCTATTATAAAGAATAATACACAAAATAGAGATAAAATCAGCTACTTGTGGGCGATGCGTACAGAAGCCAGCGAACATGAACGAGCGTCGGCATCGGCGAATATTTTCTCGTATCTAGAAGCAAAAATCTACCCGAAGGCTTGCTCATATTTTGGAATACTCGTATTTAGAGACGCTCGTATCTCGAGGTATTACTGTGATTAATCAAATAACTAAAGAACAGGGGCATATTCTTCGTACGTCGTTTACTACATCCAAGATCAGTTGACACATCCGGGATGAGATAATCGCACTAACTATGAGCTGGATTATTCGGTTCTTCAAACGCACCTGTTGTTGACGATTAGTATAGCTCAGGGGTCGGCAACCCGCGGCTCCGGAGCCGCATGCGGCTCTTTCACCCCTGTGCTGCGGCTCTTTCATCCCATACACGTAAATTGTAGCAGCGGTCCCGCTGTGAAAAGGGCCATGTGAGAGGAATAAGAGCGCTGTTTCAGGGGACTTTTATTCTGAAACTACGATGCGCATTAGTTCAGAAAGTTAAGCGGTTCAGTTCAGAGTGAATCATATATCACTCACCGCGGCAGATATCAATTAACTATTACACATGAGCGCTGGAGAAAAGCCAATAACTTGGTTAACAGCCTCGGAAAGAGTGCCTATTGTGTGTTTTGTGCGTTTTAGGAGAGTGAGTTCACAATTACCACTATGTTTGCTTATGTACATACTCGTCTTTGTTATGACGCAGTTATTGAAGTGTTATGCTCGATGCTAATTTAGCTGTGCTTCGTTTTCTGTGTTTACATTTTTATCTGCTATGTTCAGATAAAGTAATAATAATGAATGACGGTAATTGTGTTCATGTATTAGGGGAGAAGCCAATAGTTTCTATATATATAGCCTATATATATGTGTGCGTAATTCTGTTAAGAGAATCTTGTTTTATCTGTCACAGGAAAACCACACACACACACCACACTCCTTTCCACTCCCTTCCATCCATTCCAAGCTCATCCATTTGAGCAAGGACATTACTGAGATCTTTGATCACATGTGCTTCTTGTGCTCCCACATCGCAACCTCCTTCAGCATTACTGGACATTATTGAAGCTCATATTAATGGTTGGCTCCACTCTTTGACCTGTTTAATCGAATAAATCACTTTGAGACAATTTCTTCCTTCTCTGTCGTGTTCTGATCCCCTCCCCCCTCCCCTTAACAGAATGATCGCTTCATATATAAACCTTAGATTGCGGCTCCGGACATATTTGAAAAAATATTTTTTTGTTAAATATGGCTCTTTCAACATTAAAGGTTGCCGACCCCTGGTATAGCTGGATTGAGTTATCTGAGATCATTGCGCGTTCATGTGCTGGTTTAAAAGGGGATATGTATCGATAGTAGAAACACTGATCAGCAACATTTTGATTGGTCAGCAAGCATGCTTTAAAGAGCGCGCGCAGCGCTGAATTTCAGTGTTTAATTAAAACACAAGGCAACACTTTAAAGCTGCAAAAGCCAGGAGAGAGGACTGGCAAAAAGTTGCCGACAAATTAAATTTGTGAGTAGCCTATTGATCGTGTGTGTAATTATATTGACTCATATTAATTGCACTGTATTTCATAATCGTCTTTTATATTAGAGCCACCGCAGGACCCACTAGAACTTGGGAACAAGTAAAAGTAAAATGCAAAAATATTCTGCAAAATAGTATCTTTACTACTTGCGCTATTTTGCAAAAAAAAAAAGTCAATTAATGAAATAGAATTGCAAAAACGAATAAAGCAAAAAGTCAGACTTGAGATTGAATTGCTTCAAGAGGAACTTCAAAGTTAATAAAATACACGAATAAACACACTGTACTATTGAGGACCTTGCATGATTTATTTATTTCATTCCACAGGCAAGAGATGATCAGCTGGATTTTTTAAAATAAATAAAATAAACTGTAAACTAAACTGTGTGCAAAGTTCCCTTTTTTCAAAAATGACTGCTTGAGTGCTGATAAACTTTGCGAATGGCACGACACACAGCACTTTCACAATGTTCTCCGCATCTCCAACAGAACGTGCCGCTCGCAAAGTAGCGCAAGGCAATACACACAGTTTGAGCTGTTTAATGGCCGACTATAACTAATTGTATCTAAATTAACTAGATACATTATACCCTCATGTGAAAAACGAAATATATTTAAAAAAAAATATATATATATAATTTTTTTATATATATTATAATTATTATAATTATATTAAATATATTATATTGCACCTTCAGCAACAGGTTTCTCTCGTAAAAACGGACAGGACATGTTGACAAACTTCCCATTTCACCTCCGCTTACGTGAACTAATCCTGCTAACTTGAAGTAAACCTGCTCCGAGCAGGTTCACTTCAGCGGACCTGTTACTATGACAACAAGTCCCGGATGAGCGTCGAAGAACCGAACAATCCAAGATCATGCGAAATCGTCAACAATCTAATCCAGCTAAGTGAGTTAGCGAGGTACGAAGAATATGCCCCAGGAATAAATGCATCAAACAACAACAAAAATGTATTTGAATTTTTTTTTAAACGATGCTTGTGTGTGTGTGGGGGGGGGGGTTGTATTGTGGGGTTCATATCTTTAATTACTTTCCTTTAATTTGTGTAAAAATATCATTTTTGGCATGCTGATTATTAAATGGCGAGCGAAAAAAAGAGACACTACAAAAATATTTTCAGGCAATTTTGTCACACTAGATCAGGGGTGCTCACACTTTTTCAGCATGGGAGCTACTTTTGAAATGACCAAGTCAAAATGATCTACCCATTATATTTATTGAGAAATATATTGAGGATTCTTACAACTTATGTTGATGTATAACCAAATATGTTGCACAACACAACATAATTATGTACATTTTTTGTACATCCCATCAACTGGGATTTTAGCTCCTTCACCTTTGTCTTTCTCAGCTCGCTTTTTGGTGGGAATTCAGTGTCGTATTTTCCATGAAGAGTCCGAAAATGCCGCTCCACATTTCCCTTCTTTGATATTGCGACGGTAGACTGGCAGACGAGACAAACGCACTTTGAAAATGTCATCGTCAAAAAAAAGTCCTCCTCCCATTCCGTATGAAAGTGATACGATTTTTTCTTCTTACTTGGTCCAGCTCCCCCACTCATTTTTATACCCTATCTTACGTTTAAGAGGAAAAAACCGAGCGAAAAATTTGGATGTAACTAACGACTAGCTTGTTAGCTTTGTAGCGCTCAGGCAGTGTTGCCAGATTGGACTGACGATTTCCAGCCCAACTACAGCAAAAAACCCGCCCTTTTACAAAAATACCCGCCCAAGACCAGAATTGTTGACGGTGGGGGGGGGGGAGAGACCTACACGCAATTGTTGACGCGATTGTTTAGAGGAATTTCTATGCATTTGTAGGCTTGTTTTAATGGAATTTATATGCATTTATATATGAAATTTGGGCGGGTTTGTCATCAAAAACAAGCCCAATTTTTATCGACCAGCCCAATGCATTTTTTTCCCGGTCGGACGTGACCAAAAGGAGCCCAATTCGGCGGGAACCCGCCCAATCTGGCAACACTGCGCTCAGGGGCGTTGTTTGAGCACGCACAAGTGACCTAATTGTACGGAGAAAAACAACTCAACTTTCAAAACAACTCAACTTTATTTGTATAGCGTCAGTTCATGACAATGTCACCTCACCTTGTCATGCGATCTACCAGTAGTACCTTGGAGATTGACTGGTAGATCGCAATCGACGTATTGAGCACCCCTGCACTAGATGGAAAAAACTGGTAAAAATGTAGATAAAATAATGAAAATAGGCTTATGAGATTTACATGAAGAGTGTCTGATTGGACATGTTGAACAAATTATTTTGTGAAGAAAGGTTTTTGTATTGTTTTCCTGCACAAACATCTAAACATCCTCAAATCCAGACACATTTACAAGAAAAATGACAAGATGTTGTTACCTGAGTAAAATTCATCAGAATCAAGTGACTTCTGCCAATGAGAACTACTTTTTTCTTTGAATTAGACTCCTTTGGTAAATATTTGTTCTTCTTTTAAGCACAAACTCACTTCATTTACCGTAGATGACTTTGTGGATGATTTGTCATTCTTCTCCAGTAAATGTGTCTGTATTTCAGAAAGTTTAGGTGTTTGTGCAGGAAAGCGGACGGAAACCTTGTTATATTAGCAGTATAATCTGTGATATTTGACAGATGTTTCACAATATTAATGTTAAACAAAACAATCATGGATGCAAAATAACAAACTTGTCTCGTTTTGAATTTGCAAACATATAATAGGCCATCCGTGATTCATGAAGGCCATATGTTTTTCATAACTTTTTTAATGTGACGAGACAAGAAGCATCAGAGAGAGAGAGACAGAGAGAGAGAGAGAATGAGAGAGACAGAGAGAGACAGACTGAGACAAAGACAGAGTGAGAGAGGGAGACAGATAGAGACATTGAGAGACAGAGAGATGAACGAATAACTGGATAATCGAATGGAATTGAGTTCACTAATAGTGTATGCTTCTACTCAATGGATTTAAAGCAATTGCCATCCAATGTTTGTCCTCCAAATGTCTTCAAAATGCACATATAGATCAGGCATGTTCCCAAACTCAGTTCTGGGGCCTCTAGAATTATAAAACCCTGCGTACGGCCGTGAATGTACTGCATTGTGTGATATTATCAGAATGCTCTATTCTGCACATTCAGGCAAAATGACGAAGTTCATCCAAGCATTCAAGCACACAGATAATACCATATTCACTTCACATACAATAACAGGACAGAGTCTTATCTCTCCATGAGAACATTAAACCTCCACAGAATCAGAAATATGTGGATATTCTTGCTTCTTGAATATAAACATACCTAGAAAAAGGCCAATTCAGTGTGAACATCTGCTTTTTTACGCCGCAAACTGGAAGTATTTCTGTTCCCGTTCTTGTAAGTGCTCTCAGAAGGGTTGAGGCTCGTGAAGTTCAGCTGTTTCTTATTAATCTGTAATCACAGAAATTGCTAATCTTTGGTGCTGCTCAGTTTTTCGCCCCTTTTTGGTAAGAGAAACAAAGTCTACACAGTTGCACAACAAGTAAGTGCAGAACAGATGGACATGAAATGACATGAATGTCTGAGAGGAACAACCGCAAGCCCCGCGTGTAGATTTTACAGAATACCGTTTCACACAAGATATGTTACTTTCAGGTCTAGCCTTCGTCTACACGATAAACAGCTTCACATTTAATATCATGAATCATGATTATTATATTTATATACGAATGTCCTGTAAGAAATGACCGACATGAAGTTCTAGCCGAGCGTCAGTGAAACACAATCACAAATATAGTATCTTTTGACAACAAACAAACAACTGTATCATCATTTTCTGCTTAGAGAAGGAGGAGAACCATGTAAAAAAGCTTTTCTAGTTCAAATAAAACGGGGGCGACAAAAATAAATTCCATCCTATTTAGCTTAGCATTCAAACTATGTGAAAACATAGCAGACCAGTGTTTATCATCAGGTCAAAGGTTAACCGGTCCATGAAACACACAACAAAAGTGAGTCGTGTGCTGTTTAATCTCTGTTTCTCCAGTGTACAGACACACTTTACATAAATAAACAGCTTAAGATTGCTTTGAAGAATAAACAGAGTGTTTCCGTTAGGGACTGAAGAAAAACAGGAAGCATGTGAACCGACTTCCACAGCTGAAATCATTCCCAGTGCTTTTATTCAGATTGCTGATGAAAGCAGCATTGTTTTCACTTAGAATAAACTAAAATTCTGGCTGAATTAATTGAATTCATCAGAGCAATCGCTCATGGGGACTGAGGTTTCATCTGGAGAACTTTAGAGTGCTGTATTTGAACTCAAACCTGGGCAAACAGCTGCTTTCAAAGTCGGTGCATTGCTCCTCCTCTCATTCCGCCTCACACTTAAAATCACAGCGACTGCCAGCGCTTGCAGTTATTTTACCTTAAAAAACAGCCGATTATGCAGCTTTATATTCCACACTCGTGTTTGTTAGGTTGTTTTAGTTTATTAAACAGGGAGCGTTCTCGAAACGTTCTGGCAAGGTTCTTCTAGTAACATCATTAGAACATTACCGGTAGTTTAAAGTTATCTGGTCTTTAACAATATTCTGAAAATGTTGAAACAAAAACATTATCGTTCATGGAATGATCTAAAACATAAGAGTCAAATGTTTTTTTTTTAAATGTTTTTTTCCTGTGTGTCTAACAGTAGAGAGCAGCGCTTGCAACATCAAGGTCATGGGTCCGATTCCCAGGGAAAGCAAGAACTGATTAGAATGTCAATGTGTTTCTTGAATGCAATGATAAAAGCATCTGATAAACACATGAATGTGAATGTTTCTACTTGTTTCTAAACAATAGAAGAATGATACTGTCACAGTCTTGTCGTGTGTCGTTTCCTTCACCTGTCAATCACTTCCTTGTTAGTCTCATCACCTGTTCCCTATCTCCTCTTGTATATAAACCCTCATGTTTTTCTCAGTTCTGGTCGATTGTTGAGAATCTTACCTTGTGTGTGGATGTTCCTCTACGTGTTCTATGGTTCTCCAAGTTGTTGCACAAGAGTGCTTCTTTTGTTTTGTTACTTAAAGTGTTTTGTTTTGTTTTGTTTAATTAAGAGAGTTTCCATTGAATCCTGCTCTCCTTGTCCTTTCCGGATCACACACCGCCTTGATAACAGATACAATGAAATGATCAATTAATGTTCATAGAAAGAAAATATGTTTCTGCACGTTTTGATTGTTTGAAGAGCATTCAGAAATACTGTTTTTATAAAATAATGGGAATGGACTTGTGTCGCGTAAACTGTAAACTGTGAACTGTGAAAGAATTTACAGGGAAACTGTCACCGGCGTCTTTTATATTTACTTTATTCAGTTCACTGCTATTGTGAAAACAGATAAAGGGAATTGCTGAATAAGCATAATCTGAGAGATGTCTGTCACTCCACTGAAAGCCTGTTCACCCCTTAAACACGTTCATGGAGAGATTTGTATCGAGCAGTTCAAGAACAGACACGATTGCTTTATATGATGAACAATTCATACTTTGTGAAAAATCAATATTTTGTAAATATTGATATACAGAAATGCTGTGGAAATGGTCATATTTCCTGACAGATAAGTATTTTGTCTCGAGGGTTGCTGATGACTCGACAATTCTGAGAAACACTTTCAGGACATTTCATGCCAAGATTCCCCTTTTCAAGTTTCTTCTCTGAATGATAATTGACCCTATTAATTTAAAAAATATACATAATCCTCTGTCAGCATTCAGTCGATGGCCAAAAGCAGACGAGTGAGAGGAGAAATGAAATATACTAGGGTTTATTGGAACTAATTTTGTAAAACAGAGCATAAAAAGCATAGTATTAAAGCATTAACACGATAAAACCCCTTGCATGGAACCCTCTGTCAGGATTAGGTAAGGGGGTTCCAGAAGAGGTCCAGCGCCGCCAACCCGTCAACCGGATCCAATGCCAGAGCCCACCGCAGATGGAGAGAAAGAGGACATGACTGAACCGCACGTCGTCCCAGAGCCCGAGACCGAGCAGGTGTCTGAGCAGGTGTGTGAGCAGGAGTCTGAGCAGGTGTGTCAGCAGGTGTGTGTGAGCAGGAGTCTGAGCAGGAGTCTGAGCAGGTTTGTGAGCAGGAGTCTGAGCAGGTGTGTGTGAGCAGGAGTGTGAGCAGGAGTCTGAGCTGGTTGGTGAGCAGGAGTCTGAGCAGGTGTGTGTGAACAGGTGTCTGAGCAGGTGTGTGAGAAGGTGTGTGTGAGCAGATGTCTGAGCAGTTGTGTGTGAGCAGGTGTGTGAGCAGGTGTGTGAGAGCAGGTGTGTGTGAGCAGGAGTCTAAGCAGGTGTGTGAGCGGAGTGTGAGCAGGTGTGTCTGAGCAGGAGTCTGAGCAGGAGTCAGAGCGAGTGTGAGCAGGTGTGTGAGCAGGAGTCTGAGCAGGAGTCAGAGCGTGTGTGAGCAGGTGTGTGAGCAGGTGTGTGTGAGCATGTGTGTGTGAGCAGGAGTCTGAGCAGGTGTGTGAGAGCAGGTGTGTGAGCAGGTGTTTGAGCAGGTGTGTGAGCAGGTGTGTGTGAGCAGGAGTCTGAGCAGGTGTGTCTGAGCAGGAGTCAGAGCGAGTGTGAGCAGGTGTGTGAGCATGTGTGTGTGAGCAGGAGTCTGAGCAGGTTTGTGTGTGAGCAGGTGTGTGTGAGCAGGTGTTTGAGCAGGTGTTTGAGCAGGAGTGTGAGCAGGTGTGTGAGCAGGTGTGTGAGCAGTTGTGTGAGCAGGTGTGTGAGTAGGAGTCTGAGCAGATCTGTGAGCAGGAGTCTGAGCAGGTGTGTGAGCAGATGTGTGTGAGCAGGTGTGTGAGCGGGAGTCTGAGCAGGTGTGTGAGATTAGGTGTGTGAGCAGGTGTGTGTGAGCAGATGTGTGTGTGAGCAGGAGTCTGAGCAGGTGTGTGTGAGCAGGTGTGTGTGAGCAGGTGTTTGAGCAGGTGTGTGAGCAGTTGTGTGAGCAGGTGTGTGAGTAGGTGTGTGAGCAGGTGTGTGAGCAGTTGTGTGAGTAGGTGTGTGAGCAGATGTGTGTGAGCAGGAGTCTGAGCAGATGTGTGTGAGCAGGAGTCTGAGCAGGAGTGTGAGCAGGTGTGTGAGCGGGAATTTGAGCAGGTGTGTGAGCAGGTGTGTGAGTGGCAGCCGTCATCATGTCACTGCGAGTGTTTGAGGGAATGGAGTTTGAGGAAATGGAGGATGACTCCAACCACCACTGAGAGTGACATGAAGCTGTTCTCAGCAAGTGTTTTTGCAATGATTTGGAAGAGGAAGCTTACCTTAATCTCCTGCCTATGTCTCCAGAGTTCCCGCAGGGCCATCCTCTCCTCTCCTCCTCTCCCGCTTCCTCTTCATCACTCTGAGTGGGGTCTGCCTCAGGTCTTCCGGTCTCCAACTTCGCCCAGGCAAGAGGATCCCCGCTCCGCCTCCAGCCGCTGTTCCCTTTACTGTACCTCAGCCTCTGCTCCTCCCTCCCTCTGCTCCTCCAGACACCATTGTCCTCCCAGCCTCCCTCATCCCTTCGGCTCCACCTGGTCAAACATCGTTCTGCCGGCGCCATGAATTTCCAAGCATCTCTGTCTCTCCTCCCCTTCACCCAACACTGGCTCTGCCTCAGTCCTTCGGCTCCTGCTACTCCACATCAGTCGCTTGCTGTCGCACATTCCCACCTACTCTCTGTCTGTATGTAGGGCTCTACTTCCACTCATCCCCCATGGCCCTTCCTTCCCTCAGCTCATCATGCTGGTTGTGATCTGGGTCTCCTCACTGCCCTGATCTCTCCCTCCCTCCCTCGTCCTCCTCCAGACCCCCCCCCCCAGCTCTAAGTTATGCCTGTCAACAGAATAAAATAATCTTGATTAATCTCATGATTTCCAACCAGCTTTTATAAAGTTACTAATTTAGTCAAAACGGGTAGCCGTGTTAAAATACATATTTGCTAATAAATATTAGTGTATAAGTAATAGTGTGCTGATTCTAGTGCACTCTGCCTATGGTTTAAAACCCCTGAGTTACAGGACATTTTCCACTTCCAAAAGTGTTAATTGTACAACAGCTCCCAATAGTTCAAAAAGCCATTTGAGTCGGTTCTGTCAGCGCAGTAATTGCCTGTTCCGCTCACACAAATGAAGAGCTTTGTTCTCTCTCTCCTCGCTCCTCCTCTCTCATTCTCCACCCATCTGCGCTTGACTCTCGCTGGGCAGGTTTAATGGGGTGGCAGGAGGAACGAGCTGCAGATGGAGGAGGAGTGACTGGCAGAGCGCTGGCGTTCGTGCCTCAGCAGGCCTGACGGAGGCTGCATGGCACTGGCAGTGAAAGTCCACGGCGGCAGCACACACACACACGCATGAGCATGAGCATGCAGAAGCACGCTTGCTCTCTGGCGCGATAATCCACACAAACTCACACCTTCACAAACAACACAGATCACACAGGTGCCACATTGTCGTCAACTCACACAAATGTTCATGATGGTTGACTAATATAATTGACGAGAACACTTCATCACTTGTTCCAAGTACACAACTCTAAATAAATACAATACATAGACACAGAATAAACAAACAGCAAATCCCAGCCATGTTCCCTTAACATTTGCATCTGAATGCATTTCAACATAATTCCATTGTTTAATATTAACTAAACATTTCGGTTAGTTGGGTGTTAAAATACATATAACCAAATGAATAAAACCAAACAAAATGCTTTTGTTTATACACAAATATATACACACTCACAGCACACCACACACATATTCCACAGACACTCCCACACTCACTCTCATACTACATACAAACACATCAAACACACACACAACATACCACACACATAATACACAGACAGACACACACTCACTCACACAGAGGGAGAGAGAGAATAGGAGATTGTTCAAGAAGTCATGGAAACCCCCTAGTTTTATGGCGGCCGAGCGACATATAGTTTTGAACACGGCTCATCCAATCAAGAGTCAGATCTTTGTTTTACAAACTCTCAAGCCCAGCCTCCGATTTAAGTTCCCGGGCCTTTTGCCAAGCCTGTCCAGCATCCGTAACCAGCCTGCTTTTGTTCCTCCACAAAGAGAGGCTTGGAGAAATCTGGGAGGAAAAGAAAATGCGGCATTATTTATTCCTCCCTCATTCCCCTTCCTGTCTTGTTCTTTCCTGCGAGAGGGACAAAGAGTGCGAGCGCTTTGGGAGACGAACAGGGAACTGCAATGTGACTCTGGCACCGTCCCATGATACCTGCCATCCTGAACTACTGATGGGTGTAAAGAAACTAAAGAATGATAGAACAGAAACAAAAACCCCAGAGCAATAGAGAGGAAAATTGAATGAGAGGAATCTGTATCGATACTCAGAGGAATCTGACACTGAAGACTGCATTAATAAAGAAATTAATGACACTTTACTATATATTCACATAGAAAACAGCTGTTTTACACTGATATAATATTACACTGTTTTACTGTATTTATCATCTAATAAATTCAGCTTTAATCACAGGAATAAATGACACTTTACTATATATTCACACAGAAAACAGCTGTTTTACACTGATATAATATTACACTGTTTTACTGTATTTATCATCTAATAAATTCAGCTTTAATCACAGGAATAAATGACACTTTACTATATATTCACATAGAAAACAGCTGTTTTACACTGATATAATATTGATATACCGGTATAATATAATATATTACATTGATAAAATATGTTTTAATCATAAACCTAATAAATGCAGCTTTGAAAACATTTAAAAAACTTGACATGACTACAAACTTTCACTGGTAATTTTTAAGCAACACAGATAATCAGCCAAAAGCTGAGGAAAACAGAAATGCATGAAATATACCAAACGGTGGCATGTTTTGTTAAACCTAAGAATAACGAGCCATTAAAAAACTTTTAATTTATGTCTCTGTATTTGTTTTAGCTTTAAATACTACAGATTAAAGAGAAATACATTATGAACATACAGTATTTTCAGACTTTTTGAAACACGGTTTTAAGAGTCACTTCATAGTTCATGGACTGATATTCTTTTGATCTATAGAGTTACACATCGTTACAGTAACAGAACAAACACATCAATACACAAACCAAAGATGCTTCAAAAAAACTGCAGACACAGTAGACAATTCATTACTTTAAAACATCTTTAGTGCATCTTAACTATTCACCAAGAGCATAACAGAACACAAAACTCACTCTTAAAAGTAGAGGTTTTAAAAAGGGTTTTTGCACCAAATGCCATAGAAGAACCACTTCGGTTCCCCAACGAACCATGAAGAACATGTCAAACATTCTTTAGTGGCTCCGTGACGTTAAAGGTTCTTTGAGGAACACAGAGAACCTTTACTTTTAAGAGCATTCAACTAAAACGCCAGGGCTTTGTTACGTGTTAAAACATTGTTAGTGATGCTCGTTCAGTTTCAGTTAAAATCACATTTTACACGAATCTACATGTTAAAAGCAACACACGAGTAACACTGACCACAGTACGATGATTCGAATACTCTAATTCCCTTCAGTCGGAGGGAAGGCGTTCAGGATCACCAATCCCGGTTCTCACGCACGATTGTCGCCGTTCTGGACGCACTCGAGCAGACTTTTCAGCGCTGTCTCGTCGCTCTTGGACTGGAGCGGCTGGTCTCCTTTCCTGGAGGTCTTTTTGGTGGCTCTGGACAGCCTGCGCCTGAACGTGTCTCCGGCCAGGAAGTACAGGATGGGATCCACGCAGCTGTTGAGGCTGGCCAGACCTCGGGTCACCTGGTAGGTGGCGTACACGCGGTTGTTGAAGGCACACATGTCGGGGCTCTGGAAGTACAGTCGCGCCCTCATGTTCAGGTTCTTCATGACGTGGAAGGGCAGGTAGGAGAGGGCGAACACCGTCAGCACAATGATGACCAGGTAAATGGACTTCTTCCTCAGCGGCGCGTCGTTCATGTCGTTGCAAATGAGGGCCTTGACGATGCCTCCGTAACAGGTGAAGATGATGATGAACGGGATGCAGAAGCCGCACACAGTCATGCACATGCTGTAGACGAAATACCCGGGCAGCTCCTCCTCCGTCGCCGTGTCGTAGCACGTGGTGTAGCCCTTCTTGGGCCCCGTGCGCGAGTAATAGAGGATCGGCGCGATGCCCGCCACCACTATGAACCACACCAGAGCGACCGTCCGCACGGCGTTCTTCTTCTTCAGCCCGCCGAGAGATTTGAGCGGATGCACGATGCCGCAGTATCTGTGCACGCTGATGCACGTCAGGAACAGGATGCTGCCGTACAGATTGACGTGGAAGATGAACCTCTGCAGTCTGCACAACACGTCTCCAAAGATCCAGTCTGTCTTGTTAAAGTAGTAGAAGATGAGAAACGGCAGCGAGAGCACGTAACAGAAGTCCGCCAGTGCCAGATTGAACATGTAGACGGAGATGGTGCTCCACGGCCGCATGTGACACACGAACATCCATATGGCCAGACTGTTCCCGATGAAGCCTGTGAGGAACACGATGATGTAGACGATGGGCAGATAGTAAAACTGAAACCCCGTCTTGGTCAGAGAGCATCCTGACGTCTGGTTCGGAAATTCCGTCACGTTATTCAAGAGCGACGTCAGGTTCTGAATCTCCGCTGTCATGTTGTCAGGGATCAGCATGTGTGTGATCTACAGAATGAAGAGGAACGACATCAGTCAACCTGTTCACACTCAAACCCTGCTGTACTCTACTGTCCTAAGCTCGAACCTGTAACCTTTCAGAGACCAGCTTGATGCTGTCCATCTTCCCAAACAGACACACATGATCATGAACAGGCTGAAGGCTGAGATTACAGTTATCAAATGGACATAGATTGACGCTCTGAAGATAATCTGACTTCATTTTAGACTGTGTGACATTTAGAAATTATTGAAATATTTCAGATTGTAAATATTGCGGTACACGCGTACTGAATCGTGGCTTATTGCACTCCGATCCGTGCTTTAGCTCTTAAAGTGACAGCAGCCTAATCCAGTAAACCCATTACTGTCTATCAAACAACAAGAGAAACAGAGACGTTACTTTTGTAGCTTTATTTTCATATTTCATGCAGTGTTTTAGATTTATATTTGATTTTAGTTTCCATATCGTTTCTTTCTTGAATGATACAGTTCAACAGAACTAATGTAGGCCTGCATGAAAAACTATTAAAAAGATGAAAATTATTTAATTTGCATCTTTGTTTTATTATATTTGTCCTATTGTTTATAAGTTGCCTTAAAATAACTAAAAATCCACTCCTAATTCAAGCTGTGTGGTTTTTTAACTGGATGTTCTTGATGTTTTCAGGTTAAAACAACTATATATTAAGTTGAGCAAAGAGTTTATTTTTTATTTTATCTTTTTTCTTGTTGACATTGATGTAAAAATGACAGATTTGAGACATTATTTTGATGTATGGCTAAAACTGCTGATGACGTTTAGAAACTCTAGTGATGCTTTCTGTCCTCAGAACGACTGTGAGACATATATGTGTGTGTGTGTGTGTGTGTGTGTGTGTGTGTGTATTAGTTATATCATTTTCAGCTTAGTATATTTAAATACGATTGAAATTGAATCCATATTTTGAACACTAAAAGCAATATCACATCGCAAGACGCGGTTTTTTCAATATCGTGCATCCTTATTTATTTATGTAGTTTATTTATGCAATGTTTTTCTGTGCACTGCTTGGTTATAAAAGCTTTGAAATGTAAAGCATGCATTCATGATCTCAGCGTCTAATGCAATAATCCTGACAAAATTACAACAAGCGTGAAATCGGATCCACTGGAGTCAACAGGATTATAGGTCAAGTTTATCACAACACTTTCAGGAAAATGAGTACGATTTAATAGCAAGTCATGATCCCCCGATCAACCATCTGAATTATGAAATGCTGAAAAGAGCAAAAGTCAGTCTCTCACCGAGACGCGCGTTCATGCGGCATTCCTGGAGCGCGTTCCCGGGATCCCACAGGAGCATGAGGAGATCCTGCTTTCCCGACACAGGAATGTCTCGTTCGCAGCAGACTTCGAATAAGAGCGACCAGCTCTCTCTCTCTCTCTCTCTCTCTCTCTCTCTCACACACACTCACACCGGCGGAGACTCTAATACTCTTCTTTGCGAACCGACTCACAACTCGGACGAACCGATTCCCAAGGTGTGAGTGAACTTTTGTGAACGCATAGAAATAGAGCTCTCTTTGAAAATTAGCTCGTCCTTCAGCCAAAGACTCGGATGAATTGAATCATTGAAACGAACCGACTCTCTTAAGCGACTCCCTGAACTGAGATCGGAAAGGAGGAGCCGATCATGAGCGAGAGCAAACTCTGTGCTCGCTTCTTCTTTCACTTCTTCTTCATGTGCTGACAGCAGATCTCAGACCATCCGTCGTTCGGCAGAGTTCAGGCTGCATGTCTGGGCCATCAGAACAGGTTTCACAACCCGAGGAGTTTGTGGAAGCTTTAAAACAGATTAGAAACGCTCGAGTGAGTGTGAAAGCATGAACAAACAAACCTGATGTTTAAATTAACTATGGCATGAGTAACTTGTTATTTTTTTCTCTCATTCACACACACACACACACACACACACACAAACACACGTACAAACACACGCACACTCACACATAAACACACGCACTTTCTCACACACACTCGCATGAACAGACTCACTCACACACACACACGGGTTAATTTTGGTAATTTAAGAAAACATAGGCTTTATTTATGAACATTTTTGTCCCTTTGAGGACATCGCCGAAGAGTTTTTAGAGTTAACTTAGATGAAACACACACATCTTAATGAATATTTGAGTATAACGTTCCTCATGGAAACGTAGAGAAAGCAGGAAGTTCTTCCTCCAGTGTTTTATCGTGGACTCACATTCTTCATTTCTTGAGTGTGTGTGATGCAGAAACTCAGTTTGGAAACAAGGACACAATGTGTTCAATAAAAGACAGTGAAATATTTCCCTTCTCTTCACAACTCCTTGAAGTGGACAAAAACAATATAATAATTATTATGGTCTTGCATGTTATAAACTTGCCATGAATTACAGGATATTACATTGTTTTCCTTTTCAACATGTTTAGTCTGCAGTCAAGGCTAAAGAGAAGTGAACCGCGGGAAGAACAGATAAGAGTTTCACTTTTAGAGAGCAGAAGCCTTTACACAGACACAGAGTCTACACACACACACACATACACTTATCAGACACTTTTATCCAAAGCGATTCAAGGAACACATTAAATCAGTTCTTGCTTTCCTTGGGATCGAACCCATGGCCTTGATGTTGTAAACACCAATGCTCTACTGATTGAGCTGCAGGAAAGCCACAGAGTGTGTGTGTGTGTGTCTGTGAGTGTGTGTGTGTGTGTGTGTGAGAGAGAGAGAGAGAGAGTGTGTGTGTGCGAGAGAGAATGTCTGTGTGTGTGTGAGTGTGTTTGAGTGTGTGTGTGTAAGTGTGTTTGTGTGTGTGTGTTTGAGAGTGTGTGTGTGTGAGAGAGAGTGTGCGTGTTTGAGTGAGTGAGTGTGTGTGTGTTTGAGTGTGTGTGTTTTTTTGAGTGTGTGTGTGAGTGTGTGTGTAGGGAATGCCTGATGTGTTGAGTGTGTGTGTGTGAGAGAGAGTGTGTGTGTTTGAGTGTGTGTGTGTGTTTGTGTGTGTGTGTGTGTGAGAGAGAGAGAGAGATATACCCAGGATCCCAGCTGGACAGACGGATTTGGCAGACAGAGGGAATGTTACTGCACCTGTTTCCTTGTGTTTGACAGCCTGAAAAACTCTCTCACTGAAGCTTCTATAAGCAAACAGCACTAACTCGATGATTGGACTGTTTTAATTAAATGTTTATAGATCTACTTTTGCTATTTTGGTAGAAGTAAACAGATTATTTCCTCCATTTACACACAGCTACAGATTTAACTTTTGATGCTGCTGATATGCTTTAGATACTTCATAATTCTGTCAGAGCAACCGGAACAACAAAAGAATTATGAGAGACTTGCTATTTCAAAAAAGTAATGCAAGTTATTTTGTTTTCCCATGTATTGACCGACACGTCTCCTGTCCTCATGATGAGAGAAATCAGGAGTGTTGGGTATGGACGGTGCTCATGAATGATCGATCAGATTCATTCTTTGATTGAAAAAGTGATTCGACAGGATCGGCTCCGTAGAGTCTGTGACTTGACAGTTTAAGACTTCTAGGACACAAACCATTCGCATTCACCCTCGCTCTCCTCCGCATTTCAAAGGATGCCATCGTAAAACAGCCCCCATTCTTACACCCACACACACACACACATACCAAGAACACAAAGACTGTGCCATGTGACTTTTAACTTAGTTACTTTCCATTTTTAGATGTGTTGTGTTTTACCTATATGTATGCATGTTTTTGTTATAACCATTTTAGATGTGTTTGATAATTGAGTGGCTTATAATCAGTAATTACCTATACATAACCATTTCAATCTTTATCTTGCTTTCATGTCAAGAGTTAATATAGCCATGAATGGTCTCGAAATCTTTGTCTTCCAATTTGCAGACCGTCTAGGTTTGTTTCACTGTGCTAGGATGCATCAGACTCTTTCTTTTATTCCAAAACCCAAAGGTCTGCATTCTCAAGTAGGTCATAAAACATGCTAATCACCTCAGACTAAAAGACAAAGGAAAGTTTCCCGCTTCTCAGTTCCTTCACTCTGATTGGCTGTCCCAATTCTTAGAGGCGTACTTTGTTTATTCCTTTATAAGCGCCCGTAGGCCAAGGATCACGTTCTTCTCTTCATCTTCTTCTTGCTCTTCAACTCTTCATCCTCTTGCAACTCTTCTTCTTGGGCGTGGATTCTTGGATCCTCCTTCAGCGCCATTTTCCACAAAGGACATTACAAACAAAGAACCATAATTTGAACTTACCGCGGATCCCAACGGACCCGCCCAGCAAGACGCAAACCTCGGACCAGATCGGAATTCGCACGCACGACCAGCCACAGAAAGAAACATAAGCAAGTAGCCTACCCTCGTTAGAGAGTTTTTGAGTTTATACCAATAAGTTGGTCTGATTCCTTTCTTGTTCTCAAATAGGATATTGTCTGTAATACTACCTTCCTTTGTCTCTTCCTCTCCTACTCTCTATCTCTTATTCTCTCTTCTTCCCTTTCTCAATTCATCTGTGTATGTTTGTCTATTGTTTGTCGATTATTAAAATATATATATTCACACGTGATTGCCTCTGAATTGCTCAACCATAAGTCACTTTAATGGTGACCGATCCTTGTTACAAATTAATGGAAAGATCTTTCTTTGTGGCCAAAAGAAACCTTTCCTTTTTATAGAGTTTATAAGGTCAATATTTGCTGGACAAATTATCCGTCCTTTGAACTCTTTTCTAGAATTAAAGAAATTCTACAAGCCGAATCAAGCCATAGATATAATAATTGTTATAATCCGTTATAATTAACTGTTAATATCCAAATTCCCCTTTGTGCAGATTTATGTGTGTTTGATCATAAAACGATTAAACGCACACATAGATCCGCACCATTTCCCTTAGGCTTAGAATCGCTACAGGAGTCATTGCATGTGTGTGTGTGTGTGTGAGTGTGAGTGCGTTAGTGTGTGTGTGTTAGTGTGTATGTGTGTCTGAGTGCGTGTGTGAACATGATTATTGCAGTTCAATACGAAATGTGAGCATTTAATAATCTCACGCGCACAAAAAAAGATTCAATATTCCTGAAAATGAATACAATCCATGAAATGCAAAATCAGAATATTACACTAACCTCCTATAATTAAATATGCTAAATAAAACAAATATTTATATGTATTTAATCTCATTTTGTTGACCGATGCACCCGCTGCTGAACTTTGATGATTCGTGATTCGGTCAACAAGAAGGAAAAATAATTTTTAGATTGTTTGTATTTATCTGTGAAGTTTTTCTTCTCCTGTGATCCAGAACGGCACCGGCTGAGAGGTTTATTTGAGCTCGACTGAATCGCGTGTGAATTTGCATTTCCTTTAGCCTTGATATTTAAATACTGGTGTGAAAGTTCCTTTTTTATGTCTTGTTTAAAAATAGAACTTTTTTGTATTTATAAAACAATGAATCAAACAAGCTCTGCCCAGATAAGAGGAAAAGTAACACAAAGTACAAATTACTTTTCTTAGAAAGTAACTAAGTAACACAATTTTGTAATGCATTACTTTTCAACGTTTTGACTGAATCACTTATAATTACCAAAGCAGGCTTTTACAGGATTTTACTGGACACACCAGTGAAGTAATGGATAAGAGTCTATTAGCTGCGGTTCAATCTCTGAGAAAGAACAGCCACAATCTGTGCATCTGTCATCAGCACCGTCCTCATGTTTGTCTTCTAATACGCTGCATTATTGTGTTAACTGTGTCTAATATGGTAAAGCCACTGAAAGATCACATATATATATATATTGATTTTGCGGCTTGAGCAAAGCTCATCTTTCTCTTCTTCACCCTTTCCTCCTCTTGTGTTGCTTCAGATGTTTGTCAAAAAGGACAGTATTGATCTTTCTTACTCTGTTCCCTTTAAAGGAAAGTCCATCCACTTCTTCTGTCACCAACGGCTCAAAGCAGAAGCATCTGTTGAATATACAGAAATGTATTGAACACTATTGTAATAAATTTTGTGATGTTTTCTTTACAGGCTCAGTATACTGTGTAAATAGCTTCATCAGCCTACAGTAATAATGTGTATTTCTTGGCACACATGGTTATGTAATGTGATGGATGAAGCATAGCTAGCCTGTCATCACTGCAAAACAAACCCTGGCGGCTGATGCAAGATCTTTATCACCCTTTCTTCTCTTTTTTTATCCCACGTATTAGACACAAGGCTGTTTAATGTTCTTTGATTATATGAAGAAGAAAGTGAGCATGAGCACAGCTGTAAGAAGCAGTTTGCATTTGAAAACAGTCATTTTTGCCACCAGTCCGAAACATTCCAAGAATTCCAATGAGCCATGAAGCAAACTGACACATCACATCTGCACCGATGAAGCAAACTGACACATCACATCTGCACCGATGAAGCAAACTGACACATCACATCTGCACCGATGAAGCAAACTGACACATCACATCTGCTCTGATGAAGCAAACTGACACATCACATCTGCACCGATGAAGCAAACTGACACATCACATCTGCACCGATGAAGCAAACTGACACATCACATCTGCACCGATGAAGCAAACTGACACATCACATCTGCACCGATGAAGCAAACTGACACATCACATCTGCACCGATGAAGCAAACTGACACATTACATCTGCACCGATGAAGCAAACTGACACATCACATCTGCACCGATGAAGCAAACTGACACATTACATCTGCACCGATGAAGCAAACTGACACATCACATCTGCACCGATGAAGCAAACTGACACATTACATCTGCGCCGATGAAGAAAACTGACACATCACATCTGAACCGATGAAGCAAACTGACACATTACATCTGCGCCGATGAAGCAAACTGACACATTGCATCTGAACCGATGAAGCAAACTGACACATTGCATCTGAACCGATGAAGCAAACTGACACATTACATCTGAACCGATGAAGCAAACTGACACATTACATCTGAACCGATGAAGCAAACTGACACATTACATCTGCGCCGATGAAGAAAACTGACACATCACATATGAAGCAAACTGACATATTACATCTGAACCGATGAAGCATACTGACACATCACATCTGGACCGATGAAGCAAACTGACACATCACATCTGGACCGATGAAGCAAACTGACACATCACATCTGCACCGATGAAGCAAACTGACACATCACATCTGCTCTGATGAAGCAAACTGACATATCAAACATATAGATCAGAAACTATAGATCAGAGTTTTTCTTAATATTATGCTCATAGACGCATGAGCTCTTTGGCTTTGTCTCTGGCACAGCATATTGGCATTGGTAAACATACCAATACTTTGGAGGTAAAGGCTGCTAAACAGGCTACTCTGCAGGAAATGTGTGTTTGATGGCTGTCTGACAGCAGATAAGAAAGCATGTAATAGTCAGAACCATGACTTTATGGTGTACATTAAAGCTTTTTTACTCCAAGCAGCTCAGGGTAAAAACGCTGAGTTGCACAGCATGCGTCCTAATGGGCTTCATTGTGGCTATATCTCTCTCTCTCCTGAAGACCAGAGAATTGATTTTCCCCTCCATCACAACCTGCATAAATATATTTTACTCCAACTTTTTTATTTTTCCAATAGGAATCCACAGTCCTCTGAGAAAGCTGCACACCGTGAGAGAGATTATATTATAGCTGAACCAAAATCCCCTCGCTAAAATATTCACTATGGAGAGAGCACAATTTGTGGGAAAGGAAGTCATAAAACTAACTTATTTTGTTCAAAAATCATATAAATATATGAGGTGGCAGTATTGACACAAATACTTTCTTTAAAGTAATACGTTTTGCATGAAATTAAATATAGTTAAATGCTTATCTCTTCACAGTATAATGAATTGAAACTCATGACAAGTAACCAAGATGCAATAGGAGTCAATTTTAACTTTATAATGCATTATTTAAAGTAAAGAGATCCCTTAATACCTGTTCAAAACAGTTTACTTCCAGTTACTTGTAGCTGTGTGGATGAAGGAGATGATATAAATATGAAGAACTGAGGATCCACAGACAACCTTTACTAACAGACGTTACATGAAGACAAGAGCCGACCAGAGAGAGTGGAAAACACAGGGATTAAATACACTGGGATGCATGAGGAACACACACCTGACGTGATGAGAACGAGAGAACAAGGGAGTAAACAAAGACTTGACAGGTAAAAACAAATGAAACCATTAAAAAAGGATTCTGAAAACTTCTTAACTTAAGACAGAAACAATCAATTTTTAATATAATATTAGATTATGAACACCCAACATATTGCATATTAATTATAATTATAATAATGATTAATTATATTAATCTAAAATGTCAACAAATGAAAAAGTCCCAAATTTTGCAACAAATGCTTTTACATGTTCTTCAGTAATGAAAGATTGATTTAACTAATTAAAATAAAAATAATTAACAATACATTTGTATTAAAAAACCTTTGTAAGAATATCGATCAACTAGTCTATGATGTGAGACAGGCGTTTCCATCTCTCTGTAAGTTCATCTATTTGTGTGTTCCCTCACTTCCAGCCTTGCTGTGATAAAAATATAAAGTCCTGACTAGCAGAAATATAAGGTGACCGTCTTTGTGCGAGACATTGATTTTCCAGCCCGAATAAGGCGTGATAATATTTCTCTCTTTCTCTCTCTCTCTCTCTCACACACTCAACAGCCACACTTTCTCTCTCTCTTACAACACACAGCACACGCACACACACACTCTCTCTCTCTCTCGCTCTCTCTCACACACACACACACACACACACACACACACACACACACACACACACACACACACACACACACACACACACACACACACACACACACACACACACACACACACACACACACACACACACACACACACACACACACACACACACACACACACACACACACACACACACACACACACACACACACTTTCCAGTCTGAGTTGGCCTACTTAAGCATTCAACAGCATTAACTTTAGACTTAATCTGCAAATCATTAATCTTTACAATAATGTTTACGATAAGACGTCTTCAGAAAGAGAATGTTTGCTTGTGAGAACATATTTAAGCTGCTGTGTGTCACACACACCGACGCATGTGTTTGGGTCAGAGGCCGGACAGGAAATAGCACTGAAATTGACCGGTCTGTGGAGGGACGGCCCAAACATGGACAGCTGCAGTCACACTTTAACTCCGGGACAATAAAGTCTTCTTACAGTAAAGTCTCATCACAAACCTTGCACTTTGGCCCAACAGTGTTTGCTTTTAGATACTGTTTTATTCTGCAGGATCTGGAAACAGACTGAGAGCGGTGAGTAGCGTGACATTCCTCACATATATAGTTAGAAAAAGCTTTGCCGTGATAAACTGTTAACGAACATCCCGACGGCATTCACACAGAGATCTGTTCTCAATAACAAACTAAACAACCAAAATGAGAAAACAGCAGTTCAAAAAGCATCTGATCATGGGGATGTTTGTATCAGCTCTGCATTTCACTGGATCATGTCAACATGTGAGATAAGTACAATGACACTGTCACGATCATTTCATTATACGGTATATTTCAAACTGTAGACTATATAGATCTGGCCATTTGAGACTAAAGATTGAACGAATCTCTTGTGTTTGTGCGACACACTGTTTGTGGCATTACAGTGCAGAACGGCTCTTCCGGCTTTACCCTGAATATTGTATAAGCATCGGTTTCATGCGTCACCAGAGAGGCTCTCGGCACTCGTCACCATCACAGTTCACATCCTCTTGATTTTCCCGGTAAACACGTTCCGGGTCAGCCTCCAGGCTATCATAGACAACACTGGGAGTTGCAGAGGGTTTTGTTTCCTAAGTTTCATTACAAACTATTCACACATTGGCTAAAAAAAGCGATTACAGTTTTTCTCAATTGTTTACACACATTTTCTGAAATCATACCTCATATTCTCAGAACTCTACACACAAATCCAAAAAAAAAACACACACAATGGGCAAAACCCCTCAATTCTCCTGCAAAATGAAACTCTACATTCAAAACAATGTTATTTCTTCTCAAAATGGGATTTTGTTTTCAAATGACACACACAAATGAAGACATTTATAAGAACCAGCTGAACACTGATGTGCTCAGTATAAAACACTATGATGAATGTAAAACACTTCTTCTCCATTCATCATAATGACTTCTGCCTTTTTTGGTTCAGTGTTACACTTACTACAGACAGTACAAACATAAGTGTGTTGTAAAATATTTGAGAATATTGTTTTTATACTCAGAACACACAAATACACTGTACAATTTTATTTTATTTTTCCTGAAGAAAAAAAAACTATGTACACAGTGTACATCCCATTCCCAACCAACACAAAGTTGCACATACAAAACAGAAGAATTTACTGTATACAGTTACAGTAAAAAAAACAAAAAAATAGCTATGCTGGATCCTCTCTTCTGTTGCGATCTGGGCACAGCACCTCATCCACATCACACGCAATGTTTTCCCTGGCCAAGCAGCGGGGGAAATATCACCTAGCATGGCGATTCCAGCCATGAAAAGCATCAGCTGCTATATCTCCACATGAGTCCTCCATAGCTTGGAGAAGAGGTACACGCATTTGTGGATTTCGGTCATACACTTTCCATCTCCAGGCAGAAAAAAATTCCTCAATAGGATTGAGGAATGGAGAATATGGAGGGAGATAAACAACTAAAAAGCATGGGTGGGCAGTGAACCAGTTACGAACCAGAGCAGCCCTGTGGAAACTTACGTTGTCCCAAATGACAACGTACCTGAGCTGCTCTGGGCCATCTACCTGATCTGGGGGAAGGAGTGTGTTGTGTAGGGTGTCGAGGAATGTGATCAGATAGGCGGTGTTGTACGGGCCAAGGGTAGCATGGTGATGGATGACGCCGTGGTCAGTAATCGCTGCACACATTGTGATGTTCCCTCCACGCTAGCCAGGGACTTGAACAATGGCACGCTAGCCAATGATATTCCTTCCCCTCTTTCGTCTTTTTGTGAGGTTGAACCCAACCTCATCAATGAAGATGAACTGGTGCTCCACTGCAGCCACCTCTAGCTCAAGGATTCTCTGAAACACACATGACAATATCAGAAATAGACATGGAGTGGTCACTATTGTGAAGCACAAGCATTATGATTACAATATTGAAATATATACAATTTACTGTACACTGTGTTGAGAGTATGCATCAATTGTGGGACTCACTTGCACATAGTTATATCACAATTCTTTGACTCTTTCTGAATTGCGTTCAAATGGCACCCTGTAGACCTGCTTCATCCGGAGATGATTTCTGCGCAAGACACGGTCCAGTGTTGATAAGCTGACCCTATCAATATTTTGAAACATGTCATTGTTTTCTATTATTTTTCTTTGTATTTGTCGTAGTGTTATGGCGTTGTTTTCTAGGACCATGTTCATAATTCAGTTTCCTGTTCAGGAGACAGAAGACGTTGCCGACCACCTTGCGTTGGTAATCTTTCAGTTCTGCCAAACAAATAGTAAAATACTGTAAATACAAAGTAAGTATACATTTCCTAAATACTTGAAACATACTTTAAAGTATTTTTACAGTCCTACAGAACAGTCCACAGGCAATACTGTACTACTGTTCTCACTGAGTACTGTATTGATATGCAGTACTGCAGTTTTCTAGTGAGAGTAGATTTCTTACCTGTTTTCATTTGGGAAAGTCCGGATGATGGATGCTACAGTGAACCTGCTCAAATGCGGCTGTACTCTTTGCCCAGCCTCCCTCATTGTTAGACCGTGGTTGACATGATCAACCAAAGTGGCTCGGATCTCATCAGAGATTACGGTCCTTGGCCTTCCTCGTCCTCGTCCTCTTACTCTCACTCCTCTGGCTCTGCCTCTGTTTTCAATGTTGGCATCCATTGCTCCAAAACAGAGGAACTCACCTGTTGCCCTTTTATGCTAAAGCTTTGATTGCTTGTTGTAAAACTGTGTGACGGGTGTTTGCACTTGTGATGAGTCAGTGTGCATATTTGAATGGCAGTGTGTTCATTGTGAAAACAAGATATTTTCTGCATGAAAATTGTGCCAAAAGCAGAGAATTGTGTGTAGTGTTTTGAAAAAAGTGTGTTTTAGAACTGCAATTTAAGTGTAAAGCAGGAACTGTGCTTGTAGTTCAGCAGAATTGGTTCAGGGGGTTGGTGAATGAGTTACATGTTGAGGTCATTGTGTCTCAAGTACCACAATTTGTGTGTAAACAATTGAGAAAAACTGT
This sequence comes from Rhodeus uyekii, assembly GCA_037043235.1. Classification (NCBI taxonomy): domain Eukaryota; kingdom Metazoa; phylum Chordata; class Actinopteri; order Cypriniformes; family Acheilognathidae; genus Rhodeus; species Rhodeus uyekii. The sequence continues at coordinate 20,714 of JAWRVZ010000442.1, read as the reverse complement.
AATACATTTACATTTCTGCATTTGTCAGATGCTTTTTTTCCAAAGTGACTTGCATTGCATTCAAGAAACGCATTGACATTCTAATCAGTTCTTGTTTTCACTGGGAATCAAACCCATGACCTTGACGTTGCAAGCGCCGCTCTGTACTGATTGAGACACAGGAAAGCTAATATATGACAGTTCTTATGTACAGCCCCTTTAAGTTTAGAGAAAAACACAAATCAACTGGTAATTCAAAATACGAGTAAAACACCAGAGAATTCTCTCAAATGAACACAGTATTGCTACTTTTCTATGGTGATCTGCAGTCCGAAAGAGCTGTGGATTGTTAGCTGGAGACGTATTTCTCATTGACTCAGCATTCTCTGACAGATCTCTGAATCAAACTCTTACTGCTGGTCCCTATTCATTGCAGTGGCTCACACAGGCTAAACACCATTTTACAGTCCCCAAGCAGGAGGGCAGGTATTGAACCACTTATCTTCAGTCTAATTTATGAGGTGAAGAGTTTGGAGTGACTTCGGCCTTTGAGGACGCAGACATAAGACTTCAAATGAGACTTGCAGTCGGTGTGGATTTACTGCAGACTTACATCATCTTCGCAGCGACGTCACAGTCGGCTACTGTCCTGATTCTGTACGGCAACCCCAGAGTGATTTTCCACCTTCTCTAAACTGTGCACTTTCCCGTTACCCTGTATCTATCCTCTTATCACCCGAGCTCTTTCTTCTTGATTACTAATGATCCACTCTCATAGCTGTGCAACGCGATATAACAGTTTTCACAGTGCATTGATATGATTACAATAGAGGAAGAACAAGAGACAAAGCCAAAGAGTGAGAGGTAATGTTATGTGGATCGCTGTGGTTTGACTAGCATATATCTTATCTTTAATCAGAAACATTGCATTGATAATATGCTGCCTTAATGAGCCAAATTACCCTTAGTGAAAAAGAAGTGCATGTGCTTAATTGTATTGAACGTAGTGTCCTTTAAATGTGTGTGTGCATGTGTGAGTGTACATGTGTGTGTGGGTAGTGGGTAAAAATAACCAGGAGCACATTTTGACAAACGATGAAAAGGTTGTGCAAGCACAGTCTAAAAGACTGGGAAATGAGCGCCACCTCGTGGCCACTTATGAACAGTTTTTAAAGACTCATGCTGGTAAATTTTCTTTAGCTCGATTATCTGTAAAATACAGTCTGTTTCTAAAACCAACTCAGTGATCTTTACCCTTCAGACAAATTCTTGAAAACTAGCTTCTTCAAGTGTCAGTTTTCAGCTGTTTTGGACATGCAGTTATGAAGATGTTTAAACAATGAACTGAAAAGATAATTGGTTTTACTGTTGTATCTCAAGGTTTATTTTTAGAAAGGTTTTTTTCGCCAAAAAACAGTAATTCTATGTGCATAAAAATTTAATGACATTGGAATTACACTTAAGATTCATAGAAAAGCTCTGCAATGATTATAATGAATTACAGGTGTCTGTATGTGACATGTGAAAACTCAAGATTAGAGCAGTAGTGGCTTAAGAAAACTGGATTTATTTGCTTTCATTGCAATATAAGCAGTAACCTTTATTCTTGATGAGGGATCAGACTGAAATCAATTGTTGACTTGTGAATATCATGAGGACATGCATGATTATAGAATAATTCTCTGAAAATGCAGCAACAGACATGCTCCTGTTCACATACCCTGTAAAAACAAAGGAGGGTTACATAAACTTCAGCCTTTATATTACATACAAGAGAGATTATGTAATCCAGCATTTGTATGTGTATCTTCAGGATATCGTAGGCTTGACAATAACTTTTCTCACCAGCTGCTGTTGCTAGAGGTTTTCCAAAGTTACTAGTCACTTAGCATTTTCACTAGCCACAAAGCTAATATTGATACCATGGAAAAACGGCCATATAGATATTTTGATATTTTCGCGTGTGATCACATGCTTTTTTTGCACCGAACAAGAGCACAGAGCAGCAGATATGAAGAGCAGAAAACAAACCCTTCACCCTCTGACGCGCGCGATCAGTGCGTCACGTGATCAACTGACATAATCATTATAAAGGCTTTCAATCGACAAAACTAATTCACTTATACATATTTAAGAATCTGAAAATCAGGCAGTTGATGACATAGCCAACAAGTTGGTGAATAATTTGAATAAAAAGAGAAAAACGAAATAATTGTGATACATCTGTCATTCAGCGCTTTTTGTGGCTGCGTTGTGCCACGTGACAAGAATGACGCGTCACCATGGAGACAGTGAGAGGTAACCTTCTGAAATCGGAGAGTTGGGGGGCGCGTTTAAGTTAATAAGCAGTTTAGTACAATAGAAGATTTTACGTGCGCGCACTTTACATGCGAGTACAAAATCTGAAGGAATGAGTCAAATTATCTGCAATACTATCAATCCCACGCTGCAATTCAACGCTGTAACAGCAACAATATTCATTCGGAGCAAATTAAACAAGTGAGTGAGGGGAGGGCAGTGTGTGTAACTGAGAGAGAGTAAGAGAGAGAGAGAGAGAGAGAGTGTGTGTGTGTGTGTGTGTGTGTATGTATGTGTGTGTGAGAGAGAGAGAGAGAGAGAGAGAGAAAAAGAGAGAGAATGAGAGAGAGACAGAGAGAGATAGAGAGAAGCTGGGTTCATGCCTCTAGTCTGCTGGAACATTAGCATTGGGAACATTTCAGATATTTCAGTATTGATATATATCAAGACATTGTTATTTTTTATAACACTACATTACACTGCATTTTAAAAAGACTACAACTGGAAAATGTATTATATGGCCTATAAAGTTCAACTGGCTAAAGTAGCCAGAAGGAGTGACTGATTTACAAAACACTGCTGAAATTGCAGGTTTTAATGTCAAGCCCTGATTGTAGGTGTATAAGAACAAGCAGACTGGTATCACTCACCATGACAAAGCCAAGGAAGCTGATAGAGACATTCCCATGAATGTGGATTGTAGTAACTTTTTCCAAAGGAATGCGGTGCTTGAACATGCTGAGTTGTTGTCCTTGTACTTGCACCTGACACAACAAAACCAGGCTTTAAAGATCCAAGTAGCATTTGAGTAAACATTAGCTTTGCTTATAATGGGCACATCGTCATTTGGCAGTTAACAAAAATAAGTCTTTAAAATTTGAGTGTATTGTTTGCTCATCCATGGATGATAATTACTGTTTTTTTTTTTTCAATAGAAACTTTCTTTTAGGTTGCTGTGAGAATCACAAAATACATACCTGATATCCTTCAGATTTGACAACAAAAAACATCTCAAAAGATTGTCCCTTTTTAAAGGGTTTGTCAGAGGCAGTTTCCTCGGCTCCCCATTTTCCATTCTTGAAGCTGTTCATGGCCACCTTCTGGTCCATTCGAGGGTTGAAATGGAAAGCAATGTCATCCTTCTCAGTCGGCCCGGTCTTGAAATTGATTGAAAACCTGCATCGAAATTAATGTTAAATGACTTGAATATAAAATGGCTCATCTAATCAACCTAATGATATTGTAGAGCAGGGGTCGCCAACCTTTTTGAAACTGAGGGCTACTTTTTGGATACCGATTAATGCAAAGGGCTACCAGTTTGATACACACTTCCGGAATATCAAATTTGCTGAATTTACCTTTAATTATATGTCATTATTAATAATTAATGATATTCATCTATGTGAAGACACTGGTCATGTTAATGATTTCTCACAATAATTATACAAGGTAGGAAACCTATCAATATGCAACACTTCATTTCTCTAAATCTCTGCAAGTATTTACATTTTCAAATGATCACTTCTACAAGATTTTTACCAGCCACTAACAATTTTTAACAAATCATGCACTACGTTGCACCATGTCTGTCCTGTATTCCAGTATTTTTCAACCTTTTTCGAGCCACGGTAAATATTTTCATTGAATAAAATCACAAGGCACACCACCAACCGAAGATAACGCGAGTGTTCATGAAATGGTATGGTTTTTATTCAGAAAACATATTTTCTCCAGTCTTTGGTGAAAGGTGATTTGTCTTTTTCTTTTTTAATATTTCGCCAGCTTTAGAGAACATTCTCTCGCATGGAACAGATGCAGGTGTACACAAAAACAGTTTAGAAAGCTGTTTTAAATAAGGATAGCCTATATTGCTTTGAATATACAACACTGAAATAAACTCAATCCACTCTCCTCAACAATAACGCAAATGCAAACACCGACTCCTACAACCCACGGTTTGGTTTCACTTTTATAAGAAATACAGCCGGCAGGTTTGAAACCCGTCAACACTGATCGGCTGTCAGAGCAGTCAGGTGGTTCACTGCCTGAGTGAAGCAGTGTGTTTGCTTCAAACATCATTTTCACGTGACTAGTGACGTAATGATACAAGCTCCGAAGCAGTGGTTCATTGCAAAACCCGTTCGAGTTTGAAGCTTCGGAGCGTCGGTGTCAGACGGAACATCACTACAGACGCGCACCATTGACGCTTGCAGCCGCTCAAAATGTGTGTGTGTTTTTTTTTTAGAAAAATTAGGTGAAATTGAATAATTTCCCGCGGCACACCTGACGATCTCTCACGGCACACTAAAGCTATTTTTAGAACAGGCCCGCGGGCGACTCATGTGGTCCTTGGGGGCGACCTGGTGCCCGCGGGCACCATGTTGGCGACCCCTGTTGTAGAGATTAGTCAACATTGTAAGAACTACAACAGATCACATGTTATTTAATGTTTAGTGCAAGGCGGGGGCTCTTGCATGTTTGGTGCGGTATCAATATTATATTGTGATGGATAGACATATCTTGTGCTATGTATCTTTATTGCAATATTTGTGTTGTGGTTGGTGATACCTAACCCTTATTCAGTGCATATCTGAGGATTAGTTGCTTTCATTCAATAGAACTGTTCCTCACCCCTTAGCATCAGTGGGAACAGTTCCCTGCAAGAACAAGGTCATGCCTTCTCTCAGTCCTCCTGAAATTGGGCCCACATAAGGAAGGCTCTGCAGTGAGAACAAGTAAATGGGCATTATTCTATAGTCAATAGATTCTTCAATGGCAGACTTTTTAACTCACTGAAATTAACATTTAGAATTGCATAGATGTTTAAAGTAGTGGTCATAACCCTGAATCTATGGTGAGACAAACTGCTCTTGGGTAAAACAGTTGCAATGCACGACTGTTTCATTAAGTCTTTGCACTGTGTTGTCTATTCAGAAGTCACTACAATGGATCGGTCACTCACAGGGTTTTGGACCGGCTGCAAGATCTCTGACTTTACGGTGGAACGTTCCCCAAATGAGCTGCCCAAACTGATGACTTTTGTGGAAACTTCTGAAGGAAATGAAGATGTGCTCCAGTTCTAATGAGGGAACAGAGAGAGAGACAATGTTTAGAAAGCTTTTTACTTTCCACATCATTCTCAGAGGATTCTGATGTAGTATCATTAATGCTGCAATATTTAACTCTCTCACGAGAAAAATGTAACTTACTTGAATGAAGCCAAAAAGGTTGACACCAACATTTCCTTTGATATTTAACGCTGACACTTTTTCCAGCGGTATACGGTGCTTGAATGTGTTCAGTTCCTTGCCATTCACATATACCTGATGAGCCAAAGCAGCACAATCCGTGTGAGGACAAGATCCTAGATTTCTTTTAGGAGTGTGGAGTGACTCGAAATACATACCTGATATCCTTCAGATTTGATGACAGTGAACATCTCAAAAGATTGTCCCTTTTTAAAGGGGTTGTCAGAGACAGTTTCCTCGGCCTCCCATTTTCTGTTCTTGAAGCTGTTCATGGCCACCTTCTGGTCCATTCGAGGGTTGAAATGGAAAGCAATGTCATCCTTCTCAGTCGGCCCGGTCTTGAAATTGATTGAAAACCTGCATCGAAATTAATGTTAAATGACTTGAATATAAAATGGCTCATCTAATCAACCTAATGATATTGCAGAGATTAGTCAACATTGTAAGAACTACAACAGATCACATGTTATTCAATGTTTAGTGCAGGGCAGGGGCTCTTGCATGTTTGGTGAGGTATCAATATTATTATTATATTGTGATGGATAGACATATCTTGTGCTAGGTATGTTTGCAATATTTGTGTTGTGGTTGGTGATACCTAGGGACCAACCAAATTCACGGATACAATTTTTACTAGGCACCAATCACTGCAATCAGTCCATCTGCTGTCACACCCACTGTTTTGTATTCTAAAATACCACTTTTCGACTGTTCACCTGTATTAAAAAACAAAAAGGAAACAAAATACGACTACAACGCACGTAGCCACAGACTCCGCAATGACACGTGACATTAATGACATAGTTTACAGTTTTTCGTGGCCAAAACTTGGCCGACCACGTTGGTTGCTGACATATTCTAACGCTGCGGTGCATTGACGCTTGTGTACTGGCTGACGCTTCTCTCCGCGTCAACGCTGTTCGTTGGTACAGAAAGGTAGTGTAATGCTAGCCGGCTCAGCAGAGGAAACCGACTGCTGTACGGACACCAGAATGCTGTTATACTCGTATCCGGCGGAACTTCTTTTGCTGCTGTTTTGTAGGCTGCAAACTCAGCTAAGACTACGATCATCTGCTCCTGGTATACTCTTTATCAGTAAAAATATTGATCTTCAATAAAAATTTCACTATTTCACGCTTGTTGGGTGTTTTCACAGAAAGTGGCCGATTTCACGGAAAATGTCACGGCCGTGAAATCGTGAATTTGGTTGGTCCCTAGTGATACCTAACCCTTATTCAGTGCATATCAGAGGATTAGTTGCTCTCGTAGAATGGAATTGTTCCTCACCCCTTAGCATCCGTGGGAACAGTTCCCTGCAAGAACAAGGCCATGCCTTCTCTCAGTCCTCCTGAAATTGGGCCCACATAAGGAAGGCTCTGCAGTGAGAACAAGTAAATGGGCATTATCCTATAGTCAATAGATTCTTCAATGGCAGACTTTTTAACTCACTGAATTTAACATTTAGAATTGCATTGATGTTTAAAGTAGTGGTCATAACCCTGAATCTATGGTGATAACAGTTGTAATGCACGGCTTTTTCCTTTAAGTCTTTGCACTTTGTTGTCTATTCAGAAGTCACTAGAATGGATCGGTCACTCACAGGGTTTTGGACCGGCTGCAAGATCTCTGACTTTACGATGGAACGTTCCCCAAATGAGCTGCCCAAACTGATGACTTTTGTTTTAACTTCTGAAGCAATTGAAGTTGTGCTCCATTTCTAATGAGGGAACAGAGAGAGAGACAGTGTTTAGAAAGCTTTTTACTTTCCATATCATTATCAGTGGATTCTGACGTAGTATCATTAATGCTGCAATATTTAACTCTCTCACGAGAAAAATGTAACTTACTTGAATGAAGCCAAAAAGGTTGACGCCAACATTTCCTTTGATATTTAACGCTGACACTTTTTCCAGCGGTATACGGTGCTTGAATGTGTTCAGTTCCTTGCCATTCACATATACCTGATGAGCCAAAGCAGCACAATCCGTGTGAGGACAAGATTCTAGATTTCTTTTAGGAGTGTGGAGTGACTCGAAATACATACCTGATATCCTTCAGATTTGATGACAGTGAACATCTGAAATATCAGAAAGAAAAGATTGTCCCTTTTTAAAGGGGTTGTCAGAGACAGTTTCCTCGGCCTCCCATTTTCCGTTCTTCAAGCTGTTCATGACCACCTTCTGGTCCATTCGAGGGTTGAAGACGAAAGCAGCGTCATCATTGTCAGACAGGCCGGTCTTGAAATTTATTTCAAACCTGCATGGAAGTTGAAGCGTTAAAGCAACTGATTCTAAATACAAATGAATAGGTTTTCTCCAAATCATCAAACAAAACAGTTCCTCACCCCTCAGCATCCGTGGGAACAGTTCCCTGCAAGAACAAGGCCATGCCTTCTCTCAGTCCTCCTGAAATTGGGCCCACATAAGGAAGGCTCTGCAGTGAGAACAAGTAAATGGGCATTATTCTATAGTCAATAGATTCTTCAACGGCAGATTTTTTAACTCAATGAAATGGAACATTTAGAATTGCATAGATGTTTAAAGTAGTGGTCATAACCCTGAATCTATGGTGAGACAAATTGCTCTTGAGTACAAAACATTGCATTGCTCTTGGGTAAAACAGTTGTAATGCACGACTGTTTCATTAAGTCTTTGCACTGTGTTGTCTATTCAGAAGTCACTACAATGGATCGGTCACTCACAGGGTTTTGGACCGGCTGCAAGATCTCTGACTGTATGGTGGAACGTTCCCCACGTGAACTGACCGAACTAATGACTTTTGTTTTAACTTCTGAAGGAATTGAAGATGTGCTCCAGTTCTAATGAGGGAACAGAGAGAGAGACAGTGTTTAGAAAGATTTTTACTTTCCACATTTTTCTCAGAGGATTCTGACGTAGTATCATTAATGCTGCAATATTTAACTCTCTCACGAGAAAAATGTAACTTACTTGAATGAAGCCAAAAAGGTTGACGCCAACATTTCCTTTGATATTTAACGCTGACACTTTTTCCAGCGGTATACGGTGCTTGAATGTGTTCAGTTCCTTGCCATTCACATATACCTGATGAGCCAAAGCAGCACAATCCGTGTGAGGACAAGACTGTGGAGATTTCTTACATAGGAGTGTGGAGTGACTCGAAATACATACCTGATATCCTTCAGATTTGATGACAGTGAACATCTCAAAAGATTGTCCCTTTTTAAAGGGGTTGTCAGAGACAGTTTCCTCGGCCTCCCATTTTCCGTTCTTCAAGCTGTTCATGACCACCTTCTGGTCCATTCGAGGGTTGAAGACAAAAGCAACGTCATCATTGTCAGACAGGCCGGTCTTGAAATTTATTTCAAACCTGCATGGAAGTTGAAGCGTTAAAGCAACTGATTCTAAATACAAATGAATAGGTTTTCTCCAAATCATCAAACAAAACAGTTCCTCACCCCTTAGCATCCGTGGGAACAGTTCCCTGCAAGAACAAGGCCATGCCTTCTCTCAGTCCTCCTGAAATTGGGCCCACATAAGGAAGGCTCTGCAGTGAGAACAAGTAAATGGCCATTATTCTATAGTCAATAGATTCTTCAACAGCAGATTTTTTTAACTCACTGAAATGGAACATTTAGAATTGCATAGATGTTTAAAGTAGTGGTCATAACCCTGAATCTATGGTGAGACAAATTGCTCTTGGGTAAAACAGTTGTAATGCACGACTGTTTCATTAAGTCTTTGCACTGTGTTGTCTATTCAGAAGTCACTACAATGGATCGGTCACTCACAGGGTTTTGGACCGGCTGCAAGATCTCTGACTGTACGGTGGAACGTTCCCCACGTGAACTGACCAAACTGATGACTTTTGTTTTAACTTCTGAAGGAATTGAAGATGTGCTCCAGTTCTAATGAGGGAACAGAGAGAGAGACAGTGTTTAGAAAGATTTTTACTTTCCACATTTTTCTCAGAGGATTCTGACGTAGTATCATTAATGCTGCAATATTTAACTCTCTCACGAGAAAAATGTAACTTACTTGAATGAAGCCAAAAAGGTTGACGCCAACATTTCCTTTGATATTTAACGCTGACACTTTTTCCAGCGGTATACGGTGCTTGAATGTGTTCAGTTCCTTGCCATTCACATATACCTGATGAGCCAAAGCAGCACAATCCGTGTGAGGACAAGATCCTAGATTTCTTTTAGGAGTGTGGAGTGACTCGAAATACATACCTGATATCCTTCAGATTTGATGACAGTGAACATCTCAAAAGATTGTCCCTTTTTAAAGGGGTTGTCAGAGACAGTTTCCTCGGCCTCCCATTTTCCGTTCTTCAAGCTGTTCATGACCACCTTCTGGTCCATTCGAGGGTTGAAGACGAAAGCAGCGTCATCATTGTCAGACAGGCCGGTCTTGAAATTTATTTCAAACCTGCATGGAAGTTGAAGCGTTAAAGCAACTGATTCTAAATACAAATGAATAGGTTTTCTCCAAATCATCAAACAAAACAGTTCCTCACCCCTTAGCATCCGTGGGAACAGTTCCCTGCAAGAACAAGGCCATGCCTTCTCTCAGTCCTCCTGAAATTGGGCCCACAAAGGAAGGCTCTGCAGTGAGAACAAGTAAATGGCCATTATTCTATAGTCAATAGATTCTTCAACAGCAGATTTTTTTAACTCACTGAAATGGAACATTTAGAATTGCATAGATGTTTAAAGTAGTGGTCATAACCCTGAATCTATGGTGAGACAAATTGCTCTTGGGTAAAACAGTTGTAATGCACGACTGTTTCATTAAGTCTTTGCACTGTGTTGTCTATTCAGAAGTCACTACAATGGATCGGTCACTCACAGGGTTTTGGACCGGCTGCAAGATCTCTGACTGTACGGTGGAACGTTCCCCACGTGAACTGACCAAACTGATGACTTTTGTTTTAACTTCTGAAGGAATTGAAGATGTGCTCCAGTTCTAATGAGGGAACAGAGAGAGAGACAGTGTTTAGAAAGATTTTTACTTTCCACATTTTTCTCAGAGGATTCTGACGTAGTATCATTAATGCTGCAATATTTAACTCTCTCACGAGAAAAATGTAAAACTTACTTGAATGAAGCCAAAAAGGTTGACGCCAACATTTCCTTTGATATTTAACGCTGACACTTTTTCCAGCGGTATACGGTGCTTGAATGTGTTCAGTTCCTTGCCATTCACATATACCTGATGAGCCAAAGCAGCACAATCCGTGTGAGGACAAGATCCTAGATTTCTTTTAGGAGTGTGGAGTGACTCGAAATACATACCTGATATCCTTCAGATTTGATGACAGTGAACATCTCAAAAGATTGTCCCTTTTTAAAGGGGTTGTCAGAGACAGTTTCCTCGGCCTCCCATTTTCCGTTCTTCAAGCTGTTCATGACCACCTTCTGGTCCATTCGAGGGTTGAAGACGAAAGCAGCGTCATCATTGTCAGACAGGCCGGTCTTGAAATTTATTTCAAACCTGCATGGAAGTTGAAGCGTTAAAGCAACTGATTCTAAATACAAATGAATAGGTTTTCTCCAAATCATCAAACAAAACAGTTCCTCACCCCTTAGCATCCGTGGGAACAGTTCCCTGCAAGAACAAGGCCATGCCTTCTCTCAGTCCTCCTGAAATTGGGCCCACATAAGGAAGGCTCTGCAGTGAGAACAAGTAAATGGCCATTATTCTATAGTCAATAGATTCTTCAACAGCAGATTTTTTTAACTCACTGAAATGGAACATTTAGAATTGCATAGATGTTTAAAGTAGTGGTCATAACCCTGAATCTATGGTGAGACAAATTGCTCTTGGGTAAAACAGTTGTAATGCACGACTGTTTCATTAAGTCTTTGCACTGTGTTGTCTATTCAGAAGTCACTACAATGGATCGGTCACTCACAGGGTTTTGGACCGGCTGCAAGATCTCTGACTGTACGGTGGAACGTTCCCCACGTGAACTGACCAAACTGATGACTTTTGTTTTAACTTCTGAAGGAATTGAAGATGTGCTCCAGTTCTAATGAGGGAACAGAGAGAGAGACAGTGTTTAGAAAGATTTTTACTTTCCACATTTTTCTCAGAGGATTCTGACGTAGTATCATTAATGCTGCAATATTTAACTCTCTCACGAGAAAAATGTAACTTACTTGAATGAAGCCAAAAAGGTTGACGCCAACATTTCCTTTGATATTTAACGCTGACACTTTTTCCAGCGGTATACGGTGCTTGAATGTGTTCAGTTCCTTGCCATTCACATATACCTGATGAGCCAAAGCAGCACAATCCGTGTGAGGACAAGATCCTAGATTTCTTTTAGGAGTGTGGAGTGACTCGAAATACATACCTGATATCCTTCAGATTTGATGACAGTGAACATCTCAAAAGATTGTCCCTTTTTAAAGGGGTTGTCAGAGACAGTTTCCTCGGCCTCCCATTTTCCGTTCTTCAAGCTGTTCATGACCACCTTCTGGTCCATTCGAGGGTTGAAGACGAAAGCAGCGTCATCATTGTCAGACAGGCCGGTCTTGAAATTTATTTCAAACCTGCATGGAAGTTGAAGCGTTAAAGCAACTGATTCTAAATACAAATGAATAGGTTTTCTCCAAATCATCAAACAAAACAGTTCCTCACCCCTTAGCATCCGTGGGAACAGTTCCCTGCAAGAACAAGGCCATGCCTTCTCTCAGTCCTCCTGAAATTGGGCCCACATAAGGAAGGCTCTGCAGTGAGAACAAGTAAATGGCCATTATTCTATAGTCAATAGATTCTTCAACAGCAGATTTTTTTAACTCACTGAAATGGAACATTTAGAATTGCATAGATGTTTAAAGTAGTGGTCATAACCCTGAATCTATGGTGAGACAAATTGCTCTTGGGTAAAACAGTTGTAATGCACGACTGTTTCATTAAGTCTTTGCACTGTGTTGTCTATTCAGAAGTCACTACAATGGATCGGTCACTCACAGGGTTTTGGACCGGCTGCAAGATCTCTGACTGTACGGTGGAACGTTCCCCACGTGAACTGACCAAACTGATGACTTTTGTTTTAACTTCTGAAGGAATTGAAGATGTGCTCCAGTTCTAATGAGGGAACAGAGAGAGAGACAGTGTTTAGAAAGATTTTTACTTTCCACATTTTTCTCAGAGGATTCTGACGTAGTATCATTAATGCTGCAATATTTAACTCTCTCACGAGAAAAATGTAACTTACTTGAATGAAGCCAAAAAGGTTGACGCCAACATTTCCTTTGATATTTAACGCTGACACTTTTTCCAGCGGTATACGGTGCTTGAATGTGTTCAGTTCCTTGCCATTCACATATACCTGATGAGCCAAAGCAGCACAATCCGTGTGAGGACAAGATCCTAGATTTCTTTTAGGAGTGTGGAGTGACTCGAAATACATACCTGATATCCTTCAGATTTGATGACAGTGAACATCTCAAAAGATTGTCCCTTTTTAAAGGGGTTGTCAGAGACAGTTTCCTCGGCCTCCCATTTTCCGTTCTTCAAGCTGTTCATGACCACCTTCTGGTCCATTCGAGGGTTGAAGACGAAAGCAGCGTCATCATTGTCAGACAGGCCGGTCTTGAAATTTATTTCAAACCTGCATGGAAGTTGAAGCGTTAAAGCAACTGATTCTAAATACAAATGAATAGGTTTTCTCCAAATCATCAAACAAAACAGTTCCTCACCCCTTAGCATCCGTGGGAACAGTTCCCTGCAAGAACAAGGCCATGCCTTCTCTCAGTCCTCCTGAAATTGGGCCCACATAAGGAAGGCTCTGCAGTGAGAACAAGTAAATGGCCATTATTCTATAGTCAATAGATTCTTCAACAGCAGATTTTTTTAACTCACTGAAATGGAACATTTAGAATTGCATAGATGTTTAAAGTAGTGGTCATAACCCTGAATCTATGGTGAGACAAATTGCTCTTGGGTAAAACAGTTGTAATGCACGACTGTTTCATTAAGTCTTTGCACTGTGTTGTCTATTCAGAAGTCACTACAATGGATCGGTCACTCACAGGGTTTTGGACCGGCTGCAAGATCTCTGACTGTACGGTGGAACGTTCCCCACGTGAACTGACCAAACTGATGACTTTTGTTTTAACTTCTGAAGGAATTGAAGATGTGCTCCAGTTCTAATGAGGGAACAGAGAGAGAGACAGTGTTTAGAAAGATTTTTACTTTCCACATTTTTCTCAGAGGATTCTGACGTAGTATCATTAATGCTGCAATATTTAACTCTCTCACGAGAAAAATGTAACTTACTTGAATGAAGCCAAAAAGGTTGACGCCAACATTTCCTTTGATATTTAACGCTGACACTTTTTCCAGCGGTATACGGTGCTTGAATGTGTTCAGTTCCTTGCCATTCACATATACCTGATGAGCCAAAGCAGCACAATCCGTGTGAGGACAAGATCCTAGATTTCTTTTAGGAGTGTGGAGTGACTCGAAATACATACCTGATATCCTTCAGATTTGATGACAGTGAACATCTCAAAAGATTGTCCCTTTTTAAAGGGGTTGTCAGAGACAGTTTCCTCGGCCTCCCATTTTCCGTTCTTCAAGCTGTTCATGACCACCTTCTGGTCCATTCGAGGGTTGAAGACGAAAGCAGCGTCATCATTGTCAGACAGGCCGGTCTTGAAATTTATTTCAAACCTGCATGGAAGTTGAAGCGTTAAAGCAACTGATTCTAAATACAAATGAATAGGTTTTCTCCAAATCATCAAACAAAACAGTTCCTCACCCCTTAGCATCCGTGGGAACAGTTCCCTGCAAGAACAAGGCCATGCCTTCTCTCAGTCCTCCTGAAATTGGGCCCACATAAGGAAGGCTCTGCAGTGAGAACAAGTAAATGGCCATTATTCTATAGTCAATAGATTCTTCAACAGCAGATTTTTTTAACTCACTGAAATGGAACATTTAGAATTGCATAGATGTTTAAAGTAGTGGTCATAACCCTGAATCTATGGTGAGACAAATTGCTCTTGGGTAAAACAGTTGTAATGCACGACTGTTTCATTAAGTCTTTGCACTGTGTTGTCTATTCAGAAGTCACTACAATGGATCGGTCACTCACAGGGTTTTGGACCGGCTGCAAGATCTCTGACTGTACGGTGGAACGTTCCCCACGTGAACTGACCAAACTGATGACTTTTGTTTTAACTTCTGAAGGAATTGAAGATGTGCTCCAGTTCTAATGAGGGAACAGAGAGAGAGACAGTGTTTAGAAAGATTTTTACTTTCCACATTTTTCTCAGAGGATTCTGACGTAGTATCATTAATGCTGCAATATTTAACTCTCTCACGAGAAAAATGTAACTTACTTGAATGAAGCCAAAAAGGTTGACGCCAACATTTCCTTTGATATTTAACGCTGACACTTTTTCCAGCGGTATACGGTGCTTGAATGTGTTCAGTTCCTTGCCATTCACATATACCTGATGAGCCAAAGCAGCACAATCCGTGTGAGGACAAGATCCTAGATTTCTTTTAGGAGTGTGGAGTGACTCGAAATACATACCTGATATCCTTCAGATTTGATGACAGTGAACATCTCAAAAGATTGTCCCTTTTTAAAGGGGTTGTCAGAGACAGTTTCCTCGGCCTCCCATTTTCCGTTCTTCAAGCTGTTCATGACCACCTTCTGGTCCATTCGAGGGTTGAAGACGAAAGCAGCGTCATCATTGTCAGACAGGCCGGTCTTGAAATTTATTTCAAACCTGCATGGAAGTTGAAGCGTTAAAGCAACTGATTCTAAATACAAATGAATAGGTTTTCTCCAAATCATCAAACAAAACAGTTCCTCACCCCTTAGCATCCGTGGGAACAGTTCCCTGCAAGAACAAGGCCATGCCTTCTCTCAGTCCTCCTGAAATTGGGCCCACATAAGGAAGGCTCTGCAGTGAGAACAAGTAAATGGCCATTATTCTATAGTCAATAGATTCTTCAACAGCAGATTTTTTTAACTCACTGAAATGGAACATTTAGAATTGCATAGATGTTTAAAGTAGTGGTCATAACCCTGAATCTATGGTGAGACAAATTGCTCTTGGGTAAAACAGTTGTAATGCACGACTGTTTCATTAAGTTGTCTTTGCACTGTGTTGTCTATTCAGAAGTCACTACAATGGATCGGTCACTCACAGGGTTTTGGACCGGCTGCAAGATCTCTGACTGTACGGTGGAACGTTCCCCACGTGAACTGACCAAACTGATGACTTTTGTTTTAACTTCTGAAGGAATTGAAGATGTGCTCCAGTTCTAATGAGGGAACAGAGAGAGAGACAGTGTTTAGAAAGATTTTTACTTTCCACATTTTTCTCAGAGGATTCTGACGTAGTATCATTAATGCTGCAATATTTAACTCTCTCACGAGAAAAATGTAACTTACTTGAATGAAGCCAAAAAGGTTGACGCCAACATTTCCTTTGATATTTAACGCTGACACTTTTTCCAGCGGTATACGGTGCTTGAATGTGTTCAGTTCCTTGCCATTCACATATACCTGATGAGCCAAAGCAGCACAATCCGTGTGAGGACAAGATCCTAGATTTCTTTTAGGAGTGTGGAGTGACTCGAAATACATACCTGATATCCTTCAGATTTGATGACAGTGAACATCTCAAAAGATTGTCCCTTTTTAAAGGGGTTGTCAGAGACAGTTTCCTCGGCCTCCCATTTTCCGTTCTTCAAGCTGTTCATGACCACCTTCTGGTCCATTCGAGGGTTGAAGACGAAAGCAGCGTCATCATTGTCAGACAGGCCGGTCTTGAAATTTATTTCAAACCTGCATGGAAGTTGAAGCGTTAAAGCAACTGATTCTAAATACAAATGAATAGGTTTTCTCCAAATCATCAAACAAAACAGTTCCTCACCCCTTAGCATCCGTGGGAACAGTTCCCTGCAAGAACAAGGCCATGCCTTCTCTCAGTCCTCCTGAAATTGGGCCCACATAAGGAAGGCTCTGCAGTGAGAACAAGTAAATGGCCATTATTCTATAGTCAATAGATTCTTCAACAGCAGATTTTTTTAACTCACTGAAATGGAACATTTAGAATTGTAGATAGATGTTTAAAGTAGTGGTCATAACCCTGAATCTATGGTGAGACAAATTGCTCTTGGGTAAAACAGTTGTAATGCACGACTGTTTCATTAAGTCTTTGCACTGTGTTGTCTATTCAGAAGTCACTACAATGGATCGGTCACTCACAGGGTTTTGGACCGGCTGCAAGATCTCTGACTGTACGGTGGAACGTTCCCCACGTGAACTGACCAAACTGATGACTTTTGTTTTAACTTCTGAAGGAATTGAAGATGTGCTCCAGTTCTAATGAGGGAACAGAGAGAGAGACAGTGTTTAGAAAGATTTTTACTTTCCACATTTTTCTCAGAGGATTCTGACGTAGTATCATTAATGCTGCAATATTTAACTCTCTCACGAGAAAAATGTAACTTACTTGAATGAAGCCAAAAAGGTTGACGCCAACATTTCCTTTGATATTTAACGCTGACACTTTTTCCAGCGGTATACGGTGCTTGAATGTGTTCAGTTCCTTGCCATTCACATATACCTGATGAGCCAAAGCAGCACAATCCGTGTGAGGACAAGATCCTAGATTTCTTTTAGGAGTGTGGAGTGACTCGAAATACATACCTGATATCCTTCAGATTTGATGACAGTGAACATCTCAAAAGATTGTCCCTTTTTAAAGGGGTTGTCAGAGACAGTTTCCTCGGCCTCCCATTTTCCGTTCTTCAAGCTGTTCATGACCACCTTCTGGTCCATTCGAGGGTTGAAGACGAAAGCAGCGTCATCATTGTCAGACAGGCCGGTCTTGAAATTTATTTCAAACCTGCATGGAAGTTGAAGCGTTAAAGCAACTGATTCTAAATACAAATGAATAGGTTTTCTCCAAATCATCAAACAAAACAGTTCCTCACCCCTTAGCATCCGTGGGAACAGTTCCCTGCAAGAACAAGGCCATGCCTTCTCTCAGTCCTCCTGAAATTGGGCCCACATAAGGAAGGCTCTGCAGTGAGAACAAGTAAATGGCCATTATTCTATAGTCAATAGATTCTTCAACAGCAGATTTTTTTAACTCACTGAAATGGAACATTTAGAATTGCATAGATGTTTAAAGTAGTGGTCATAACCCTGAATCTATGGTGAGACAAATTGCTCTTGGGTAAAACAGTTGTAATGCACGACTGTTTCATTAAGTCTTTGCACTGTGTTGTCTATTCAGAAGTCACTACAATGGATCGGTCACTCACAGGGTTTTGGACCGGCTGCAAGATCTCTGACTGTACGGTGGAACGTTCCCCACGTGAACTGACCAAACTGATGACTTTTGTTTTAACTTCTGAAGGAATTGAAGATGTGCTCCAGTTCTAATGAGGGAACAGAGAGAGAGACAGTGTTTAGAAAGATTTTTACTTTCCACATTTTTCTCAGAGGATTCTGACGTAGTATCATTAATGCTGCAATATTTAACTCTCTCACGAGAAAAATGTAACTTACTTGAATGAAGCCAAAAAGGTTGACGCCAACATTTCCTTTGATATTTAACGCTGACACTTTTTCCAGCGGTATACGGTGCTTGAATGTGTTCAGTTCCTTGCCATTCACATATACCTGATGAGCCAAAGCAGCACAATCCGTGTGAGGACAAGATCCTAGATTTCTTTTAGGAGTGTGGAGTGACTCGAAATACATACCTGATATCCTTCAGATTTGATGACAGTGAACATCTCAAAAGATTGTCCCTTTTTAAAGGGGTTGTCAGAGACAGTTTCCTCGGCCTCCCATTTTCCGTTCTTCAAGCTGTTCATGACCACCTTCTGGTCCATTCGAGGGTTGAAGACGAAAGCAGCGTCATCATTGTCAGACAGGCCGGTCTTGAAATTTATTTCAAACCTGCATGGAAGTTGAAGCGTTAAAGCAACTGATTCTAAATACAAATGAATAGGTTTTCTCCAAATCATCAAACAAAACAGTTCCTCACCCCTTAGCATCCGTGGGAACAGTTCCCTGCAAGAACAAGGCCATGCCTTCTCTCAGTCCTCCTGAAATTGGGCCCACATAAGGAAGGCTCTGCAGTGAGAACAAGTAAATGGCCATTATTCTATAGTCAATAGATTCTTCAACAGCAGATTTTTTTAACTCACTGAAATGGAACATTTAGAATTGCATAGATGTTTAAAGTAGTGGTCATAACCCTGAATCTATGGTGAGACAAATTGCTCTTGGGTAAAACAGTTGTAATGCACGACTGTTTCATTAAGTCTTTGCACTGTGTTGTCTATTCAGAAGTCACTACAATGGATCGGTCACTCACAGGGTTTTGGACCGGCTGCAAGATCTCTGACTGTACGGTGGAACGTTCCCCACGTGAACTGACCAAACTGATGACTTTTGTTTTAACTTCTGAAGGAATTGAAGATGTGCTCCAGTTCTAATGAGGGAACAGAGAGAGAGACAGTGTTTAGAAAGATTTTTACTTTCCACATTTTTCTCAGAGGATTCTGACGTAGTATCATTAATGCTGCAATATTTAACTCTCTCACGAGAAAAATGTAACTTACTTGAATGAAGCCAAAAAGGTTGACGCCAACATTTCCTTTGATATTTAACGCTGACACTTTTTCCAGCGGTATACGGTGCTTGAATGTGTTCAGTTCCTTGCCATTCACATATACCTGATGAGCCAAAGCAGCACAATCCGTGTGAGGACAAGATCCTAGATTTCTTTTAGGAGTGTGGAGTGACTCGAAATACATACCTGATATCCTTCAGATTTGATGACAGTGAACATCTCAAAAGATTGTCCCTTTTTAAAGGGGTTGTCAGAGACAGTTTCCTCGGCCTCCCATTTTCCGTTCTTCAAGCTGTTCATGACCACCTTCTGGTCCATTCGAGGGTTGAAGACGAAAGCAGCGTCATCATTGTCAGACAGGCCGGTCTTGAAATTTATTTCAAACCTGCATGGAAGTTGAAGCGTTAAAGCAACTGATTCTAAATACAAATGAATAGGTTTTCTCCAAATCATCAAACAAAACAAATGAATAGGTTTTCTCCAGTTCCTCACCCCTTAGCATCCGTGGGAACAGTTCCCTGCAAGAACAAGGCCATGCCTTCTCTCAGTCCTCCTGAAATTGGGCCCACATAAGGAAGGCTCTGCAGTGAGAACAAGTAAATGGCCATTATTCTATAGTCAATAGATTCTTCAACAGCAGATTTTTTTAACTCACTGAAATGGAACATTTAGAATTGCATAGATGTTTAAAGTAGTGGTCATAACCCTGAATCTATGGTGAGACAAATTGCTCTTGGGTAAAACAGTTGTAATGCACGACTGTTTCATTAAGTCTTTGCACTGTGTTGTCTATTCAGAAGTCACTACAATGGATCGGTCACTCACAGGGTTTTGGACCGGCTGCAAGATCTCTGACTGTACGGTGGAACGTTCCCCACGTGAACTGACCAAACTGATGACTTTTGTTTTAACTTCTGAAGGAATTGAAGATGTGCTCCAGAGAGAGAGACAGTTCTAAAGGGAACAGAGAGAGAGACAGTGTTTAGAAAGATTTTTACTTTCCACATTTTTCTCAGAGGATTCTGACGTAGTATCATTAATGCTGCAATATTTAACTCTCTCACGAGAAAAATGTAACTTACTTGAATGAAGCCAAAAAGGTTGACGCCAACATTTCCTTTGATATTTAACGCTGACACTTTTTCCAGCGGTATACGGTGCTTGAATGTGTTCAGTTCCTTGCCATTCACATATACCTGATGAGCCAAAGCAGCACAATCCGTGTGAGGACAAGATCCTAGATTTCTTTTAGGAGTGTGGAGTGACTCGAAATACATACCTGATATCCTTCAGATTTGATGACAGTGAACATCTCAAAAGATTGTCCCTTTTTAACGAAAGCAGCGTCATCATTGTCAGACAGGCCGGTCTTGAAATTTATTTCAAACCTGCATGGAAGTTGAAGCGTTAAAGCAACTGATTCTAAATACAAATGAATAGGTTTTCTCCAAATCATCAAACAAAACAGTTCCTCACCCCTTAGCATCCGTGGGAACAGTTCCCTGCAAGAACAAGGCCATGCCTTCTCTCAGTCCTCCTGAAATTGGGCCCACATAAGGAAGGCTCTGCAGTGAGAACAA
>JAWRVZ010000441.1:27500-265450 GCA_037043235.1 Rhodeus uyekii | reverse complement strand
TGTATATTGTTGTGATTACTATTCTCCTAAACTAACCTTCGGCGCGCTACTCCTCAGGCACCGTTGGTCGTAGACCCACAAAAGAGATGTCAAATCGTGCAGCATATTGAGAAGAGGTGTGCTATATATTTTCTAAGCGATCAGGCGTACGATGTTCATTTTGTCCCACGAAAAATCAGCCGAAAAAAGCCCCATTGACTTAACATGGGACAAATATTTGTAAAATCATATCTTTGTTTCTGAAGGTCGTAGAGGCTCGGGACTGGGCTCGTTTGACTCGGCCTATCAAGCAGTGAATAAGTAGTGACATACCATCTTCATAGCCAATTCTTAACAACCATTTACAGCACCCTAGCAACCGTAAAACAACGCTTACAAGCCATATTTCAGTACTGGAATGTTGAAGAAGCACATAGTTTGATCTTTTAAGCTCAGACAGGTAAAGAGTCTATAGATATCATCCCATAAACTGTATGACCACACCTTAGCAACCATATAGAGTGCCCTTGCAACCAAACAAACACATGAATCCGTCATACCTCAGCACTAGAACATCGTACAGACATGGCGGTTGGTTCTCTGGCAATGTTGTCCGACACTTCCTCACCTGGCCCGGGCCGAATATTGCCACTGCGAGCACCACTCACATTTTCTTCAGGAAATGTACATTCTAGTATTGTAAATACTATTCTCCTAAACGAAACTTTGGCACGCTACTCCTCCGGCACCGTTGGTCGTAGACCCACAAATGAGGTGTCATATCGTGCGGCGTATTGAGGAGAGGTGTGCTATATCTTTTCTACGCGATCGGGTGTACGATGTTCGTTTTGCCCTACGATAAATAACCTGAAAAAAGACCCATTGACTTAACATGGGCCAAATATTTGCAAAATCATATCTTTGGTTCAGAAGGTCGTAGAGGCTCGGGACTGGGCTCGTTTGACTCGGCCTATCAAGCAGTTAATAAGTAGTTACATATCATCTTCATAGCCAAGCCTTAACAACCATTTACAGCACCCTAGCAACCGTAACACAACGCTTACAAGCCATATCTCAGTACTGGAATGTTGTAGAAGCACAGAGTTTGATCTTATAAGCTCAGACTGGTAAATAGTCTTTAAATATCATCCCATGAGCTATATGACCACACCATAGCAACTATATAGAGTGCCCTAGCAATCAAACATACACATGAATCAGTCATATTTCAGCACTAGAACATCATACATACATGGCGGTTGGTTCTCTGGCAATGGTGTCCGACACTGCCTCACCTGGCCCGGGCCGAATTTTGCCACTGCGAGCACCACTCACATTTTCTTCAGGAAATGTACATTCTAGTTAGTGGTGCTCGCCTCGAGCACTACTATTACTATCTTACCAAGCCTATAATAATGATGGTGATTCCACCGCGCTCCTGTTCCTAGAGCGTTTGTCCCAGACCCATGAATGAGGCGTCACAACGTGCGGCCTATTGAGGAGAGGTGTGCTATATCATTTGTAAGCGATCGGGGGTACGATGTTCGCCCCAGGGGCAAAAAAGCAGCCGAAAAAACGCATAGACAACGCATTGCCACAAACTTTGACGATTAATAACTCGGAGTGTGGAATTTGTAAAAAGATGAAACTTGCCACATTTGAAGAGGCTGGCAGGCTCTGTAAGAACATACCACACAATGGGGTAAAAGTTACACCCCTGGGGTGCTACAGCTGCCCAAACTTTCCCCATAGACACCAATGTTATTTATTAGTGGTGCTCGCCTCGAGCACTACTATTACTATCTTACCAAGCCTATAATAATGATGGTGATTCCACAAAATTTTCGGCGCGCTATTGCTCCTACTGCGTTTGTCCCAGACCCATAAATGAGACGTCAAAACGTGTGGCCTATTGAGGAGAGGTGTGCTATAGCATTTGTAAGCGATCGGGGGTACGATGTTCGCCCCAGGGGCGAAAAAGCAGCCGAAAAAACGCATAGACAACGCATTGCCACAAATTTTGATGATTAATAACTCGGAGCGAGGAATTTGTAAAAAGATGAAACTCGCCACATTTGTAGAGGCTGGCAGGCTCTGTAAGAACATACCAAAAAATGTGGCAAAAGTTGCACCCCTGGGGTGCTAGAGCTGCCCAAACTTGCCCCCATAGACCTCAATGTTGTTTATTATTATTATTCTTCCACTTTTTTTTCGGCGCGCTACTCCTCCTAGGGCGTTTGTCCTAGACTCATGAGTGAGGCATCAAATCGTGCGGCCTATTGAGGAGAGGTGTGCTATATCTTTTCTAAGAGATCGGGGGTACGATGTTCGCCCCAGGGGCGACCAAACAGCCGAAAAAACGCATAGACAATGCATTGCGACCAACTTTGACGATTAATATCTCGGAGCGAGAAATTTGTAAAAAGATGGAACTCGCCACATTTGAAGAGGCTGGCAGGCTCTGTAAGAACATACCAAAAAATGGGGTAAAAGTTGCACCCCTGGGGTGCTAGAGCTGCCCAAACACGCCCCCATAGACATCAATGTTAACGGAAATCCTAGAAGAGTATTTATACGCGTTGCAAACGACTTTGACGATTAATAACTCGGAGCGAGAAATTTGTAAAATTACGAAACTCGCCAAATTTGAAGAGGGTGGATGGCTCTGTTAGAACATACCACAAAATTGGGTAAAAGTTGCACCCCTGGGGTGCTAGAGCCCCCAAACTTTCCCCATTGAAATGAATGGGGAAAACCGTCCCATGAAACACCATCTACTATGTGCATAGGGATTTTGAATTGAACATAGCTCTGCAGCACAGTGTCACAGAGACAAGGGGGAGGGCTCATTTTACTCAGGCGACCAATGAGTGTCTCAGGATCACTGGGAAGCTATTAAGCCACGCCCTAGCAACCATTTAGAGCACCCTAGCAACCCATCCCATAGACTTCCATTCAAATTGATTGACTTTTTATCTCTGGATAGAAAAGTCATAGAAATTTAAGGGTGGGCTTGTTTGACTCGGGGCAGCAAACTGACAATCACCAATGTCTTCAACACTTCCTAGCCACGCCCTAGCAACCATTATGGATCACCTTAGCAACCAAATACAAAGTGAGATATCTTCAGTTCTGAATGTCGTAGAGGCATTCTGGTTGGTTTATATCGTTCATACTCACAAGGAGCCTTTGGAGTGACATAAATGGCAGCTGCAAAGCCACTCCTTAGCAACCAAATAGCGTACCCTAGCAACCATTTAGCTAGACCTATATCTCCGCATCAGAAAGTGGTACAGACATGGTAGTTGGGTCAATTTGACAATCAGCCTTTGGAGTAACATCACTGGCAGCTGCCAAGTCACTCCTTAGCAACCAAACAGAGTACCCTAGCAACCATTTAGCCAGACCAATGTCTCTGCATCAGAAAGTCGTACAGACATGGGAGTTGGGTATATTTGACAATCAGTCTTTGGAGTAACATCACTTCGAGCTGAAAAGCCACTCCTTAGCAACCAAATAGTTTACCCTAGCAACCATTTAGCCAGACCTATATCTCTGCATCAGAAATTCGTAGAGACATGGGGATTGGGTTAATTTGACAATCAGTCTTTGGAGTAACATCACTGGCAGACGCTTAGCCACTCCTTAGCAACCAAATAGAGTACCCTAGCAACCATTTAGCCAGACCAGTGTCTCTGCATCAGAAAGTCGTAGAGACATGGGGGTTGGGTCTATTTGACAATCAGTCTTTGGAATTACATCACTGGCAGCTGCAAAATCACTCCTTAGCAACCAAATAGTTTACCCTAGCAACCATTTAGCCAGACCCATATTTCTGCTTCTAAGCGTCATAGAGACATGGGGGTTGGCTCTATTGACTCATGGTGCTCGCCTCGAGCACTACTATTACTATCTTACCAAGCCTATAATAATGATGGTGATTCCACAAAATTTTCGGCGCGCTATTGCTCCTACTGCGTTTGTCCCAGACCCATAAATGAGACGTCAAAACGTGTGGCCTATTGAGGAGAGGTGTGCTATAGCATTTGTAAGCGATCGGGGGTACGATGTTCGCCCCAGGGGCGAAAAAGCAGCCGAAAAAACGCATAGACAACGCATTGCCACAAATTTTGATGATTAATAACTCGGAGCGAGGAATTTGTAAAAAGATGAAACTCGCCACATTTGTAGAGGCTGGCAGGCTCTGTAAGAACATACCAAAAAATGTGGCAAAAGTTGCACCCCTGGGGTGCTAGAGCTGCCCAAACTTGCCCCCATAGACCTCAATGTTGTTTATTATTATTATTCTTCCACTTTTTTTTCGGCGCGCTACTCCTCCTAGGGCGTTTGTCCTAGACTCATGAGTGAGGCATCAAATCGTGCGGCCTATTGAGGAGAGGTGTGCTATATCTTTTCTAAGAGATCGGGGGTACGATGTTCGCCCCAGGGGCGACCAAACAGCCGAAAAAACGCATAGACAATGCATTGCGACCAACTTTGACGATTAATATCTCGGAGCGAGAAATTTGTAAAAAGATGGAACTCGCCACATTTGAAGAGGCTGGCAGGCTCTGTAAGAACATACCAAAAAATGGGGTAAAAGTTGCACCCCTGGGGTGCTAGAGCTGCCCAAACACGCCCCCATAGACATCAATGTTAACGGAAATCCTAGAAGAGTATTTATACGCGTTGCAAACGACTTTGACGATTAATAACTCGGAGCGAGAAATTTGTAAAATTACGAAACTCGCCAAATTTGAAGAGGGTGGATGGCTCTGTTAGAACATACCACAAAATTGGGTAAAAGTTGCACCCCTGGGGTGCTAGAGCCCCCAAACTTTCCCCATTGAAATGAATGGGGAAAACCGTCCCATGAAACACCATCTACTATGTGCATAGGGATTTTGAATTGAACATAGCTCTGCAGCACAGTGTCACAGAGACAAGGGGGAGGGCTCATTTTACTCAGGCGACCAATGAGTGTCTCAGGATCACTGGGAAGCTATTAAGCCACGCCCTAGCAACCATTTAGAGCACCCTAGCAACCCATCCCATAGACTTCCATTCAAATTGATTGACTTTTTATCTCTGGATAGAAAAGTCATAGAAATTTAAGGGTGGGCTTGTTTGACTCGGGGCAGCAAACTGACAATCACCAATGTCTTCAACACTTCCTAGCCACGCCCTAGCAACCATTATGGATCACCTTAGCAACCAAATACAAAGTGAGATATCTTCAGTTCTGAATGTCGTAGAGGCATTCTGGTTGGTTTATATCGTTCATACTCACAAGGAGCCTTTGGAGTGACATAAATGGCAGCTGCAAAGCCACTCCTTAGCAACCAAATAGCGTACCCTAGCAACCATTTAGCTAGACCTATATCTCCGCATCAGAAAGTGGTACAGACATGGTAGTTGGGTCAATTTGACAATCAGCCTTTGGAGTAACATCACTGGCAGCTGCCAAGTCACTCCTTAGCAACCAAACAGAGTACCCTAGCAACCATTTAGCCAGACCAATGTCTCTGCATCAGAAAGTCGTACAGACATGGGAGTTGGGTATATTTGACAATCAGTCTTTGGAGTAACATCACTTCGAGCTGAAAAGCCACTCCTTAGCAACCAAATAGTTTACCCTAGCAACCATTTAGCCAGACCTATATCTCTGCATCAGAAATTCGTAGAGACATGGGGGTTGGGTTAATTTGACAATCAGTCTTTGGAGTAACATCACTGGCAGACGCTTAGCCACTCCTTAGCAACCAAATAGAGTACCCTAGCAACCATTTAGCCAGACCAGTGTCTCTGCATCAGAAAGTCGTAGAGACATGGGGGTTGGGTCTATTTGACAATCAGTCTTTGGAATTACATCACTGGCAGCTGCAAAATCACTCCTTAGCAACCAAATAGTTTACCCTAGCAACCATTTAGCCAGACCCATATTTCTGCTTCTAAGCGTCATAGAGACATGGGGGTTGGCTCTATTGACTCATGGTGCTCGCCTCGAGCACTACTATTACTATCTTACCAAGCCTATAATAATGATGGTGATTCCACAAAATTTTCGGCGCGCTATTGCTCCTACTGCGTTTGTCCCAGACCCATAAATGAGACGTCAAAACGTGTGGCCTATTGAGGAGAGGTGTGCTATAGCATTTGTAAGCGATCGGGGGTACGATGTTCGCCCCAGGGGCGAAAAAGCAGCCGAAAAAACGCATAGACAACGCATTGCCACAAATTTTGATGATTAATAACTCGGAGCGAGGAATTTGTAAAAAGATGAAACTCGCCACATTTGTAGAGGCTGGCAGGCTCTGTAAGAACATACCAAAAAATGGGGCAAAAGTTGCACCCCTGGGGTGCTAGAGCTGCCCAAACTTGCCCCCATAGACCTCAATGTTGTTTATTATTATTATTCTTCCACTTTTTTTTCGGCGCTCTACTCCTCCTAGGGCGTTTGTCCTAGACTCATGAGTGAGGCATCAAATCGTGCGGCCTATTGAGGAGAGGTGTGCTATATCTTTTCTAAGAGATCGGGGGTACGATGTTCGCCCCAGGGGCGACCAAACAGCCGAAAAAACGCATAGACAATGCATTGCGACCAACTTTGACGATTAATATCTCGGAGCGAGAAATTTGTAAAAAGATGGAACTCGCCACATTTGAAGAGGCTGGCAGGCTCTGTAAGAACATACCAAAAAATGGGGTAAAAGTTGCACCCCTGGGGTGCTAGAGCTGCCCAAACACGCCCCCATAGACATCAATGTTAACGGAAATCCTAGAAGAGTATTTATACGCGTTGCAAACGACTTTGACGATTAATAACTCGGAGCGAGAAATTTGTAAAATTACGAAACTCGCCAAATTTGAAGAGGGTGGATGGCTCTGTTAGAACATACCACAAAATTGGGTAAAAGTTGCACCCCTGGGGTGCTAGAGCCCCCAAACTTTCCCCATTGAAATGAATGGGGAAAACCGTCCCATGAAACACCATCTACTATGTGCATAGGGATTTTGAATTGAACATAGCTCTGCAGCACAGTGTCACAGAGACAAGGGGGAGGGCTCATTTTACTCAGGCGACCAATGAGTGTCTCAGGATCACTGGGAAGCTATTAAGCCACGCCCTAGCAACCATTTAGAGCACCCTAGCAACCCATCCCATAGACTTCCATTCAAATTGATTGACTTTTTATCTCTGGATAGAAAAGTCATAGAAATTTAAGGGTGGGCTTGTTTGACTCGGGGCAGCAAACTGACAATCACCAATGTCTTCAACACTTCCTAGCCACGCCCTAGCAACCATTATGGATCACCTTAGCAACCAAATACAAAGTGAGATATCTTCAGTTCTGAATGTCGTAGAGGCATTCTGGTTGGTTTATATCGTTCATACTCACAAGGAGCCTTTGGAGTGACATAAATGGCAGCTGCAAAGCCACTCCTTAGCAACCAAATAGCGTACCCTAGCAACCATTTAGCTAGACCTATATCTCCGCATCAGAAAGTGGTACAGACATGGTAGTTGGGTCAATTTGACAATCAGCCTTTGGAGTAACATCACTGGCAGCTGCCAAGTCACTCCTTAGCAACCAAACAGAGTACCCTAGCAACCATTTAGCCAGACCAATGTCTCTGCATCAGAAAGTCGTACAGACATGGGAGTTGGGTATATTTGACAATCAGTCTTTGGAGTAACATCACTTCGAGCTGAAAAGCCACTCCTTAGCAACCAAATAGTTTACCCTAGCAACCATTTAGCCAGACCTATATCTCTGCATCAGAAATTCGTAGAGACATGGGGGTTGGGTTAATTTGACAATCAGTCTTTGGAGTAACATCACTGGCAGACGCTTAGCCACTCCTTAGCAACCAAATAGAGTACCCTAGCAACCATTTAGCCAGACCAGTGTCTCTGCATCAGAAAGTCGTAGAGACATGGGGGTTGGGTCTATTTGACAATCAGTCTTTGGAATTACATCACTGGCAGCTGCAAAATCACTCCTTAGCAACCAAATAGTTTACCCTAGCAACCATTTAGCCAGACCCATATTTCTGCTTCTAAGCGTCATAGAGACATGGGGGTTGGCTCTATTGACTCATGTTAGTAAACAGGACTTCCTACATGCTACATATGCTAGCAGTGAATAGCTACATGCTATGTAGTGACTACCTAAGTGTTATATTATGCTAAGAATGCCATAGAAACCACCCGGAACACCAGCCGCACCTGGCCCGGGGCGGATATTGCCACTGCGAGCACCACTCACATTTTCTTCAGGAAATGTACATTCTAGTTCTTCTTCTTCTTCTTATTCTTCTTCCACTTTTTTTTCGGCGCGCTACTCCTCCTAGAGCGTTTGTCCTAGACTCATGAATGAGGCGTCAAAACGTGTGGCCTATTGAGGAGAGGTGTGCTATATCTTTTCTAAGAGATCGGGGGTACGATGTTCGCCCCAGGGGCGAAAAAGGAGCGAAAAAAAACGCATAGACAACGCATTGAAATCAACTTTGACGATTAATATCTCGGAGCGAGAAATTTGTAAAAAGATGAAACTCACCACATTTGAAGAGGCTGGCAGGCTCTGTAAGAACATACCAAAAAATGGGGTAAAAGTTGCACCCCTGGGGTGCTAGAGCTGCCCAAACGCGCCCCCATAGACATCAATGAAAACGGAAATCCTAGAAGAGTATTTATACGCGTTGCAAACGACTTTGACGATTAATAACTCGGAGCGAGAAATTTGTAAAAAGACGAAACTCGCCACATTTGAAGAGGGTGGATGGCTCTGTGAGACCATACCACAAAATGGGGTAAAAGTTGCACCCCTGGGGTGCTAGAGCCCCCAAACTTTCCCCATTGAAATGAATGGGGAAAACCGTCCCATGAAACACCATCTACTATGTACATAGGGATTTTGAATTGAACATAGCTCTGCAGCACAGTGTCACAGAGACAAGGGGGAGGGCTCATTTTACTCAGGCGACCAATGAGTGTCTCAGGATCACTGGAGAGCTATTAAGCCACGCCCTAGCAACCATTTAGAGCACCTTAGCAACCCATCCCATAGACTTCCATTCAAATTGATCGACTTCTATCTCTGGATAGAAAAGTCATAGAAATTTGAGGGTGGGCTCGTTTGACTCGGGGCAGCAAACTGACAATCACCAATGTCTTCAACACTTCCTAGCCACGCCCTAGTAACCATTATGGAGCACCTTAGCAACCAAATACAAAGTGAGATATCTTCAGTTCTGAATGTCGTAGAGGCATCCTGGTTGGTTTATATGGTTCATACTCACAAGGAGCCTTTGGAGGGACATCAATGGCAGACGCTCAGCCACTCCTTAGCAACCAAAAAGAGTACCCTAGCAACCATTTAGCCAGTCCTATATCTCTGCATCAGAAAGTCGTAGAGACATGGGAGTTGGGTCAATTAGACAATCAGCCTTTTGAGTAACATGACTGGCAGGTACCAAGCCACTCCTTAGCAACCAAACAGAGTACCATAGCAACCGTTTAGCCAGACCCATATCTCTGCTTCTGAGTATCGTAGAGACATGGGGGTTGGCTCTTTTGGCTCATGTTAGCAAACAGGACTTCCAACATGCTACATATGCTAGCAGTGAATAGCTACATGCTAATAGTGATTAACTAAGTGTTAAATTATGCTAATAATGCCATAGAAACCCCCCATAACACCTAATAACCACCTAAAAACGGCCCAGGACACCCTAGATGAGCCATAACAACCACCTAGCATAACCCTAGTAACCAACCAGTTAACCTAGTGACACCTTAGCAACCGCCTAGGAACCACTCTGGTTACCCTAGCAACCGCATAGCAACCACTCTGGTTACCCTAGCAACCACCTAGCAACCACCCGGGTTACCCTAGCAACTGCCTAGCAACCGCCTAGCAACATCTCCGGTTACCATAACAACCACCTAGCAACACCCTAGCAACCACTCAGTTTACCCTAGCAACCACCTAGCAACACCATAGCAACCACTCTGATTACCCTAGCAACAGCCTAGCAACCATTTTGGTTACCCTGGTAACCACCTAGCAACACCTTAGCAACCACTCTGGTTACCCTAGCAACCGCCTAGCAACCACTCTGGTTACCCTGGTAACCACCTAGCAACCGCCTAGCGACAACTCCGGGTTACCCTAGCAACCACTCTGGTTACCCTAGCAACCACTTAGCAACACCCTAGCAACCACCCTGGTTACCCTAGCAACCGCCTAGCAACACCCTAGCAACCACCTAGCGACGACTCCGGTTACCCTAGCAACCACCTAGCAACACCCTAGCAACCAACCCAGTTAACCTAGCAACCACCTAGCAACACCTTAGCAACCACCTCAGTTACCCTAGCAACCACCTAGCAACCACCCTGGTTACCCTAGCAACTGCCTAGCAACATCATGGTTACCCTAGCTACTGCCTCACCTGGCCCGGGACGGATTTTGCCACCGCGAGCACCACTCACATTTTCTTCAGGAAATGTACATTCTAGTTAGTGGTGCTCGCCTCGAGCACTACTATTACTATCTTACCAAGCCTATAATAATGATGCTGATACCACCAAATTTTCGGCGCGCTCCTCCTCCTAGAGCGTTGGTCCCAGACCCATGAATGAGGCGTCAAAACGTGCGGCCGATTGAGGACAGTGGTGCTCTATCTTTACAAAGCGATCGGGGGTACGATGTTCGCCCCAGGGGCGAAAAAGTACCGAAAAAAAACGCATAGACAATGATTTGAAAAATTCGTTGACTCTCAATAACTCTGAGTGAGGAATTCGTAAAAACATGAAACTCACCACATTTGAAGAGGCTGGCAGCCTCTAAAAGAATATACCACACAAAGAGGTAAAAGTTGCACCCCTGGGGTGCTAGAGCTGCCCAAACTTGCCCCATAGACATCAATGGTTTATTATTCTTCTTCTTCTTCTTCTTCTTCTGGACACTTTTTTGGCGCGCTACTCCTCCTAGGCGTTTTGTCCTAGACCCATGAATGAGTCGTCAAAACGTGCGGCCTATTGAGGAAAGGTGTGCTATATCTTTTCTAAGAGATCGGGGGTACGATGTTCACCCCAGGGGCGAAAAAGCAGCCGAAAAAACGCATTGACTTAACATTGCGACCAACTTTGACGATTAATAACTCGGAGCGAGAAATTTGTAAAAAGACGAAACTCGCCACATTTGTAGAGGCTGGCAGGCTCTGTAGGAACATACCAAAAAATGGGGCAAAAGTTGCACCCCTGGGGTGCTAGAGCTGCCCAAACATGCCCCCATAGACGCAATAGAAACGGAAATCCTAGAAGAGTATTTATACGCGGTGCAAACGACTTTGACGATTAATAACTCGGAGCGAGAAATTTGTAAAAAGACGAAACTCGCCACATCTGAAGAGGGTGGATGGCTCTGTGAGAACATACCACAAAATGGGGTAAAAGTTGCACCCCTGGGGTGCTAGAGCTCCCAAACTTTCCCCATTGAAATGAATGGGGAAAACCGTCCCAAGAAACACCATTTACTATGTGCATAGGGATTTTGAATTGAACATAGCTCTGCAGCACAGCGTCACAGAGACAAGGGGGAGGGCTCATTTTACTCAAGCAACCAATGAGTGTCTCAGGATCACTGGGAAGCTATTAAGCCACGCCCTAGCAACCATTTAGAGCACCTTAGCAACCCATCCCATAGACTTCCATTCAAATTGATCAACTTCTATCTCTGGATAGAACAGTCATAGAAATTTGAGGGTGGGCTCGTTTGACTCGGGGCAGCAAACTGCCAATCACCAACGTCTTCAACACTTCCTAGCCACGCCTTAGCAACCATTATGGAGCACCTTAGCAACCAAATACAAAGTGAGATATCTTCAGTTTTGAATGTCGTAGAGGCATTCTGGTTGGTTTATATGGTTCATACTCATAAGGAACCTTTGGAGGAACATCACTGGCTACTGCAAAGCCACTCCTTAGCAACCAAACAGAGTACCCTAGCAACCATTTAGCCAGTCCTATATCTCTGCTTCTGAGTATCGTAGAGACATGGGGGTTGGGTCTATTTGACAATCAGCCTTTGGAGTAACATCACTGGCAGGTACCAAGCCACTCCTTAGCAACCAAACAGAGTACCCAAGCAACCGTTTAGCCAGACCCATATCTCTGCTTCTGAGTATCATAGAGACATGGGGGTTGGCTCTATTGGCTCATGCTAGCAAACAGGACTTCCAACATGCTACATATGCTAGCAGTGAATAGCTACATGCTAATAGTGATTAACTAAGTGTTAAATTATGCTAATAATGCCATAGAAACCCCCCATAACACCTAATAACCACCTAGAAACGGCCCAGGACACCCTAGATGAGCCATAACAACCACCTAGCATAACCCTAGTAACCAACCAGTTAGCCTAGTGACACCTTAGCAATCGCCTAGGAACCACTCTGGTTACCCTAGCAACCGCCTAGCAACACCATAGCAACCACTCTGATTACCCTAGCAACCACCTAGCAACCACCCCGGTTACCCTAGCAACTTCCTAGCAACCGCCTAGCGACGACTCCGGTTACCCTAGCAACCAACTAGCAACACCATAGCAACCACCCTGGTTACCCTAGTTAGTGGTGCTCGTTGGCGAGCACTACTATTACTATCTTACCAAGCCAATAATAATGATGCTGAAATCTTCGGGGCGCTGCTACTCCTAGAGCGTTTGTCCCAGACCCATGAATGAGGTGTCAAAACGTGCGGCCGATTGAGGAGAGGGGGGCTCTAGCTTTACTAAGCGATCGGGGGTACGATGTTCGCCCCAGGGGGCGGAACAAAAAACACCCCCATAGACGTCCCATTGAAATGAAATTTTGACGATTAATAACTCAGAGCGAGGAATTTGTAAAAAGATGAAACTCACCACATTTGTAGAGGCTGGCAGGCTCTGTAAGAACATACCACACAATGGGGTAAAAATTGCACCCCTGGGGTGCTAGAGCTGCCCAAAAATCATCCCCGGTTTATTATTATTATT
Organism: Rhodeus uyekii; assembly: GCA_037043235.1. Classification (NCBI taxonomy): domain Eukaryota; kingdom Metazoa; phylum Chordata; class Actinopteri; order Cypriniformes; family Acheilognathidae; genus Rhodeus; species Rhodeus uyekii. Next base: position 252,425 of record JAWRVZ010000441.1, on the reverse strand, counting down.
TTTATTATTATTCCACTTTTTTTTCGGCGCGCTACTCCTCCTAGGGCGTTTGTCCTAGACTCATGAATGAGGCTTCAAAACGTGTGGCCTATTGAGGAGAGGTGTGCTATATCTTTTCTAAGAGATCGGGGGTACGATGTTCGCCCCAGGGGCGAAAAAGGAGCGAAAAAAAACGCATAGACAACGCATTGAAATCAACTTTGACGATTAATATCTCGGAGCGAGAAATTTGTAAAAAGATGAAACTCACCACATTTGAAGAGGCTGGCAGGCTCTGTAAGAACATACCAAAAAATGGGGTAAACGTTGCACCCCTGGGGTGCTAGAGCTGCCCAAACGCGCCCCCATAGACATCAATGTTAACGGAAATCCTAGAAGAGTATTTATACGCGTTGCAAATGACTTTGACGATTAATAACTCGGAGCGAGAAATTTGTAAAAAGACGAAACTCGCCACATTTGAAGAGGGTGGATGGCTCTGTGAGAACATACCACAAAATGGGGTAAAAGTTGCACCCCTGGGGTGCTAGATTCCCTAAACTTTCCCCATTGAAATGAATAGGGAAAACCGTCCCATGAAACACCATCTACTATGTACAGAGGGATTTTGAATTGAACATAGCTCTGCAGCACAGTGTCACAGAGACAAGGGGGAGGGCTCATTTTACTCAGGAGACCAATGAGTGTCTCAGGATCACTGGGAAGCTATTAAGCCACGCCTTAGCAACCATTTAGAGCACCCTAGCAACCCATCCCATAGACTTCCATTCAAATTGATCGACTTCTATCTCTGGATATAAAAGTCATAGAAATTTGAGGGTGGGCTCGTTTGACTCGGGGCAGCAAACTGACAATCACCAATGTCTTCAACACTTCCTAGCCACGCCTTAGCAACCATTATGGAACACCTTGGCAACCAAATACAAAGTGAGATATCTTCAGTTCTGAATGTCGTAGAGTCATTGTAGTTGGTTTATATCGCTCATACTCATAAGGAGACTTTGGAGTGACATCAATGGCAGCTGCAAAGCCACTCCTTAGCAACCAAACAGAGTAACTTAGCAACCATTTAGCCAGTCCTGTATCTCTGCATCAGAAAGTCATAGAGACATGGGGGTTGGGTCAATTAGACAATCAGCCTTTGGAGTAACATCACTGGCAGCTGCAAAGCCACTCCTTAGCAACCAAACAGAGTACCCTAGCAACCATTTAGCCAGACCTATATCTCCACATCAGAAAGTGGTAGAGACATGGAGTTTGGTTCAATTTGATAATCAGCCTTTGGAGTGTCATCACTGGCAGACGCTTAGCCACTCCTTAGTTACCAAACAGAGTACCCTAGCAACCATTTAGCCAGACCAACATCTCCGCATCAGAAAGTGGTAGAGACATGGGGGTTGGGTCAATTTGACATTCAGCCTTTGGAGTAACATCACTTGTAGCTGCAAAGCCTCTCCTTAGCAACCAAATAGTTTATTCTAGCAACCATTTAGCCAGACCCATATCTCTGCTTCTGAGTGTCGTAGAGACACGAGGGTTGGCTCTATTGACTCATGCTAGCAAACAAGACTTCCAACATGCTACATATGCTAGCAATGAATAGCTACATGCTAATAGTGACTAGCTAAGTGTGAAATTATGCTAATAATGCCATAGAAACCACCCAGAACACCAGCCGCACCAGCCCCGGGGCGGATTTTGCCACTGCGAGCACCACTCACATTTTCTTCAGGAAATGTACATTCTAGTTAGTGGTGCTCGCCTCGAGCACTACTATTACTATCTTACCAAGCCTATAATAATGATGCTGATACCACCAAATTTTCGGCGCGCTCCTCCTCCTAGAGCGTTGGTCCCAGACCCATGAATGAGGCGTCAAAACGTGCGGCCGATTGAGGAGAGTGGTGCTCTATCTTTACAAAGCGATCGGGGGTACGATGTTTGCCCCAGGGGCGAAAAAGTACCGAAAAAAAACGCATGGACAATGATTTGAAAAATTCGTTGACTCTCAATAACTCTGAGTGAGGAATTTGTAAAAACATGAAACTCACCACATTTGAAGAGGCTGGCATGCTCTAAAAGAATATACCACACAATGGGGTAAAAGTTGCACCCCTGGGGTGCTAGAGCTGCCCAAACTTGCCCCATAGACATCAATGGTTTTTATTCTTATTCTTCCTTCACTTTTTTTTCGGCGCGCTACTCCTCCAAGAGCGTTTGTCCAAGACCCATGAATAGGGCAACAAAACGTGCGGCCTATTGAGGAGAGGTGTGCTATATCTTTTCTAAGGGATCGGGGGTACGATGTTCGCCCCAGGGGCGAAAAAGCAGCCGAAAAAACGCATTGACTTAACATTGCGACCAACTTTGACGATTAATAACTCGGAGCGAGAAATTTGTAAAAAGACGAAACTCGCCACATTTGTAGAGGCTGGCAGCCTCTGTGAGAACATACCAAAAAATGGGGCAAAAGTTGCACCCCTGGGGTGCTAGGACTGCCCAAACGTGCCCCCATAGACGCAATGTTAACGGAAATCCTAGAAGAGTATTTAAGCGCGGTGCAAACGACTTTGACGATTAATAACTCGGAGCGAGAAATTTGTAAAAAGACGAAACTCGCCACATTTGAAGAGGGTGGATGGCTCTGTGAGACTATACCAAAAAATGGGGTAAAAGTTGCACCCCTGGGGTGCTAGAGCTCCCAAACTTTCCCCATTGAAATGAATGGGGAAAACCGTCCCATGAAACACCATTTACTACGTGCATAGGGATTTTGAATTGAACATAGCTCTGCAGCACAGCGTCACAGAAACAAGGGGGAGGGCTCATTTTACTCAGGCGACCAATGAGTGTCTCAGGATCACTGGGAAGCTATTAAGCCACGCCCTAGCAACCATTTAGAGCACCCTAGCAACCCATCCCATAGACTTCCATTCAAATTGATCGACTTCTATCTCTGGATAGAAAAGTCATAGAAATTTGAGGGTGGGCTCGTTTGACTCGGGGCAGCAAACTGACAATCACCAATGTCTTCAACACTTCCTAGCCATGCCCTAGCAACCATTATGGAGCACCTTAGCAACCAAATACAAAGTGAGATATCTTCAGTTCTGAATGTCGTAGAGGCATTCTGGTTGGTTTATATCGTTCATACTCACAAGGAGCCTTTGGAGTGACATAAATGGCAGCTGCAAAGCCACTCCTTAGCAACCAAATAGCGTACCCTAGCAACCATTTAGCCAGACCCATATCTCCGCATCAGAAAGTGGTACAGACATGGGAGTTGGGTCAATTTGACAATCAGCCTTTGGAGTAACATCACTGGCAGCTGCCAAGCTACTCCTTAGCAACCAAACAGAGTACCCTAGCAACCATTTAGCCAGACCAATGTCTCTGCATCAGAAAGTCGTACAGACATGGGGGTTGGGTCTATTTGACAATCAGTCTTTGGAGTAACATCACTTCGAGCTGAAAAGCCACTCCTTAGCAACCAAATAGTTTACCCTAGCAACCATTTAGCCAGTCCTATATCTCTGCTTCTGAGCATCGTAGAGACATGGGGGTTGGGTCTATTTGACAATCAGCCTTTGGAGTAACATCACTGGCAGACGCTTAGCCACTCCTTAGCAACCAAACAGAGTACCCTAGCAACCGTTTAGCCAGACCCATATCTCTGCTTCTGAGTATCGTAGAGACATGGGGGTTGGCTCTATTGGCTCATGCTAGCAAACAGAACTTCCAACATGCTACATATGCTAGCAGTGAATAGCTACATGCTAATAGTGATTAACTAAGTGATATATTATGCTAATAATGCCATATAAACCCCCCATAACACCTATTAACCACATAGAAACGGCCCAGGACACCCTAGATGAGCCATAACAACCACCTAGCATAACCCTAGTAACCAACCAGTTATCCTAGTGACACCTTAGCAACCGCCTAGGAACCACTCTGGTTACCCTAGCAACCGCATAGCAACACCTTAGCAACCACTCTGGTTACCCTGGCAACCGCCTAGCAACCACTCTGGTTACCCTAGCAACCACCCCGGTTACCCTAGCAACTGCCTAGCAACCGCCTAGCAACCACTCTGGTTACCCTAGCAACCACCTAGCAACACCCTGGCAACCACTTAGTTTACCCTAGCAACCACCTAGCAACACCATAGCAACCACTCTGATTACCCTAGCAACAGCCTAGCAACCACTCTGGTTACCCTAGTAACCACCTAGCAACACCTTAGCAACCACTCTGGTTACCCTAGCAACCGCCTAGCAACCGCCTAGCGATGACTCTGGTTACCCTAGCAACCACCTAGCAACCACTCTGGTTAGCCTAGCAACCACTTAGCAACACCCTAGCAACCACCCTGGTTACCCTAGCAACCACCTAGCAACACCCTAGCAACCACCTAGCGACGACTCCGGTTACCCTAGCAACCACCTAGCAACACCCTAGCAACCAACCCAGTAACCCTAGCAACCACCTAGCAACACCTTAGCAACCACCCCAGTTACCCTAGCAACCACCTAGCAACCACCCTGGTTACCCTAGCAACTGCCTAGCAACATCATGGTTACCCTAGCTACTGCCTCACCTGGCCTGAGACGGATTTTGCCACTGCGAGCACCACTCACATTTTCTTCAGGAAATGTACATTCTAGTGTTGTGATTACTATTCTCCTAAACCAACCTTCGGCGCGCTACTCCTCAGGCACCGTTGGTCGTAGACCCACAAAAGAGATGTCAAATCGTGCGACTTATTGAGGAGAGGTGTGCTATATCTTTTCTAAGCGATCAGGCATACGATGTTCGTTTTGTCCCACGAAAAATCAGCCGAAAAAAGCCCCATTGACTTAACATGGGACAAATATTTGTAAAATCATATCTTTGGTTCTGAAGGTCGTAGAGGCTCGGGACTGGGCTCGTTTGACTCTGCCTATCAAGCAGTGAATAAGTAGTGACATACCATCTTCATAGCCACGCCTTAAGAACTATTTACAGCACCCTAGCAACCGTAAAACAATGCTTACAAGCCATATTTCAGTACTGGAATGTTGCAGAAGCACAGAGTTTGATCTTTTAAGCTCAGATTGTAAAACAGTCTTTAGATATCATCCCATGAACTGTATGACCACACCATAGCAACCATATAGAGTGCCCTAGCAACAAAACAAACACATGAATCAGCCATATCTCAGCATCAAAACATCGTACAGACATGGTGGTTGGCTCTCTGGCAATGTTGTCCGACACCACCGCATCTGGTTGGATCCGGGCCGAATTTTGCCACTGCGAGCACCACTCACATTTTCTTCAGGAAATGTACATTCTAGTTAGTGGTGCTCGCCTCGAGCACTACTATTACTATCTTACCAAGCCTATAATAATGATGGTGACTCCACCAAATTTTCGGCGCACTGCTGCTCCTAGAGCGTTTGTCCCAGACCCATGAATGAGGCGTCACAACGTGCGGCCTATTGAGGAGAGGTGTGCTATATCTTTTCTAAGCGGTCGCGGGTATGATGTTCGCCCATGGGGCGAAAAAGCAGCCGAAAAAACGCATAGACAACGCATTGCCACAAACTTTGATGATTAATAACTCGGAGCGAGGAATTTGTAAAAAGATGAAACTCGCCACATTTGAAGAAGCTGGCAGGCTCTGTAAGAACATACCACACAATGGGGTGAAAGTTGCACCCCTGGGGTGCTAGAGCTGCCCAAACTTGCCCCCATAGACCTCAATGTTATTTATTATTATTTTTATTCTTCCACTTTTTTTCGGCGCGCTACTCCTCCTAGGGCGTTTGTCTTAGACTCATGAGTGAGGCATCAAATCGTGCGGCCTATTGAGGAGAGGTGTGCTATATCTTTTCTAAGAGATCGGGGGTACGATGTTTGCCCCAGGGGCGATAAAACAGGCGAAAAAACGCATAGACAATGTATTGCGACCAACTTTGACGATTAATAACTCGGAGTGAGAAATTTGTAAAAAGACGAAACTCGCCACATTTGTAGAGGCTGGCAGGCTCTGTAAGGACATACCAAAAAATGGGGTAAAAGTTGCACCCCTGGGGTGCTAGAGCTGCCCAAACGCGCCCCCATAGACATCAATGAAAACGGAAATCCTAGAAGAGTATTTATACGCGTTGCAAACGACTTTGACGATTAATAACTCGGAGCGAGAAATTTGTAAAAAGACGAAACTCGCCACATTTGAAGAGGGTTGATGGCTCTGTGAGAACATACCACAAAATGGGGTAAAAGTTGCACCCCTGGGGTGCTAGAGCTCCCAAACCTTCCCCATTGAAATGAATGGGGAAAACCGTCCCATGAAACACCATCTACTATGTGCATAGGGATTTTGAATTGAACATAGCTCTGCAGCACAGCGTCACAGAGACAAGGGGGAGGGCTCATTTTACTCAGGCGACCAATGAGTGTCTCAGGATCACTGTGAAGCTATCAAGCCACGCCCTAGCAACCATTTAGAGCACCTTAGCAACCCATCCCATAGACTACCATTCAAATTGATCGACTTCTATCTCTGGATAGAACAGTCATAGAAATTTGAGGGTGGGCTCGTTTGACTCGGGGCAGCAAACTGCCAATCACCAACATCTTCAACACTTCCTAGCCACGCCCTAGCAACCATTATGGAGCACCTTAGCAACCAAATACAAAGTGAGATATCTTCAGGTCTGAATGTCGTAGAGGCATTCTGGTTGGTTTATATGGTTCATACTCATAAGGAGCCTTTGGAGTGACATCACTGGCAGACCCATAGCCACTCCTTGGCAACCTAACAGAGTACCCTAGCAACCATTTAGCCAGTCCTATATCTCTGCATCAGAAAGTCGTGGAGACATGGGAGTTGGGTCAATTAGACAATCAGCCTTTGGAGTAACATGACTGGCAGGTACCAAGCCACTCCATAATCACCAAACAGAGTACCCTAGCAACCGTTTAGCCAGACCCATATCTCTGCTTCTGAGTATCGTAGAGACATGGGGGTTGGCTCTATTGGCTCATGCTAGCAATCAGGACTTCCAACATGCTACATATGCTAGCAGTGAATAGCTACATGCTAATAGTGATTAACTAAGTGTTAAATTATGCTAATAATGCCATATAACCCCCCTATAACAGCTAATAACCACCTAGAAACGGCCCAGGACACCATAGATGAGCCATAACAACCACCTAGCATAACCCTAGTAACCAACCAGTTAACCTAGTGACACCTTAGCAACCGCCTAGAAACCACTCTGGTTACCCTAGCAACCGCATAGCAACACCTTAGCAACCACTCTGGTTACCCTGGCAACTGCCTAGCAACCACTCTGGTTACCGTAGCAACCACCTAGAAACCACCCCGGTTACCCTAGCAACCGCCTAGCAACCACCCCAGTAACCCTAGCAACCACCTAGCAACCACCTTGGTTACCCTAGCAACTGCCTAGCAACATCATGGTTACCCTAGCTACTGCCTCACCTGGCCCGGGGCGGATTTTGCCACTGCGAGCACCACTCACATTTTCTTCAGGAAATGTACATTCTAGTGTTGTGATTACTATTCTCCTAAACGAAACTTCGGCGCGCTACTCCTCTGGCACCGTTGGTCGTAGACCCACAAATGAGATGTCAAATCGTGCGGCTTATTGAGGTGAGGTGTGCTATATCTTTTCTAAGCGATCAGGCGTACGATATTTGTTTTGTCCTACGATATATCAGCCGAAAAATGCCCCATTGACTTAACATGGGCCAAATATTTGTAAAATCATATCTTTGGTTTAGAAGGTCGTAGAGGCTTGGGACTGGGCTCGTTTGACTCAGCCTATCAAGCATTGAATAAGTAGTGACACACCATCTTCATAGCCACGCCCTAGCGACCGTTTATAGCAGCCTAGCAACCGTAAAATTCCGCTTGCAAGCCATATTTCAGGACTGGGATGTTGTAGAAGCACAGAGTTTGATGTTTTAAGCTCAGACTAGTAAAAAGTCTTTAAATATCGTCCCATGAACTCTAGGACCATACCATAGCAACCATATAGAGTTCCCTAGCAACCATACGAACACATAAATCAGCCATATCTCAACACCAGAACATAGTACAGACATGGCGATGGGTTCTCTCTGTTTCTCCGACACTGCTGCATCTGGCCCGGGCCCGAATTCTGCCACTGCGAGCACCACTCACATTTTCTTCAGGAAATGTACATTCTAGTGTTGTAATTACTATTCTCCTAAACCAACCTTCGGCGCGCTACTCCTCAGGCACCGTTGGTCGTAGACCCAGAAAAGAGATGTCAAATCGTGCAGCTTATTGAGGAGAGGTGTGCTATATCTTTTCTAAGCGATTGGGTGTACGATGTTCGTTTTGCCCTACGATAAATAAACCGAAAAAAGGCCCATTGACTTAACATGGGCCAAATATTTCTAAAAGGATATTTTTGGTTCTGAAGGTCGTAGAGCCTCGGGACTGGGCTCGTTTGACTCGGCCTATCAAGCAGTGAATAACTAGTGACATACCATCTTCATAGCCACGCCTTAACAACCATTTGCAGCACCCTAGCAACCGTAAAACAACGCTTACAAGACATATTTCAGTACTTTAATGTTGTAGAAGCACAGAGTATGATCTTTTAAACTCAGACTGCCAAATAATCTTTAGATATCATCCCATAAACTGTATGTCCACATCATAGCAACCATATAGAGTCCCCTAGCAACCATACAAACACATGAATCATCCATATCTCAGCATCAGAACATCGTACAGACATGACGGTTGGCTCTCTAGCAATGGTGACTGACACTGCCGCATCTGGTTGCATTCGGGCCGAATATTGCCACTGCGAGCACCACTCACATTTTCTTCAGGAAATGTACATTCTAGTGTTGTGATTACTATTCTCCTAAACCAACCTTCGGCGCGCTACTCCTCAGGCACCGTTGGTCGTAGACCCACAAAAGAGATGTCAAATCGTGCGGCATATTGAGGAGAGGTGTGCTATATCTTTTCTAAGCGATCAGGCGTACGATGTTCGTTTTGTCCCACGAAAAATCAGCCGAAAAAAGCCCCATTGACTTAACATGGGACAAATATTTGTAAAATCATATCTTTGGTTCTGAAGGTTGTAGAGGCTCGGGACTGGGCTCGTTTGACTCGGCCTATCAAGCAGTGAATAAGTAGTGACATACCATCTTCATAGCCAAGCCTTAACAACCATTTACAGCACCCTAGCAACCGTAAAACAACGCTTACAAGTCATATTTCAGTACTGGAATGTTATAGAAGCACAGAGTTTGAACTTTCAAGCTCAGACTGCCAAATAGTCTTTAGATATCATCCCATAAACTGTATGACCACACCATAGCAACCATATAGAGAACCGTAGCAACCATACAAACACATGAATCAGCCATATCTCAACACCAGAACATAGTACATTCATGGCGGTGGGTTCTCTCTGTTTCTCCGACACTGCTGCATCTGGCCCGGGCCCGAATTCTGCCACTGCGAGCACCACTCACATTTTCTTCAGGAAATGTACATTCTAGTTAGTGGTGCTCGTTGGCGAGCACTACTATTACTATCTTACCAAGCCTATAATAATGATGCTGAAATCTTCGGCGCTGCTACTCCTAGAGCGTTTGTCCCAGACCCATGAATGAGGTGTCAAAACGTGCGGCCGATTGAGGAGAGGGGTGCTCTAGCTTTACTAAGTAATCGGGGGTACGATGTTCGCCCCAGGGGGCGGAACAAAAAACACCCCCATAGACGTCCCATTGAAATGAAATTTTGACGATTAATAACTCAGAGCGAGGAATTTGTAAAAAGATGAAACTCGCCACATTTGTAGAGGCTGGCAGGCTCTGTAAGAACATACCACACAATGGGGTGAAAGTTGCACCCCTGGGGTGCTAGAGCTGCCCAAAAATGCCTCTCGGTTTATTATTCTTATTCTTCCACTTTTTTTTCGGCGCGCTACTCCTCCTAGAGTGTTTGTCCCAGACCCATGAATGAGGCGTCAAAACGTGCGGCCTATTGAGGAGAGGTGTGCTATATCTTTTCTAAGAGATCGGGGTTACGATGTTCGCCCCAGGGGCGAAAAAGGAGCGAAAAAAAACGCATAGACAACGCATTGAAATCAACTTTGACGATTAATAACTCGGAGCGAGAAATTTGTAAAAAGACAAAACTCGCCACATTTGAAGAGACTAGCAGGCTCTGTAAGGACATACCAAAAAATGTGTTAAAAGTTGCACCCCTGGGGTGCTAGAGCTGCCCAAACGCGCCCCCATAGACATCAATGTTAACGGAAATCCTAGAAGAGTATTTATACGCGGTGCAAACGACTTTGACGATTAATAACTCGGAGCAAAAAATTTGTATAAAGACGAAACTCGCCATATCTGAAGAGGGTGGCTGGCTCTGTGAGAACATACCACAAAATGGGGTAAAAGTTGCACCCCTGGGGTGCCAGAGCTCCCAAACTTTCCCCATTGAAATGAATGGGGAAAACCGTCCCATGAAACACCATCTACTATGTGCATAGAGATTTTGAATTGAACATAGCTCTGCAGCACAGCGTCACAGAGACAAGGGGGAGGGCTCATTTTACTCAGGCGACCAATGAGTGTCTCAGGATCACTGGGAAGCTATTAAGCCACGCCCTAGCAACCATTTAGAGCACCTTAGCAACCCATCCCATAGACTTCCATTCAAATTGATCGACTTCTATCTCTGGATAGAACAGTCATAGAAATTTGAGGGAGGGCTCGTTTGACTCGGGGCAGCAAACTGCCAATCACCAACATCTTCAACACTTCCTAGCCACGCCCTAGCAACCATAATGGAGCACCTTAGCAACCAAATACAAAGTGAGATATCTTCAGTTCTGAATGTCGTAGAGTCATTCTGGTTGGTTTCTATCGTTCATACTCATAAGGAGACTTTGGAGTGACATCAATGGCAGCTGCACAGCCACTCCTTAGCAACCAAACAGAGTACCTTAGCAACCATTTAGCCAGTCCTATATCTCTGCTTCTGAGCATCGTAGAGACATGGGGGTTGGGTCTATTTGACAATCAGCCTTTGGAGTAACATCACTGGCAGACGCTTAGCCACTCCTTAGCAACCAAACAGAGTACCCTAGCAACCGTTTAGCCAGACCCATATCTCTGCTTCTGAGTATCGTAGAGACATGGGGGTTGGCTCTATTGGCTCATGCTAGCAAACAGAACTTCCAACATGCTACATATGCTAGCAGTGAATAGCTACATGCTAATAGTGATTAACTAAGTGATATATTATGCTAATAATGCCATATAAACCCCCCATAACACCTATTAACCACATAGAAACGGCCCAGGACACCCTAGATGAGCCATAACAACCACCTAGCATAACCCTAGTAACCAACCAGTTATCCTAGTGACACCTTAGCAACCGCCTAGGAACCACTCTGGTTACCCTAGCAACCGCATAGCAACACCTTAGCAACCACTCTGGTTACCCTGGCAACCGCCTAGCAACCACTCTGGTTACCCTAGCAACCACCTAGCAACCACCCCGGTTACCCTAGCAACTGCCTAGCAACCGCCTAGCAACCACTCTGGTTACCCTAGCAACCACCTAGCAACACCCTGGCAACCACTCAGTTTACCCTAGTAACCACCTAGCAACACCTAGCAACCACTCTGGTGACCCTAGCAACCGCCTAGCAACCGCCTAGCGACGACTCTGGTTACCCTAGCAACCACCTAGCAACACCCCAGCAACCACCTAGCGACGACTCCGGTTACCCTAGCAACCACCTAGCAACACCCTAGCAACCAACCCAGTTACCCTAGCAACCACCTAGCAACACCTCATTAACAACCCCAGTTACCCTAGCAACCACCTAGCAACCACCCTGGTTACCCTAGCAACTGCCTAGCAACATCATGGTTACCCTAGCTACTGCCTCACCTGGCCTGAGACGGATTTTGCCACTGCGAGCACCACTCACATTTTCTTCAGGAAATGTACATTCTAGTTATTATTAATCTTCTGAGACCCTTTTTCTGACTCTAACTCGACCTACAGCTTTAGTGCTACAGGCCCCAAAATCAGAACAGGCCGCAGGCCTGTTCTGACCAAGTGTGCTATATCTTTTCTAAGGGATCGGGGGTACGATGTTCGCCCCAGGGGCGAAAAAGCAGCCGAAAAAACGCATTGACTTAACATTGTGACAAACTTTGACGATTAATAACTCAGAGTGAGGATATTGTAGAAACATGTGAATCACGACATTTGAAGAGGGTGACAGCCTCTGTAAAATCATACCACACAATGGGGTGAAAGTTGTACCCCTGGGGTGCTAGAGCTGCCCAAATTTGCCCCATAGAGATGAATGGGGAAGGCCGTCCCATGAAACAGCATCTACTATGGCAAATTGCATAGGGATTTTGAATTGAACATAGCTCTGCATCACAGAGTCACAGAGACAAGGGGGAGGGCTCATTTTACTCAGGCGACCAATGAGTGTCTCAGGATCACAGTGAAGCTATTAAGCCACGCCCTAGCAACCATTTAGAGCACCTTAGCAACCAATCCCATAGACTCCCATTCAAATAGATCGACTTCTATCTCTGGATAGAAAAGTCATAGAAATTTGAGGGCGGGCTCGTATGACTCTGGGCAGCAAACTGCCAATCACCAACGTCTTCAACACTTCCTAGCCACGCCCTAGCAACCATTATCGAGCACCTTAGCAACCAAATGCAAAGCGAGATATCTTCAGTTCTGAATGTCGTAGAGGTGTTGTGGTTGGTTTATATCATTCATACTGACAAGCAGCCTTTGGAGTAATATCATTGGCAGCTACCAAGCCACTCCTTAGCAACCAAACAGAGTACCCTAGCAACCATTTAGTAAGACATATATCTCTGCATCAGAAAGTCTTAGAGACATGGAGGTTGGGTCTATGTGACAATCAGCCTTTGGAGTAACATCGCCAGCAGATGCCAAGACTCTCCATAGCAACCAAACAAAGTCCCCTAGCAACCATTTAGCCAGACCTAGATCTCTGGATCTGAGCGTCGTACAGACAAGGGGTTTGGCTCTATTGACTCATGCTAGCAAACTGGACTGTCAATATGCTACACATGCTAGCAGTGAATAGCTACATGCTAATAATGATTAGCTAAGTGTTAAATTGTGCTAGGAATGCCATAGTAACTACCCAGAAGACCTCACAACTACCTAGTAACATCATAGCAACCACCCCGGATACCCTAGCTACTGCCTAGCAACCACCCAAATACCCTAGCAACTGCCTAGCAACACCCTAGCAACCACCCAGGATACCCTAGCAACCGCCTAGCAACCACCCAGGTTACCCTAGCAACCACCTAGCAACACCCTAGCAACAACGCAAAATACCCTAGCAACCACCTAGCAACCACTCTGATTACCCTAGCAACACCCTAGCAACCACTCTGGTTACCCTAGCAACCACCTAGCAACACCCTAGCATTCACTCCAGTTACCCTAGCAACCGCCTAGCAACCACTCTGTTTACCCTAGCAACTGCCTAGCAACAACCTAGCAACCACCCCAGTTACCCTAGCAACCACCTAGCAACACCCTAGCAACCACCCAAAATACCCTAGCAACTGCCTAGCAACACCCTAGCAACCAATCAGGATACCCTAGCAACTGCCTAGCAACAACCTAGCAACCACCCCACTTACCCTAGCAACCACATAGCAACACCCTAGCAACCACCCCTGTTACCCTAGCAACCGCCTAGCAACACCCTAACCTGCGAAATTAAAGTTTCCGGTGCGACGTTCTCAGCCAACTTCTAAAGTTTGTCTCGACGAACTTTATCCTCTCTAGTTTCAGACTTCAAATTCCATTTTCATCCATCCAAACCATTAGTTTTATTTTAGGGGAACAAGGATGGAGTCTAATTTACTCATATGTATTTTATTTGCTTTTCTGTGCATATGAAACAAAGTGACAGAACAAATACATTTAAATTTAATTTATCATAAAATACAGGAAAATGTTCCTTATAATCTGATCTGCATGTACCCTTACCATCTCTGCCACTGACAGTAACTGTAGTTTCCTCTTCTGATCTTTCATCTCCTTTAGCCATCAGATAATTCACAAAGATTGTTTCCACAATGCTGATTCCAATCAGACAGAAAATCCCACTGCAGTAAATCCCTGTGAAAAAAAGCAAACTATGACCATTTTTGAGAATCATACATTGATTTTTGATGTCTGTGTGTGTCTAAGTAATTCTCTAAATGAAAACATTTTTTGTGTTAAATGTTTATTAAATACTTCATATTATTTGATTACCAAAACACTTCTGGATCCCAAGATATAAAATCTCATGACAAATGTTATGAAGAAAAAAAAAATTAGTCTCTGAATGAAACTATGTGATCACTAATAACTAGTCTTTATCACCCGATCACATTTTCTCTTGGCTTTCTTTACCATAAAAACAAACATTATAAAAGCTGATGTGACAAAGTCGAAGGTCAAGAGCTCGACTAAAGCAAACACTGATTTATTAAGCCTTAAAAGCATACTTTGGGTCTTTAGTGACATGGAATATTTTTAACTAAACTCCTCCATTTTTCTGTTAGACACCAACCTCAATGCAGTAAATATAAACAATAAAAAAGCAACATTCTAAAATAATTCTTGTTTTCCTATTCAGTATTTGTATAGTGCAGCGAAGAACCTGAGTATTCGTCAATATTACTGATTGTTCTGCTCTTTTAGAGATGCTGTAACAAACTTTTAAAAAAACATTGTTTTTATTTATTTTTCCTGTGACCACTGTGAAGCTGCTGTGAAACAATCTCTATTGTAAAAAGCGCTATATAATAAAGGTGACTTGACATGTGTAACACTGCACTGTAAATTCTAATAGCTTTCCTGACTCACATATACTTAGTTAACTTTACTCAGTAATATAAAATACATACTTCTTACTAGGTTTTGTTGAGTTACAGTCAATTGCAGGTTGAAAATAACAATTTACTTAATTGTTTGAGTACCGCTTACTTGAAACAAACAAGTAGCAACAAAGGATGCAATGACATTATTACACCACTGAGAGGCAGTAGTGCATTAAAGCGTGCCTAATGTGCAGAAAAAACGAAGAAGAAGAAGCGGCACTTGAAAGAGCATGCGCGATAGGATTTGTAGGTATCTCGGCGCCAATTTTGCAGATGTGGAAAGACGTTGACAGGCTGCCTACGTTTTTATCCAAAACTACAATCTCTGAAAAATCTCCTGTTGAGCTGAGATGTAATCAAATGTGTAAGACAGTGGAATTAGATTAGTTGATAGAAAAAAAGGAAACTAAGGCACTTGAGCAAGTTAAGAGGGTGCCAGTGTATTAATTTCTAATGGACATGTGTGCCAGAGACATTGTTCAACTTGTTTGTTCTATCAAGTTTGGTCTCTGCAAGTGTTATTGATTTAAAGATATTAAGTGTCAAGGTATGGCCTCAGAAAAAAACATTTACTTTTATATAGATTTTATATACATTGATTTAGATTGTTGTACTGTAAAAGGTTTTTGTTTTAAACATTTTAAAAACCTAAAGTGACTATTTGCATTTGTTTTTACCCCAGTGCAAACTTGTTTACCATCCTTGTGTCAGTTGTTAAGAACACAAATACAATAAATTTTCCTTTAAAAATCATTGCCTTAAATTTATTTGTCCAGTTGTAAATGTTATCCTTGAAAAATTGTGAACCTATTTGAATAACGCTTACTTGTTTTTTTAAGGCAATCGGTTTGCATGGTTTTAACAAGTAAACTGGATTGCCTTTGAAGTAAATTAAACTCAGTAATTCCAAGTTGTATACAGAAAACATCAACTTGCATAAATGAGTTAGGAGTACTCACAAAGTGTATTTTACTTGAAATGATTTAGTTGTTTAAAATAGTAATTCTGAGTAGTCTATACTAAGACAAGTTCATCTAAAGTAAATGATTAAGTATACGATACAAATTTGTTTTAAGTTACTGGAACTCTCTTGTAAGTGTACAATACTAGACAGGCACTTGTTAGTTCTACATACTATTCCTATTTCACCTTACTTGGTTTTTTCAAGGCAATCGGTTTGCATGCTTTTTTTAAGTAAGGTTTACTTATTGGATTTTACAGTGTGGAAGTACTTTTTTCTGCACAAGAATAATTGAATCTTTGTGTCACGATACAGTACGGGAGGACTCACGTGCAGGTGAAAGGATACATTTATTGTGAATAACAAAATAACATAACACACAAAAGAAAACTACCCACGAGGGGGAAAACATAACTTAACTTGAACCAACTGAAAACAAGACATAACATGGGGAGCTCGAGAGGAACAGGAAGAGGAAGAGGAAGAGGAACAGGAACAGGAACAGGAACAGGAACAGGAACAGGAACAAAAGACAACAACACAACACAGGACAGCAAACACACCAGGATTATATAGGGAACACATGAGGAAAGGTAATGAGCAGAGACAGATGGGATCAATTAAGGGAACAATATGGGCGGGGTTTACAATCACAAGACACAACAAAGGGGCAGTGTCAGAGCTCTGTCAACCAACACACTAGAAACCAAAACTAAGGTGAAAGAACCCTGACACTTTGATTGCAGAATAAATGCAGTTCACCGTTACTCTTCAAGGTGACAATGTCTGAACAATATACTCATAGTAACCGCAGGCAGAAAACAAAACAATAGGAAGAATTATCATTATCAACTTGAAATGGATTTGTCTCCATACATGCATTATTGAATAGGATTTGTAACTGATCTGTCTTAAATGCCTACATTCTAATCTAAATTTAATTTGAGAGAATACTTTAGTTTTAAAGTATTGTTTAATTGTTATTACTTAAAAAAAGCAATGTTAAATGATCAGTTCTATTACTCACCAATCAGAGGGATTTTATCAGCTGTAGAGGGAAGTGTGTCATTGAGAATCAGCAGCAACACAGAAATAGACAGAAGTAACGTCACTTTAAAGCTCAGCTTGTCTGATGCACTAATACTTGCAAAGAAGATTATCACATCCAGAACAAGGAAGAAAAACACTGGTACTAAAATGTTTATGACATACAGCAGAGGTCTCCTTTTTATGATGATCTGCCATAGAGAGAGAGAGAGAGAGAGAGAGAGAGAGAGACATTAGCATCAGGATGGACATTGAGAACGCAAAGAGAAAATATAAATAAAATAGGGGTGTAATATATTGAGTAAAAAAAAAAAAAAAAAACTATTGAGTCTCTTACTACCAGTAATTAAAGGGCTCTAATCATAATGGATTGTAGTAAGAATTGAATTAAAGAGCTATATGCATTTTCATATGTCATGAAATAAATTAATCTGGTCAAAACTAAAGCAAACATGGTGACTTCAAACAAAGCATTTTCAACCAAACATCAGCATTTAAACTTGTCTGTGATAATGTGATGATGTTGAGTTGTTCAATCATCATCATTTATCATCAGTTGATTTCATCATCAGGTCCTTTCAGACTGCACATGATATGAGAAAACTAAGCAAAACGCCAGTGAATTGAGCCTTCACACTGCATGTGAAATGATTGACTGCCTTGATCCAAGTCTGTGGCTAGAAGTGTCTGACCACAACTTTTCCTGGTTGTGGTTTTGCACTTAAGTAAGTAGGCTCAGATCAAAATGAATTGCTCTTCCGAGGAGGTGAGAATTTGTGGGTGTGGAAATTTGCTGTTCCCTTTCAGGGAACTCGAGCTGCGCCAAAGCACTAGGGGAAATAGCCTTGCTTCAGTCACGTGAAGATCTGTGCAACCAATGAGAGACGAACGCGTGTGAATGCGTCACTGCCGGCACGTGCCGGTGACGTCATGAGGAAGAGCATAAAAGCGCGTCTGAAACCCGCTTCAGCTCTGAATGTCTTCAGCGTGCTGTGTCTGTGTGAGAGTGATTTTGAGACTAAGATAGTTTAAAAATCAGGGAATATGAGTGTGAAAAGTGTGGTCTGTTTGGGAGTGGAGCATGCGCGGTCGGCACTTGAGAATGCCGGCTGTGAGCACTGCGAGAAGCTCTCCGCTCCCGCCTGGCGGTCTGTATGAGGCCGCCGTGGCTTCTCAAGTTTCAGAAGCACGCCCTGTGCGGTTTCTTTCGACTTGAATAACAATGACCCAGTTTTGAGGAGTTCACTTCACTATGTGTCATCAGTATGCTATTACAACTGCTGTGGCACAGTGGATATTGTGTTTGCCTATCATGCCCCGGTGGGATGAACTTTTTCCAGCACCTTGCTGGATTTTGTTAGCATCTAGACTGCAGATGAAGGCACCCTACTCACCGGCATGTGAGGAGCTAGTTGAGGTTGTGGCTGGATATTGATTGCCGGCGGAGACCAGGAGCGCTCGCCCTAGAAAAAGTATTTTAGATTAGCGTTACCTGCCTGCTCGCGTCACTCCCCCGCGCCGAGCTATGCCCTTTCTACCCGATTTACATGCTAAGGTATCTAGATCTTGGAGAAAGCCAGCCTCCAAAAAGGTTCATACACCAAACAGTGCTATGTATACCAATCTTGTAGGGGCTCAAGGTCATTGTTATAGGGGGATGCCGAAGTGGACGAGGCTCTTGCAAGTTACCTCGTGCCCCAGTCTGCGTCCTCCATTAAAGCTCCGGCGCTCCCCTCCAAGCCGATGCGCGTCACGTCGTCTTTGGTGGGGAAAGCATACTCAGCTTCTAGTCAGGCCGCAGCTTGTCACTGCTGCAGGATTATCAGGCTGAGTTGCTAGGGGACCTCAACGAGGGCGGCGGTATCGGTCCGGAGGCGGTGGCAGAGCTGCGCCGGACCGTGGATTTGTCTCTTCGAGCCACTGGGGAGACGGCCTACTCTGTCGGTCGCTCCATGGCAGCTCTGGTGGCCTCGGAGAGACACTTACGCCTTAATTTGTCAGCTATGAAGGATAAGGACAAATTTGTCTTGCTGGACGCTCCTCTGTCCCCTTCGGGCTTGTTTGGCGATGCCATAAAAAGCGTCGTCAACAAGTTCCAGGAGGCTGCTCAACAGCAGGCGCCGTTCAGTAAATTTCTTCCCCGCCGCCCCCCACGTGAGACCGCCAGTCAAGCGTGGTCTCAAAGCTCCTCACACAGGGTCGCTCAGAAACAAAGTGTCGCTACCCGTCTTCCTTCGGTAGACCCCGGAAGGTCGGGGCGACAAGTTCAAGTCCATGCCGCTGGTAGAAGGGGTGATTTGAGGGTTGTCCTGAATGCCAAGGAGGCCAAGACTAAGCGACCCTGACGCCAAGCCGCAACAAGGTGGTGTCTCCCTGGAGCAGCTCCAGAGTCAGCCCGCCATGGGAAAACCACCCCCTCTAAGGAGGGTCCTAGAGCAATCCACCCGGGTTTCCGGAATAAGCCCCGGCTCAGTGGTGGATATGTTCACAGTACCAGAGACCAGCCCCGGGAGGCTGGTTCCCTTAGTAGAATTCACGGGCTGCGTGGTCACGACTACCCGGTATCTCTCAGTGGGTCCTGCGCACTGTAATCTCAAGGTATGGCTTTCAGTTCGGGGTGTCACCACCCCGGTTCTCGGGTCAGTGGTAGGCCCCCAGCAGGCTCTGGTCATGGAACAAGGAGTAGATACTTTGCTGGCGAAAGGGACCATCGAGTATGTACCCCTCGCGAACAGCAAGTCCGGGTTTTACAACCGGTACTTCTCTGTTCCAAGGGAGGATGGAGGGTTGCGGCTCATTCGGGATTTGTGTCTCTTAAGTCGCTGTTAGGCGTCTAAAATTCAAAATGAATGAGATATGATGCTCAAGCAGACCGTAGTACAGATCAGGTATAACTGGTCCGGCACGGTCGACATCAGAAACGTATAATCCCTCGTCTCCATCCTTCCACAGTGGGAAGTTCCTGTGGTTCGCCTTCAGGGGGGAAGGCGTACCAGTATTGGTGCTTCCTTTTCGGTCTGGCGCTCTCGCCCCGCACGTTCACCTAGGAGGGGACGCTGCTCTAAGCTCCGCTGCACTTGCAAGGGACTATCGTGTCCGAAACTATGTCGACGACTATGGCTTACCCTGGCCGAGTCGCTGCAGTTAGCAGCACAACATCGAGATGCTGTGCCCGCACATAAAGGAGCTGGGGTTAAGGCTAAACACCAAGAAGAGTGTACTTTCTCCAACACAGAGATCCACTTTCTTGGGAGTCATTTGGGACTCAGTTGCCATGTCTGCTCGGCTCTCCCCCGAGTGCATCCAGGCTGTTCGTTTAGCCATTAAGAGCATCAAGCTGGGCCAGCCACTCATAGCTAAAGACCAGGGGTTCTCCCTGAGGGGTACCCGCTTCGCAATCAAGGTCACGGGGCGATGCCCACGCACCCTGAGCATGCGGAAGAACTTTTGGTTCTCGTCTCACGATTAAGCGACGAGTGACATCCTTAAGGCTGAACACCAAGAAGAGTGTACTTTCTCCCACGCGGAGAACCACTTTCTTGGGAGTCACTTTGGACTCAGTGGCCATTTTGCTCGGCTTTTCGCCGGGCACATTCAGGCCTTTCGTCCAGCCGTCAAGAGTATCAAGGGGCAGCCACTCACGTTGCAGCGGGAGCTAATGTAGGGGCAGCCACTCACCCAGAGCTAGTGTAGCTGTGGTCTGGCCCCTTAAGGGGTCCAGCTCATAGAATCCGGTCTCTCAGCCGAGGTTGTGGAGACCATCCTTCAGTCAAGAGTTCTAGCCCTCCACGGAAAGATTCTGCAGCGGTGGATGAAAACCAGGGGTTCTCCCCGAGGGCTAGAACTCTTGGTCCCCTTCTTATCTGGAGCAGATTGGGGACAGATATGGCAGGGCACAGGTTTACCTGTTTGCCTCCGTAAGAATTTCTCTGCCCTCTGTGGCTTTCGTTTAAAACATCCAGCGCCTCTGGGGCGGGATGCCATGGTACAGGTGTGACCGAGGCTACGCCTGTACATTTTTTCCCCCTATCACTCTGCTCCTGGGAGTTCTGGCCCAGGCGGAGGGTTGCTGACCCCCGCCCAGAGCTAATGTAGCTGTATTCTGGCCCCTTAGGGGGTCCAGCTCATAGAAACCGGTCTCTCAGCCGAGGTTGTGGAGACCATCCTTCAGTCCAGAGCTCCCTCCACGAGGAAACTCTACGCCTTGAAGTAGAAACTCTTCACGTCCTGGTGTAGTGAAAGGCAGGTGAACCCAGTAACCTGTCAGGTTGGCAAAGTGCTGTAGTTCCTGCAAGAAAGATTTGCGGCAGGGCTGTCCCCCTCCACCTTGAAGGTTTATGTGGCTGCCATAGCGGCTTGCCATGTACCTCTGGGTGGGGTATCCTTGGGCAGGGACCCCCTAGTCACTCATTTCCTCCGTGGCACACTAAGGCTGAGACCTGCGGCACAGACCAGGGTGCCTGCCTGGGACTTGTCTATGGTACTCCAAGGCCTGTCCCAGGCACCCTTTGAACCTTAGAGGAGCTTTCAGCTTCTCTCTCTTAACACCCTTCTTTTGCTGGCTTTTGACTCGCATAAGAGGGTCGGGGATCTTCAGACCCTCTCGGTGGCTCCCTCATGCCTCGAGTTCGGCCCGGGATGGGAAAAACCTTTCTCCACCCGAGGTCAGACTATGTCCCCAAGGTTCCCACTAATGTGGCTCGGTCTGTCACGCTGCAGGCCTTCTGCCCTCCCCCCATTTGGCGATCATGAGTAGGAGGCAAGAACAAGGTCTGTCCAGTGCGAGCACTGGACGCTTACATCCCAAGACTGCACTTGGCGTAGGTTGGACCAACTGTTCGTTTGCTTTGGGGCTCCTGAGGGGGCTCCAGCTTCTAAGCAAACCCTAAGCAGGTGGATAGTCGAGGCTATCTGTCTAGCTTACGAGTCGGCCGGACATGCTTCTCCTCTGAGGGTCCGAGCCCACTCCACCCGCCCCAGGAACCAGGGTGCTCTCTCAGTGAGCTGGGACACACCCGGATGCCGGCGTCGCTGAGGTGGCGTTGGTATAGCGTTCCCCTAGCGCTTTGATGCAGCTCGAGTTCCCTGAAAGGGAACGTCTCGGGTTACGAATGTAACCCTGGTTCCCTGAGGGGAACGAGACGCTGCGTCTTTGCCTCAGCTCCTTGCGCCTCCGTGCCCGCTTCAGACATTCATGCTGACGCGTCCGGGTTTCAGACACACTTTTATGCTCTTCCTCATGATGTCACCGGCACGTGCCGGCAGTGACGCATTCACACGCGTCCGTCTCTCATTGGTTGCACAGATCTTCACGTGACTGAAGCAAGGCTATTTCCCCTAGCGCTTTGACGCAGCATCTCGTTCCCCTCAGGGAACCAGGGTTACATTCGTAACCCAAGACTTTTTCACTGAAGCATGCTGTTTATTTGGTGTGTGTTCTTTCATGGAAAGTGTTTCAGCCTACACGGGTAAAGACCTTCGACTCTTCCTGCGTGACTCAACCGAGCAACAACACTGGCAATGTTCTTATGTTTTTCTTCCCCATAAATTTCTGTTCTCTCTTTTACCCTACTGTTCTTTCTTCTACTCATCATGTGCTTTCGGTACATTTCTGTTGTCTCTCAACAACACTCTGCAAATAACAGGCAGAAGACAGCACAACATTAATAACCTGATTCCTATTCAATCCTTTTTTTCAGTTCTCTCCATTTCTGTGGGTCTTTGGAACTGTCAGTCAACAGTCAACAAAGCTATCTTTATTCCAGCCTTTGCTACTAAATTCTACTCTCAATATTTTAGTTATGACTGAGACATGGATTCGTACAGAGGACTCAGCAATACCCGCTGCTCTAAGAACTTCTTTTTCTCACTCTCCTCTTCTGTCTGAGAGGGGTGGGGGCACAGGTCTTCTCATTTCTAATAATTGGGAATACTCTACTCACTCTTCTCTATGCAAGTAAAATCTCTTTGAATTCCATGCCATTACCGTTTCACCTCCTGCCAAAATCCACATTTCTGTAATCTATCGCCCTCCAGGTCAGCTGGGCACCTTTGTCGAGGAGCTGGATATGATGCTGTCCTCATTCATGGTTCTCCACTTGTAGTCTTTGTTGGTTTTAACATTCATTTTGGAGAAGCCTTATGTCACAGACTTCCTCTATCTCCTAGCCTCATTTGATCTTAAAATAACTCCTCACAGCATTCTGGTAAAACCTTTGCATGTGTCTGACAAATTCTTAATTACATTTAATATACAACTTACTACTTCTGCAACACCAACCCCTCTACCAGCCACTTTCAGATGAAACCTTTGCTCTGCTTCTCCTCCCCATCCGTCTTTTGTTTCATCCTCTCTTTCTTCACCCAAGCAGTTCTTATCTATTGATGTGAATTCTGCAACAGACACTTTATGTTCCACTTTAACATCATGTCTAGACAATATCTGTCCGCTCTCTTTCAGGCTAGAACACGCTACTCTCTCTAACCCCTGGTTTACTGATGTTCTTCGTAAAGACACTAAAGGCAGCTTAAATGAGCACAAATCTAAAGACTCTTCTGACCGGAGTATGTATCCGTCTCTGCTCTCAACCTTTTCTACTGAGGTCCATGCTTCTAAGTATCCGCATTTCCACATAAAAAACTGTCCCGCTCCTCCACCTCTTTATTAAATGCCAATTATTTTGCCAATTTCTTCATTAAAAAAACAACAACTTTCAGCAGTCAGTTCTCACCTCTACACACTCTTGTAATTTAGAACAACCACTGATGCAACCAGACATATTTCCACCTGCTCTCTACTCACAGAGCCAGATATATCTAAACCTCTCTCCAGCCATGCTCTTCGATTTAGATCCCATCTCCTCACATCTTCTACAAGCCATCTCTCCTTCACTTTTACCAGCACTCACACACATCATCAACACATCTCTTCACACAATAACTTTCCCTACCGCATTCAAGCAGGCTCGGGTAACAGCACAGGTGAAAAAATATTTAAAAAACACATTAAACAAATCACTTTGTTTGATACTTCCAGACCTGTCTATCTCGTACCATTCAAAGCAAAAACACTTGAAGGTTATTTTAAACCAGGTATAAGTTTTCCTCTCTCAGAATAACCAGTTGGACATCAACCAGTCTGACTTTGAGAAGGGCCATTCAACCGAGACAGAACTACTCTCAGTCACTGAAGCTCTAAGGATTACAAAAGTCAGTTATCATTCTTTTGGATATCTCCGCCTTTGACACTGTTAATGATGAGATCCTTCTGTCCGCCCTCTCGTCACTGGGCCTCACAAGAACTCTGCTTCGGTGGTTTGAAACCTATCTTACGGATAGGTCCTTCAGGGTTGCGTGATGTGGGTAGATCTCCATAGAATGTCACCTAACCACTGGGGTTCCTCAGGATTAAGGAATTAGACCCCTTCTCTTCTGCATGTACACCACGTCACTTGGTCCCAGCACACGATTTCTCCCATCATTGCTACACCGATGACACACAGCCTTACCAATCATTTCAATCAAATTTCCCACACTAGCTGCACAAATCACAAGCTGTCTAGTGGACATCTCAGCATGGATGAAATAGCACCACCTGCTGCTCAATCTGGCAAAAAGACAGAGCTTCTTGTCTTCCCCGACTCTACAACACGACTTAACCGTCCAGATTTTCTCCACAACGATTGCCTCATCAAGGTCCACCTGGAATCTTGGTTTAATCTTTGAGGACCAGTTGACCTTCAAAAATCATATTTGCAGGTTTGCACTTCACAACATCATGAACATCAGGCCAAACCTTACTGAGCAAGCAACACGACTTTTCATACAGGCTATGGTCATTTCTAGGCTTGATTGTTGCAGTACTCTTTTGGCCAAACTTCCTTCAAGTGCAATCAAACCCCACTTGCAGCTTGTATCAAATTCAAAGCATTGACACTTGCTTTTCATTGTTCCCTCCATTCTCCAGGCTTATACTACCTCGAGCAATGTTAAAACTATGTTTTGTGACCACTCTTGTGTACTTTTGCCTCTTCAGGATAAATCACTTTCTGTATTCCTCAGATTTTAATTTGCTAAATTAATAAATGTAAAGAGTCTGCGGTCATTACAAAGTACAAGAGCACAGTGAAGAGTTTGCAGTCATTAAACAGCACAAGAGCGAAGAGAAAATGATGCTGTCATTACACAGAGCAAGAGCATACATGTATATAATACATACATACATGCATACATAAATAAAATGTATTTTATGTCCTAGTCACATTTTTCAATGAGCACAAACTGATTGTTCTTTTGCTTTACCTTTACCATTTTATCTATATATTTAACATTGACTTAGATTCTGTACTCTTTGCTCTATACCTGATATATCAGATGACCCATGTCAGGAAGGGTAATATTAGTAATTCTGAGGAACTCCCACTCTCCCTGGGATTGAAAAGTCTCCTTTGAATGACTGGTCATCTGTTCAGAATCAGTGTTTGGTTTAAAGTAGAGAGTCCCAGCTGTAGCAACAAACATTAATTTTTTTTTATAGATAGATAGATAGATAGATAGATAGATAGATAGATAGATAGATAGATAGATAGATAGATAGATAGATAGATAGAAGTCATTTAGTTTAGAAGGAGAAACCATGATAAAGTTTGTATGTTTTTCAAAACAGATTCTTGTGTTTCAGATTTACATGAGTATGATGTTGACTTAATTGTTATATTGCAGCTCTGGGTGTCAAAGGGAAACTTGTAGAGATCCATCATACAGGTCGTGGTTAGAGAAAAAAAGTCATTTAAGCGTGCAAAGCCAGACATGTACAACTTCACATATGGAGACTCCTTTGTTCCAAAATCTGTATTGATGCTAAATGGATTAAAAAAAAAAACACTGATTATTACAAGACAACATTTATTCAAATCAAATCTAAAGTATCTTGCAGATTTGCATGTTTTGTCATGGGTGTCCTAAAGGCTCAGTGTGAACAAATTCTTAGAAAGCTAGAAAGATTCTAGCCATCATTTTGCAACCTTTCTGATGCATCAATAAAAGGCAAAAATAGCCAAATAAAAAGGTCTGACAGATTTTTTACCTTTCCGATATAACAATGTCTGGAGTCCAAAATATGTTTTTTAGAGCGACAATTGTGTCAATTCCACAAAAGTCCATATCATTCCACTTCATTTTTGGATTTGTCCAACCCTGGAAAGTTGAGACTCAGAGTGATTATGAGAAAGACAGTGTATGCTTTAAAATCAAACAGAACCTCTGATCACGTGTGTCATGGAACATGTAAGGGAGGACTCAAGTGCAGGGATAGGGAGATTGATTATAACAACAAAAGGGACATAAACACACAAAATAAATACTCACAATAGGGGAAAATAATAACTAAACAAGACGACAAGACATTTGACATGAACACAAACAAACAAGGCAAGGGCAAGGCAGGGAATCGGGAAAAAGGGAGACAATAAAAAAAGATATGACAACGATACGACAAAGGACAGCAAACACTGAGGATTTAAATAGGGAACACATGAGGAAGGTAACGAGTAGAAAGAGCTGGGATCAATAAAGGGAAACGAGGGAACGAGATGGACGGGGTTTCACAATCACAAGACACAACAAAGGGGCAGTGTCAGAGCTCTTTCAACCAACACACTAGAAACCCATGCTGAAGTGACAGAACCCTGACTAAACTATTCAAATTCTTACAGTTTTCATTTGAACTTGTGTTGTGATGCTTTGGGATTTTTCATTCTGTTGAAAGAGTTTACAAAAGATTATAGCACAACTGCTTGACATCCCATAATGACCTGAATGAAAAGATAAATGCTGGACACATACCACATCTACGATGGCGTTCACAAATATGTCCACATAAACAATGGTCTTCACGTCCATGTACAACATTGGCCACATCCTAGTAATATTGTAGTCAATGTTGTCCAAGCCAAGACGTTGAAGAAGTTTTATTTCACTTTCAATATAAGTTTTAGTACTGCAGCCTTGAGCATCAGACACCAATCCTGTGCAAATGAGACATTTGGTACATACAGCAGTAATATATTCTTCAGAATAACATTCACAGCAAAATCTTCTGAGTAGGATTAACTCTGCCCACAGTCTCCCACTATACAAGAGACTTAAGTTAACTCTGAATCAGTGTTAATGTTAATGAAACAATTATTCTCTTAATGAATAATTAAGAGATGATTGTTTTGTGTGTTTTAGTCGCTATCAAATGACTGACCCGTTTCACAACTAAACAAATTAGCAGTCAAGATCAACTGATACTTTTCTGTCTCAGTTTCTTCTGATATAGAAAAAGTGTTTTCTGAAAACAGAATTAAAGCAGCCAGAGAAAAGCTAATAAAAGCCCTACTATTGGAAACATGGGTCAGTATAAAGGTTTCAGCACTCTTTCCTTCAGTGTATCATCGTTAATGCTGTTCATGAAACACAGGGGATTTTTCTGTGTAACATAAAGCCTATAGCTATTTTTAGCCAGAAATTTGGTGATTCTTAATATGTATTGGATATTCAAAGAATTTTGTTCAATTAATGTTTTCTGCCAACATTATGAGAACCTTCATCAAATAGTAATGACATTATGTGGTGACTTCATGAACATAGAATGAAACTCAGTCCATCGGAGTGACGTCAGGAATAAGAGCCCCAGCTAATGTTCTGACATTTCTTCTTAAAACTACAAACGAAAAACTCTTCCAATATTTTATTTTTTTAAATCTTGCGCAGCTATTCCACACATTCTCTTTTCCCACAGATCACATGCACAAAAGTGGCGGCCCTGAAGTGGCACAGATCTAATTAAGACAAGAGCCTCACATGAGCCAGAACTGGTCTATTTCTCATCCAGTTACTAAACCATAACTGGCCCTTTTCTTTTGAACAAATGTGTTTTATGACCATATTCAGGAAATTATGTTATTGTAGCAGCGTTTGTGCTGAACAGAGTGTAATCATACGTTAAAAATGAATATAATTATGCATTACTAAGGAACGCACAAATATCAGGGCATGTCAAAACTTCTCCAGGGCCCCAAAACTCCCTCAGGTCCCTGCTGTCCATGAAATTGGCACCCCATGAAATTAAACAATTTCCAAAACTATGTACATTAATTCATTTGTGCTGGTTTGGTGAAATACTGAACATTAATGTTTTGGTTGTGTGACCTATATATATAATTTTATCTAAAAAGTATCTAAAAAAATCGAGCAGTGCAAACAAACATTTTTAATGGCACAAACGATATATATTTTATTTTGCTGCTGTTTTTGGGGGCAACTTCACGTGAACCTTGGACATCCCTGTTCCTCCAAAGATTTTGTAATGTCTAAAAAAATTGACTAATTTATGATGGTTCTTCATTTTGGGTCAATTTAGACGGCATGGCATGGAGATTGACGTCACTGTCCTTGTTATTTCTAAGGAGGATGAAAAGATACGACTGTTTGTCGTAACAGTACAAAACGGCACAAACAAATGGCACAGTTTTGCAATGATTTGGACAATATGGGTTGGACAGTTATGTATTTAAAAAAAAAAAAGTAGTTTTGTTAAATTTAAAAAGGGAATTTTAACCAGCACAAACCGACAAAAAATTAACGGCACCAGTTTAGATCGATTTTGAAAAAAAAAGGGGTCGAGAGTGTTAGCTCCCGAATAATTTTTTTTTATTTCTGCAAAACAAAAATAGATACAGTGTTTGGTTAAATGGCACAAACCAGACCAAATCAATGGCACTAGTTTGGAGCGATTTGAAAAAATATGGGATGGAGAGTGACATCACACAACCAAAAAAAATTATGTTCGATATTTCAAACACCAAACCAACATAAACATTCATTTTTGCGGCACAAATCAACACAAACAAATGAGATTGTTTTGGAGATTATTTAGTTCTATGGATTGCAAACTATCTGTGGGTTCATGCAAAAGCCAACATGGGATAATAATGAACATTTATTGATTTTGTAAAAATGTTAAATTGTTAAAATCTACATTGACTAATCCATTTTTTTTTATTTCCCTTTGAAGAAAAAGGCTTTAGTTATATTATCAAAGATTAATTTTAAATATCCATAAATTAAGAATATATAGGTTAACAAATGCTGTAAACATGTTCCTTATTGTTATTTTTGATGGCTAAAGCTTTAACTGTTAACATATCAAAATGTCATCATTAAACAATATTTACTTACCCATTGAGACAAGAACAAATATGATCCAGTGTAGATGCATGTTCAATAAGTGACTTAGAAACATCTGCTGTAGGATGAGGATTCACTCTTGAACAGAAGTCAGTCATCTGCTCATATTTATACACTGTGGATGAGAAACACTTTCTCCCTCCCAACCAGTGGCAGAGCCAGGATATTTTCAAAGGGTTGGCCAGACAGGAACCAGTAAACCAGCCTGAACTGATACAGAAATTATTCAACATCATTACAACTTACTGATAGTGGCTATAAAATGATGGATTGTTTTAGTGCCTACAACACAACTGAATACGATTAATTTATGTATAATTTTAACTGCGATAGTGAGCGAATTTGACAAATTTTGTATTATAAATCACTATTAAGAGAAAAGTGCCTTACACTACAGCTAAAGTTATTTTGCTCAATCAGCTCTGGTTCATGAATGAGAAAGTAATACATAATCAACGTCTGTTTTAAGAACTTACAATTGAAAAAGTCCTATCATATCCTTAATTGGCTCAGCTGCGGGTGGCTTTATTGATGAGTTAGAGCGCTTAAAAGCACGCAAAACAGCACCAGTGGACAAAGATAATTTAATATGTGTTTTTTTATCACATTTGATCTGTGTCGCAAAGCTCCGTCACGTTGATTGGTTCCTTGTCTGTTCCTCATCTCCTGCACTAGACATTTTGTGGATAATAATAATAGTACAGTAGTTGTTGGTGTGCTGCTGTCGTTAAGCATGAGACTTTCTTAAATTGTAGGATTGGTTCAGTGTTAACAACTAAGAAGCTTTTCAATCAGTATACTATGTAAGTTTGTTTCCCCTTGTGAATCCTTGTTCATTTCTGTATGTTAATTTGTATTAATGTTTGTATTAATCAGCCTCAATGGGGGCTCAGCCCACCTGATTAAAATCTTAGAATGGCCCCTGGTGTTCAGAACTAGAGTTGAGAACAACTGATATGTCAAATATGATATAGAAAGAGTGTGAGGTAAAGTAAACACCTGCTTCATGCATTTTCCTTCTTAACATCTAAATTAAGTTTAAAAATATTACTTAATATGACTGATTAAACTTGAATATTGTTTTTCAGATCAGTCTCTCAGTGTAAAAAAATACACACACTGGACTTTTTAAAAATAAAATAAATACATTTTATAAATAAAACAGGGTTTTAGACATATTAAATTAAATGCAGATGTTTTTTTTTTCCTGAAAGGCTTCCTGAAAGGCTTGACACTCTCATGTGTTAAGTAAACACACGGACACAATACCTTGACATCTGAGAAATCATGAGTTGAATTCATGCATTGTATTTCAATTGATTATATTATTTCTGCTGCTCTTCCTCTGAACAATAAACCTTTTGTCATTTTGCCTTTGTTGGAAATACCTTTATTTATTTTAAATATGTCATATATATATATATCCCCATACAGCCTTTGCTATCATCATGACATAGTCATGAACTCATTATAGTGTTGATTTCCCTGAAATAATACAGGTTTAAGCGTCTCGCTCAAGGGCAAGATCCTCTTTATCTTCACTGAACCGTCACGCCACATTACGTGAGTCTCAGGTCATATTTACATATTGTGTGCAAATCCATTTCTATAGAAAGGGTGACAGCTTTAGGGTTATTTCATTATTGGCTTATTGAGATAATTAATAGATAATAAAATTATATGACATTACAAACCATAAATTAATTTTTGTGTAAACCCCCACATCTTAAGATAACTAATTTCTTAACTGCTTACCTCAATCCAGTTACTATATATATTAAACTGCTATATGAGTAAACAGTGAAATTACAAACTCTAAATGAACTCAGATTGTTGTTATTAACTGCTAGATCACAATAGCAAGCACAAAGCCAAAACTAATCATAATTTAACTCAATTTAACTGAGGAAAAGAGATGAGCAAAAACACGTGAGTTACAAGTGACTTCAACCACAGCTTAAGATGAAATCAACCGAAGATAAAATAAGACATTAAGGGTATGTTTATTAGAAAACGCTGTACTTAAAAGAGAAAAGTGTTTAATTTGTGTTTTTTGTATACAGATGAAAATGTCCCCAGATGGGCAGGAATAAAATTTTAAAAAGGAAATAGTGAAGAAGAAAGCTAATGAAGAGATCAGCCTACCTTACGGCAAAACTCTCATCAAAACTCTCTCAATAATTCAGAACAAGGACCAAGACAATCAGCATCCGTATTTAGAGCAATCGGTGTAATAAATATTATATTGTGCTGTAATGTTTTCATGAAAGTACTTGTGTCAAAGTCTCATAGCCAACACCTCTCCGCTACTTAACCAAAACCTCTTAAAATGTAAAATTAGACTGTACATATGTTATTGTTGCTGACTAGACTTACAATTAACAGTATCCACACAATGGGAAAACACTTTTGTATTTTTTTACACAAACACGTGAGCAAACACAATGTCAACCAATATAATGATAACAATAATCATAATAAAATCATAATAAAATCATAATAAAATAAAATCATGGCAAAAGAATACCTGATATATGAAGTTAAAGCATGAAGTTTTCTTTCATTGCTTCTGCAAGAGGGCCAAACTTTTCAGACAGACGTTTTTTGGGAAATATGTTGAGAGGCATTTGATGTTTCTAATTTTTTTGGATGGTCTGTACGAAAGGGGAAGTGTGTCATCTTAAGGGGTATGATGCATCATATCCTTCAAAAGGTTTAACACTATTCAACCTTTTATTATTCTATACACGATTCTACATACTCTACGTTTCTCAGAGACAGAGGTCGTCAAAGTTGTTTAAACTTCTATAGCGCTAAATGATACACTTTAAATATAAAATATAGTTTTTGTGTTTTAACTTGTTCATATAGGGGAAAAATTGAACAATTGTGTTCAATTGTGTTTTCATAATTTTCCTAACTTTTAGAAATAGTCAACTCTCAACTGTCTCTCTCATTCAATCAGCTGTGCGGCTGATTGTTTCAGACGGACCGTTTTGACTGGTGTTTGCTGCTGTTTCCTGTTTGCTCGAGTGGATTGCGTTTGTTTGCATCGTGTAAACTTGTTTTAGTTTGTTTTGTTTTAGATATTAAACTCGACGTTCGTTCATATTACTAAATACAATACTAGATTATTTAATAAATTGTATTCCTTAGCTTTAATCAAAGTCGCTAAACGCGTTAGAGTAAACTCGCGCCTTTTTTCCGAGTTCATCAAACAACTGGTGAGTTGGATCAACATACACGGTGAGTCATGTCATCTCCTGTAATTGTTACATGCACTGCCTGCTTCATGTATAGTCTGTCTGTTTCTGTCCTGTTGAAACCTGTTGAAAGATTCCTAGTAATTGGCAATTCTATTACCCGGAATGTGAAAATAGAGACTCCAGCCACCATAGTCACATGTTTGCCGGGAGCCAGAGCGCCTGACGTCAAAACAAATTTAAAAGTGCTGGCTAAGGCTAATCGTAAATATTCTAAAATTGTTTTTCACATTGGCGCTAATGATGTCCGACTTTGCCAGTTGGAGATCACTAAAATTAATATTAAAGAGGTGTGTGAACTCGCAAGTACGATGTCAGGCACTGTAATTTGCTCTGGCCCTCTTCCTATGCGCAGGAGTGATGGGATACTTAGCAGATTATCTTCACTCAGTGGCTGGATGTCTAAGTGGTGCCAGCAGAATAACATAGGGTTCATAGATATTTAGAAAGGTTTTTGGGGCAGACCTGACCTGTTGAAAAGAGATGGTATTCATCCCACCTGGGATGGTGCCGCTCTTCTCTCTAGTAATTTGGCACATAGTCTTAGAGCTGAACCTTGTCTAACTGGGGCCCAGGTCAGGAAGCAGACAAACTGGCTAAACCGACCTTCTGCTAGCTGAATCACGTCACAGAGGTCAGATAAATTCCAACACATAGAGACTCTTTCTCCAATATATCCTAAAGAGACCATGTCTGTTCCTCAAATCAGCAAATACAAAAAACTCTCAAAACCGTTTAAGGGTAAAAATGTAATTGATTTACAAACAACCAAGAACGGATATAACACAAATGAATAAATGATAAAGCTCGAATTACTGAATATACGATCCCTTTCCTCAAAAGCACTTATTGTAAATTACAGATCAGATCATAAACTAGATGTGCTGTGTTTGACAGAAACCTGGCTAAAACCAGACGATTACATTACTTTAAATGAGTCCACCCCTCAAGATTACTGTTATAAACATAAGCCTCGTTTGAAAGGTAAAGGAGGAGTGTGGCGAGCGGGGCGTGGTTTAAAGGCTGATGCAGGCGGAGGAGGAGTTTGGGGGAGTTAATGGTTAAAGGACACGCCTCTTGTTAATGAAATCTAACAGGTGTTTTCACTTTGCAGTGAGTCAAGAGACAGGTTAAAAGCCTGGCCTGGGAGAGAGAGAAGCCTGCTTTTGGGAGTAGCTGGAACACAGCCAGCTGGTAGTGTGGAAGGCTGAGGTCTCAACTGAAAAGTTGCCGTTTATGTTTATTACAAGCCCTTGTGCTGACTTTTTGTTTGTTGTTAATTGTAATAAAAATACACTTTTTCTGCTGATCCTGGACTTCTCCCTTCCTCATTTTAAATTCAGACAGTTGAAAATCTGTCACATTGGTGCCGAAACCCGGGAGAAAAATCAGGGATCTCGCTGTCAAGGCGTCCGTATCGCTGGGGGAAGATGTGACATCCCTTGCTAACCTCCACCGTGCCCAATATCAGGCCGAGGATGACCCAGAGGCTTTCATCGAGTTGTTTGAGCATAGTTGTTGGAGGCGGCTGTTGGCCTAAGGATGAATGGGCTGTGCGGTTGATTCCATTGCTGACAGGAGAGGCCCAGCTTGCTGCGCGACAGTTGCCGGTGAAGAGCCTACTTACCTATAAGGATCTCAGGAAGGCTGTTCTGCAGTGGGTGGATCGTAGCCCAGAGCAGCATCGGCAGCATTTTAGGACCCTCACTCTCCTGGAAAGTGGCTCCCCCTTTGCTTTTGCACAGCAGCTCAGAGGAGCCTGTCGTTAGTGGCTGATTTCCGAGGACCAGGACATTGAAGTGGTCATAGAGGTGGTGGTGCTGGAACAGTTCTGTAGCCAGCTTCAAAGAGGGACAGCGTAGTGGGTACAGCGCCATCAACCAGCATCCCTAGAGATGGCCATCCAGCTGGCTGAAGACCATTTGGTATGAGGCAGCTCCAAGCAACCCCCTTCCCCTTTTTCCCTCTCTTTCCCTCTCTGTTCAATCTTCTTCTCCACCTGTCCCAGCTCTTAGGTTTCGGGAAGGACGACGACCAGTACCGACTCCCAGAACCAGGCAGAACTCGTCAGAACCCCAGCTGACGCCTCGGAGGACCGGCCCCCAGATTTCACTGACCCGGTCTGTCCCGCCTCCGAGAGTGGGAATGTCTTCACCAATAATTCCTGTTTAACTTTTGTGTTGGCTATTCTATACAGGCCACCAGGGCACCATACAGACTTTATCTAAGAATTTGCTGATTTTCTCTCAGAATTAGTAATGTCTGCAGATAAAGTCATAATTGTCAGTGATTTTAATATCCATTTAGGTAATGAAAAAGACGATGATACTGTTAAATTTCTGCAGTGGAGCGATGACATCTCAGATCATTACTTACGTGTAGATTACCCTTAGCCAAAGTCTAAAAACTAACTCCGTGTTATAAATATAGTAGAACTATCACTCCTAACACAAAAGATAGCTTTATAAATAATCTTCCTGATCAGTTTGAACTACTTAACATCCCAGATAGCCTAGAAGAACTTGATGTTGCAACAGAAACTATTCACTCTCTCTTTTCAAGCACTTTAGACACTGTTGCTCCGTTGCGCTTAAAGAAGATTAAAGAAAATAGTCCAACATCGTGGTACAGCGAGCACACCCGGGCCCCCAAGAGAGCAGCCAGAAAAATGGAGCGGAGCTGGAAAAAGGTGCCATGGTTTTTCGCATTTTATGAAAAGACAGCTCTATTGCATTCAGACAGGCCTTAAAATCAACTAGATCTGCTTACTTTCTACTACCATCTTAGAAGAAAACAAATTAAACCATAGGTATTTATTTGATACTGTGACTAAACTAACAAGGAATAAAGCCTCAACCCCAGATGCTTTAAAACAGCACAACAGTAATGACTTCATGGAGTTCTCTACTTGCAAAATTCATAACATTAGAGAGAAAGTTATAACCATGCAACCGTCTGCTACTATCACAGAATACAGTAAATTGTAGTGTCCTTGAAGAAAAATTCCACTCCTTCATTGCTATTGGGGAGGAAGAATTGTCTAAACTTGTTAAATCATCAAAATCAACAACATATATGCTAGACCCAATACCAACTAAGCTACTGAAAGAGATGCTTCCAGAAATCATAGATCCTCTTCTTAATATTATTAATTCATTTTTGTCATTAGGATACGTACCAAAAACCTTTAAGCTAGCCGTAATTAAACCGCTTATTAAAAAAAACACAACTTGATCCTACAGAATTAGTTAATTACAGGCCGATATCAAATCTACCTTTTTTGTCAAAGATTCTAGAAAAGGCAATATCTTCACAACTATGTTCCTTTCTAGAAAGAAAAAGCATCTACGAGGATTTCCAGTCAGGATTTAGACCATATCATAGTACTGAGACTGCTCTCATTAGAGTTACAAATGATTTGCTCTTATCATCCGATCGTGGTTGTATCTCTGCATTAGTGTTACTGGACCTTATAATGCTGCATTTGATACAATCGACTACAGAATCCTTCTAAATAGACTTGAAAACTATGTTGGCATTAGTGGAGTTGCATTAGCCTGGTTCAAATCATACTTCTCTGACCGCTTGTAGCAGTAAATGAGAAGATGTCATGTCGATCACGGGTTCAGTATGGAGTTCCTCAAGGTTCAGTACTAGGACCATTGCTTTTCACCCTGTACATGCTTCCTTTGGGTGCAATTATTAGGAAGCATGGCTTTCACTGTTACACTGATGATACTCAGCTCTATATTTCTTCTCTTCCTGATGAAACGTACCGATTCACTAAATTAACAGAATTGATATAAAAAATTGGATGACTAATAACTTTCTACTGCTTAATTCTGAAAAAAAAAACAGAGATTCTAATTATTAGACCAAAAATTTCTGCACGTAATAATCTAGACTACTGCCTAACACTTGATGGCTGTTCTGTCAAGTCTTCGTCGTCAGTTAGAAACCTGGGTGTGCTCTTTGATACCAATCTTTCATTTGAAAGCCACGTCTCTAGCATCTGTAAAACGGCATTCTTCCATCTTAAAAATATATGTAAATTGCGACATATGCTCTCTAAGACAAATGTGGAAAAGTTAGTTCATGCGTTCATGAGTTCAAGGCTAGATTATTGTAATGCTCTATTAGGTGGTTGCCCTGCATTCTTAATAAACAAATTCTAGCTGGTCCAAAATGCAGTAGCTCGAGTTCTTGCTAGAACCAGAAAGTATGAGCACATTAGCACAGTTCTATCAAACCTGCACTGGCCTCCTATTAATCACAGAATACATTTTAAAATCTTGCTAATGACTTACAAAGTATTAAATGGTTTAGTTCCCCAGTACTTGAGCGGTCGCTTAACACATTATAGTCCTTCACGTCTATTGCGATCCCAAAATACTGACCAGCTTATTAAACCTAGAATATCAAAGTCAAGTGCTAGCGGTCGATCTTTTTGCCGGACAGCCGGACCAGGAACATTCCCATAACATCTGATGTACTCGAAACATCAGAAGAAGAATGGCATCTACACTGATATTAGTCTCTGTTTATTCCGAGGTTACCATGGTCAGCCTGATCCGGACCATATCCAGATCAGATGAAGGACCTGCACCTGGACACGAGCACAGCACTGCCCTGAAGTGTCTGCGGAGACCGTGACTCCAATAAACCCTCCCCTGTGAAGATCATGAACCCATCTACTATCAATAATATATAATAATCAAACTATCAATCAATCAAATCAATCAATAATCAAAACTAAACACTTAATTTTCATCAATTATATTAATTTGCCTGCTCTTTTAAGGCTGCCGTTCAGCCAACCAAACTTTGTTTATAATGTTTTCATGTGACCACTGTAAAGCTGCTTTGAAACAATCTGTATTGTAAAAAGCGCTATATAAGTAAATGGGACTTGACTTGACTTGACTCTCACACCCGGTGTATTAAAACACCTGTGTCACGCTGTGTCGAACGCTTTGGGGAATACCTGGACAATATGTGATGTCACGAACCAGGGTGATAAATATGCGCCAGAAACCGGTGACTTCACCTTAGAGTGTCTTCACAAGCACTGTGTGAGAGTGTGTTGTGTTGAGCAGGTTATTTCTGAGAAAACCTCAGTTAGTTAAAAAGACAGGGATTTCCTTTATCATGGCGAATCACACTTTAGTTCAGTGCGCGTGTCCCTGCCCTTGCTATCTCTCGGGGGGAGACACGCATCTGTTGTGTGCAGTCTGTCTGGGAGCGGAGCATGCTAGGATTCGACAACCTCTTCTCCAGCATATGAGGAGTTAATTGATGTTGTGAATCGCACTGTGACTACACTAAATTTTGATTGGCCAGCAGAAATAAGCTCAGTTCGTCCTAAAAAAGCTAATTAGATGAACGTTTTCTGCCAGCGCGGGTCCAACCCCCCTGCCTTTCTTCCCAGATCTTCACACTGAGGTGTCTAGATCTTGGAAAAAGCCCGCCACCTCCAGAGTTTTCACTCCGCAAAATAATACTTATGCATCTCTGGTTGGTGCACGTGATTTCTGTTATGGTGCGATGCCGAAAGTGGAGGAGGCGCTTGCGAGCCACCTCTCTCCACAATTGGTGTCATCGCTCAAAATCCCAGTGCTGCCCACTAAACCAATGAGGGTTTCCTCAGCTCATGTGGGCAGGGCATTCTCTGCTTCAAGTCAAGCAGCGGCGTGTTTTCATACTACCGCCCTGCTTCAAGCATATCAAGTAGAGTTGTTGGGGCAGCTAGATGAAGGCGGAGGCATAGGTCCTCAGGCAGTGGCTGTGCTAAATAAAGCCACAGACCGTGCTCTCCGGGCCACCAGGGAGACGGCTGCGTCAATTGGTCGCTCCATGGTAGCTTGTGTGGCCACGGAGAGGCACCTGCGGCTTAATTTAATACCAATATGAAGTTATTTCCATTTGGCCTGGCTTTGTCACCCCGCACATTCACAAAATGCATGGATCCAGCACTAACCCCGTTGCGACTCCAGGGCATCAGAATTTTAAACTACATAGACGACTACATAAAATACTTTCAACGATTATTGGGTCTCATGGCATCAGCTTCCAGCGTCATCCCATTCAGGCTGCTACACATGAGGCCATTACAGTGGTGGCTCAGATACAGAGGGTTTTCCTTCGAGGAGCAACCCTTTCCGCACGATCAAGGTCAAGCGGCGATGCCTACATGCCTTGGATATGTGGAAGAAACCCTGATTTCTGTCTCAAGAACCCGTATTGGGAGCTCCTTGTTGACGTGTCATGCTCTCGACGGATGCATCCCTTATGGGTTGGGGAGCGGTCCTGAGGGAATGTTCTGTCCAAGGTTTGTGGCACGAACACCAGTTGTCCTGACACATAAACCTGCTAGAGATGATGGCTGTTTGGGGGGCGCTTCAAGCATTCCTCCCAGACCTCAGGGGCCACCATGTGGTTTTTCAGACTGACAACACCACTGTGGTCTCCTATATAGATCATCAGGGGGGGTCTACGTTCACAAACACTATACAAACTGCCGCTGTGGATCCTCCTTTGATCCCAAGGGAGACTGCTCAATCTATGGGCAGTTCACATCCCTGGGACCTACAATTTTGGAGCAGACTTCCTGTTGAGGCAGGTACCGAGGCCCGGGGAATGGAGACTCCACCCCGTGGTGGTGGTGCAGATTTGGTGGAGAATAATAAGCTCTCCACCAATAAGCTGGTGTGCGGTGAGCGTTCTGGCGCAATATGGCTGCCGTTGCATCATCCAGGTGGATGCTGCACTCTAGTGGCGGTTGAGGAGATTCCCCCATCCATGTAAGCGCTTTGAGTGTCTATGACAAAGCGCTATATAAATGTACTGAATTATTATTATTAAAGTGCATCTATTATGGCCTCGATTATACAATGTTGTAAAGTCGAAGGTGTATGATAAGTTATTGTCTCCCTAAACAAAGATTTAACTCTGCATACAGAAAATATTGTGAATGCTGTGTACAGTCACTGAGCCTCAGGAAGTCCCTGGTAATGGAATTTTAGTTTCTGACTAAAAAGTCAGACCAATCTGAACCATCTGACCAATCAGAACAGAAGAGACCAATCAAAGCAGACTCGTTGAAAATGAGGGATTTAGAGAGACCGGATCTCCAGACGAGTTGTCCGAGGGATCATTTGTCCGATTTCTCTACATTGTCAAAGATTTATGTGCTCGTTTACTGCGTGTTATAATCAAATACCAATGTATATCAACTGTAAAAGGGAAATATGTATATTGAAAATTACTCGCAATGGACTAAGAAATTATGAATATTCAGTTTGATTTGGCTCTGTGAACCAAACAAGGCTGTGCACACTTTATGAATTTATTGAAAGATTTTTCTAATAACCAAAAAGAAGAATCTGTTTGTTTTATCATACTAAAAGCATGTGGCAAAAAATCAAACGTTAAAGTAACTTATTCATGAGCATTACAGAAGCAATCAAGTGTAAATATATAAATTTTAATACACAAAACTCAGAAAACATTTACATATTAATGGAGGGAGAGAGAGAGAATTGCATTTTACAGACAGTTAACATTTTTGAGAGCTAGTATGTAAATCACCTTAGAAGGGGTATATAAACTATGAACACATTTAAAGATCAATAATTGATACTTGCGTTGGATTTATCTGGTTGCTGAGCTGCTGATGCGTTTTTAACGCATGCTTTTAAATAATAGAGGGAAACATTTAGAGAAACATGAAGGGAAAAAGTCATGGGAGTCTCTCTTTACACAAGGTTATAAGTATTTAAACATCCAAAACTAATTACAAAACATAACTAAGATGGTTACAACATGGAGGCCATGCATACTTGCATAAGAATATATTGTATACAGGTTGATATAGCTTAACATTGCATGACAGAGCATGTAGATGTTTTTTTTGTATTCAGAGTGAGTGAGTGAGTGAGTGAGTGTGTGAGAGTGTGTGTGTCTCTCAGGTCTTTGGAGTGGACTTTTCTCCTACTTGTAATAGAGGACCTGAAGTGTCTTGTTAAGTGTCTAAAGGGCCATAAAACAGTTTGGTTTGACTTTCCGGCGCCACTGAATCTTAAAGTCTTGCCCTCTGTTAAGTCAAATCACAACTAGATATTGGGGTGTATTAAATAATCGGGGGCCCCTACCGTTGGAACCCAAAGCTTCCAAAGCACAGACAGAAACACAACAGCCGCGGTTAAGTAAAGAACCAGAAAGATCACATCTATGATTCTTGCCAATCTGGTCCAGCAAAATGATTTCAGCATCTCATTCTGATCTATAACTGAGTCAGGAGGGCTCTGCTGGTCACTCACACCGCCTATGAGAGGAAATACAAATCAGGGTCATAAACAATGACGTATTTATTATTGTCGGTTTCATATCATACACGATTCTTTGATTGCTCACACTTTGTTAGAAAAAACCCTACGGAATATGATATATTGTATCAACTCTTACCATCAAGTTCAGAAACAATAGCTGTAGTTTGCATTGTCGGTCTGCTCACAGCTCCTTTAGCCATCAGAAAATTCACAAAGATTGTCTCCAAAATGCTGATGCCAATGAGACAGAAGATCCCACAGCAGTAAATCCCTGTGAAAACAGAAAACAGAGTGTCACAGCTAAAATGACATTTCATGGTGTTTTGCTGATGTTCAAATCATCTAACCTCAATCCTAACACAAACTTAACCCTAAGACTTCAGTGACGTGACATGCAATGTGCGTGTTCAGTTTTTGGTTGGTTTCTCTGTGTTCTGTTCCTGTACTTGAATTCCTAATTAGTTTCCATGGCTGTTGATTAGTTCCCTCACACCTGTTGTGTTTGACCTCATTACCTCACTGCTTTACATACCCTCAGTTTAGATTTGTCTGATATAGTTTATGGTAATGTGATAGTGTAGCCTTTTCTCTAATTCTGCTGCTTGATCATTGAAATACTGCGTCATGTGACTTTGCACATAATGTTACACAGTGCATGTTTTCACTCTTTTTCATTTATGTTTCAGATACTGTATCCTCATGTTTCAGGATTCTCATTTCCTCACTTTTCTGATTCTGATTCTGATTCATTAGATGCTATAGGTAAATAATTAGAAGAATATGAAGGGGTTGCAAATCAAAACGCCCCAAAATGTATAATCAAAAAGTACAAATGTTTTTGTATTTCTTTTGAAGAAGGTATAAGTGCATGTTCTTGTTAATAACCCAATACAAAAATGGAATGAACAAAAATCCTTAGTGTTCTCCAAACAATTATAATATATTTGTGAATGTTTTTTTTTAATACACGTTTCAAAAGATGTGTTTTCTTGACTTGAGCTTCAGTTATTGGATTGCATTATTAACAAAATGACAATCATGTCGATGTTAAACTCACCAATCAGAGGGATTTTGTCAGCTGTAGAGGGAAGTGTGTCATTGAGAATCAGCAGCAACACAGAAATAGATAGAAGTAACGTCACTTTAAAGCTCAGCTTGTCTGATCCACCAGCATCTATGAAGAAGGAGAACACATCCAGAACAAGGAAGAAAAACACTGGCAGGATAATGTTGATGAGGTACAGTAGAGGTCTCCTCTTGATGGTGATCTGCCATGAACAGAGAGTACTGTTAATTTTCAATATTAATTTTCATGGTGAAAATGTATGAAAGTGCGGCAATAAATAAACTAAATTAAAACTTTTACTGCACATTAAAACCCCTGATTATATCTGAAGGAAGTAGTAGTTACTTCACATTAATAATGTTGACACCAACAGCTACCAAAATTTGATTGCAAATAACATTGTATTTTTCCATCACAATAAATATACATTACAATCAAATAGTTACAGCAACTTTTAAAAAAGCAGATATTGCAAAGTCAATAGCCCAACTGAAACATTGATCACAATAATATTGACTTCAAACTGAACAAATCACCAATTATTATCTAAACCTCTATTCATTCTCAATAAGTTGTTTTGAAGACATGACTAATGGCCTATAATCATTTTGTAAAGTGAATTTAGTTAATAAGTTACGGAACTTTATTTTAAGCACATGTTGATGCTTGAACCAAAGCAATATTTATTTTCTAGAGAGCCACCGACTCATTATGTACAATCAGCAGAGTCTGTTGTCGATACATTGGGATTAAACAGCCTTCTGGAATCAAGCTACTGTTATTGCTCAAATCAAAGTAAAAGCAAGCATAGGGATCTGTAGAATAATATTAAAACAACATTGAGAAATAATCTGTAATAGAATTCAGGTTCTCTTGATAGATAACTTCATCCGGTTAATCATACAGAATTTCACAGTTTCCTTGCATCATCTGTGTGGCCCCTAGAGTAGGAACCATTGTATTAACAAATCCTCTCTTAAGCAAACTGTTGCTCTGTACCTGATATATCAACTGATCCATCGTATCCCACACAACAGTGGCTTCAGCTGGAGTGATACTTATGCTGACGAGTTCCCACTCTCCCTGGGCTTCAAAGGATTTTTTGGAGTCGAATGTAGCCACTTTTGCATTATTGAGTGGATATATTTCTAGATTCTTTTCTTTGGGAACAAAAGTAAGAATTTTTATATTTGTTAAGACAAATTATTCAGAAAAGAAAAAATGTTTTTCAACACAGATTCATGGTTTCAGACTTACTTGAATACGCCGTAGACTGAAATGTCATTCTGCATGTTTGGATGTCGAAGGGAAACGTGTACAGGTCCATTTTACAGGCCGTGGTAAGAGCCAAAATGTCAGATGTGATTAAAAAGCCCCAACTGCGCATCTGCACATTTGGAGACTCCTTTGTTCCAAACTCTGTCTTGATGCTAAATGTAAAATTAAAAAATACTTATTTAATATGATGATAAAACCAAATCTACATACTACTGGGGGCTTGTTATGTTGTTAAAAAGAATCA
The DNA here is from genome assembly GCA_037043235.1 of Rhodeus uyekii. Taxonomy (NCBI): domain Eukaryota; kingdom Metazoa; phylum Chordata; class Actinopteri; order Cypriniformes; family Acheilognathidae; genus Rhodeus; species Rhodeus uyekii. Next base: position 209,026 of record JAWRVZ010000441.1, on the reverse strand, counting down.
AAGAGTAAATCATGATGTTTATCTGGAATTACTAGAGAATTAAATATTATTAAAAATAGATATATTTTTATTGTGATCACAGCAAAATCACCAGGTTTAAATTAAGTAATTTGCAAAGCTGGAGTTGTTGAATCCTCCTCTGCTGAGATCTGGAGAGATTTAATGTCTTTTTTTATCTTCACTTGATTTCATCTAAGCCTGTGGCTGAAGCCAGTTGTTGTTCTTGTGTTTCTTTTTTCTTCAGTGATTCTGCTTGTTATTCATTATTAATGCTCAATCAGAGATATAAGACACTTGAGTGTACAAACGGGTTACGAGTTATGAGCGATTACGCGTTTGTAGTCGCTGCAGCGCCACCTATTGTCCAATATTTTGATACCCTCCCCCCAAATTGAGACCTACCATCTGGCAAAGTTTCAAGTCTCTAGACCAGTGGTTCTTAACCTGGGTTCGATCGAACCCCAGGGGTTCGGTGAGTCAGTCTTAGGGGTTCGGTGGAGCAGTGGTTCCCAAATATTACGGCAAAACCGTGCCATTAATATACGAGTGCAAAATTGATGTTTGCGCACGCGTAAATTACATCTGCGAGCGGAAAACAGAGCTACACACGTAAATACGGGTACCCGAGGGCTCATTTTAATCACTCACACGCGTGTGATATCTAATCACTATATCAAGCATTTTTATTTTTGTCAGTCGCGGGGCTTGCTCTTGTAATAGTAACATAAAATGGCATTGGTTAGTTCCCTTTTCTCCAGAAGTCAGTTGTGATTGAACGCCTGTGATTGTCAACCTAGAGCTGAGGGAAAGATATTTAGGGAAGCCCGTTTCTGCCACAGTTGTGAAAAAAAAAGATAATTTAAGTCGAAATATTGACATAGTATCTCGAAATAACGAGAATCTTTCTCGAAATAATGACTTAGCATCTCAAAATAACGAGAAGCTTTCTCGAAATAATGACTTAATTTCTCGTGCTTCTCCATGGTCAAAGCGTGTAAATGCGAGATCACAGCAAACATGACACGTTCTGTAAAACAGCTGTTAAAGTCAGTGTGTTAATCAAGAATATAATTAAAGAACATGAATGATAAATCATCAGTATATAAGAGGGATTCCATAGTATAGTATTTCATTCATTTGTATTTTTGTGTATGAACAAGCAGCAGCACAGTGATCCATGAATTTCAAACAGAGGAATTACAGACTGATGTATTATAGAGTTGTATAATATTGTATTATAGTGACTCTTTATGATGAACCTGCACATCAAAGAGCATCCGCGAAATATGGTAACCGCCCTGCTTCTGTTCCATTTCCATACCTTCCTATGCGCATGGAAAAGTGTGCAAAATATACTGATAATTTATAATTGATGTTACTATAGATTGCATCTTATATATTACACAGACTTTAACAAAGACAGCTGTTCTTTTTGCATGAAAAATGCAAAACTTGCACGATTTAAAAAACTATCGGATTAACGTTATATTTATTTGTTAAGTTTAAGTGTAATAATATTATTATATTAATATATCATATTCATATTAATTAATATTATTACAATATTAATACTATTATTTAGGTCAAATGTGCCCAACAAATCTGACTCTTAAAATGATGAATAATATAATAAAATATTTATTAAGTGTAATAATATTATTATATTATTATAATATTAACGCGAATTTCACGGATGCTCTTTGATGTGCAGGTTCATCATAAAGAGTCACTATAATGACTATATGAATATAAAGAGTCACTATAATGACTGTAATTATAATGCACTATAATGACCCCCCCCCCCCCCCCATCAACAGTCGACAAATCAGTCGATTCAGTACTGGGGGTTAGGGCGCGATGGGCCCCGGGGTTCGGTGAATGCGCATGTGAAACTGGTGGGGTTCAGTACCTCCAAAAGGGTTAAGAACCACTGCTCTATACCAGGGGTCTCAAACATGCGGCCCGCGGAACGATATTTTGTGGCCCGCGGGACCATATGAAAGTTTAATGTAAGTGTGGCCCGCGAGTTTTGAATGAATAGCGCTTTACCGCATTGTGTGTGTGTGCGAAAGGTTCCTTTTTCGTGCGAGCTGGAGCTGTACAAGCCAACCAATCACAGTGGAGTACATGACTCCCGGGGGCGGGGCATCAGCCGGGCTTGATGCAGACAGAGAAACATAACTGCCCATGTAATATCACATTTGTCAAAGCCGTCATAGAATTATTACTTCTTATTGTGTTTGAAATTGAGCATGTTCTACTTTGAGCTGGACGAAGTGAATGTTACTGTTATCGGCATTGGATTTAGCGTCATGCGGATTGTATTTTGTTTTTCCATCATTTGAAATGGGCTGATTTGCGGGACATCGGTGTTATAATATAGAAAATAAAATCCAGTAAATATCGCCTCCGTGGCTGCATCCCATTGTTTGTATATAATACATTTATTAATGCTGTCCCACAGTCCCAGCTGATAATTATCAGCCAGGTAGCAGTCTCAGTATTTTCTACAAATGTTACGATGTTCATGTCATCAGGAAAGTATGGAAGCCCGTTTCCGCCACAGTTGAGAAAAAAAATTATTATTTAAGTCATAATAATGACTTTGTATCTCGAAAAAATGAGAAAGTTTCTCACAATAATGACTTAGTATCTGGACAAAATGAGAAAGTTTCATAATAATGACTTAATATCTCGAAATAATGAGAACGTTTCTTATAATATTGACTTATCTCAAAATAATGACAGTTTATCATAATAATGACTTAGTATCTCGAAAAAATTAGTAACTTTTTCCTCAACCTTGAACTTCAGTAAGTCCAAGTACAGGTCTACTTACTGACGATCATCTTCAAGCTATACTGAGTCTCAACTGTTTCCTCTCTCAAGCCAAATGTGGCTCAGCTGTATGAGAGGAAGATCTGCAGGTCTCTGGCAGCAAGAAGTAAAGGCAAGACAAGTCATATTCAGAAGAACCGTTCATGTTCTTCAATACTCTGTTTATGTTCAGGACAGTTCATGCTCAGAAGAACCCATTGAAGTTAAAGAACTGTCAATAATGACGTTTGAGAAAATATTTTTTTTTGTGGAATTCTTGATGCGGCCCTGCCTCACCCAAACTCTGCCTCCTGCGGCCCCCGGGTAATTTGAGTTTGAGACCCCTGCTCTAGACCTTACAGTTTGGTCTGCACGATCTGTTTTACGGCAGAAGAATAATACAAATCTTAACAATTACAATAGGTTTTCAACGCTTCACGTTTGAACCCCTAAAAAAATTTATTTCTCAATGCTCCACTTTCATGGCATTTGTTTGGCTGCTTAGTTTCTACTTCTGGTGAAGCTCCCTCGCTATTGGCTATCGTGACTCTCTCATCAGTCGTATATCAAACGTGTTTCATAGTTATGGTTTGGGATTGCATTTTTGTTGTATTGGCTCTGACCCAATCGCAAGCAGTAAAATAATCATAGTCACATCAAACAATTGAACAACAAAAGTCATTTGTGATAGTTTCAAAATCAAGCTTAAAAGGTTCAAGTGTGTAGCCATTGTAAATGTTATCATCTGGGTGGGCAACCCATGTGGGGCCTACATGAAACCTTTGGACAAATCTGGCTGGGCTCCAATTAGAGAGCCCAAGTCTAACCCATGTGGGCCCCACATGACTATGTTGACTGGGCAGTGTGAAAAGATGGATCTCAAAATCATATTTAGTATGTATACATTTTGGTTATCAGATGTTCATAAGATGATCACTCTGGGTTGTTGTTGATAGTGTTAACTATCAGATTGATTGAGATTCATTTAAATTAAAGGCGTCTAATCACCTTTTTGTATGTATACTGTATTTACATATAGACCAGATCTTATCACTTCCAGAATGAAGATTTGAACAATTTGACGAAAAACAACTTTTTATTGTTGGGACAGAAGTATTTTCATACCTTTCGACTATTCCAATGTCCGGAGTCCAAAACATATATTTGGGGAATACAAGTGTTTCAATCCCACAATAATCAGACGGGTACCAGCCAAATTTCCAGTCATTCCAAGCCTGTGAAATGATCATTATGGGGTTCACAGTGATGGGGTTCAAGAGTGAAAAAATCAAGTTGGTCATGAAAATCTTTGGTCATGCATTATAAAAAATAAAAACAAATGAACATTAGTAAATACAAGTTTTAAAACACTCACATTTATCAATTTGACCTGTGTCGTGAGACTCTGGGCTTTTTCATTCTGTAGATAAAATTAAGTGTTGATAGATAAAACTAAAACTCCTTGACATCCCATAATAACCATAATGAGAAGATAAACCATGTTGGTCTCATACCACATCTATGATGGAGGTCACATATAGGTCCACATAAGTTTTGATTGCACTGCGCCATGAGAACAGTGGCCGTGTCATTTGACTGTTGTTCATGTCCAAGGTGAGATGTTGGATAAGTTTCTCATAAGCTTCAGAAAAATCGCAGATTGTCATTGACACATTAGTCTGAGCATCAGACACCCAACCTGTGAAGACATTTTGTTGTTTTTAGTGTTTCTAGAATCACATCACTGTGAAATACACAACCCCCACCGCATGCATGAGCACATAACCATATTTTAAAAGTTAATACTGCCTTAATTGAAAGATTAACTATTAAAACCTTCTAATCAAACATTTTTTAATCGATCACATACTTAATTATTTTATTAGTAACATAGAATAATGCAAATTTCAATAACATGCATTCTAAATTTGTCCAAATCCTACAAAATCCAAATCCTGGAGTGCCCGATGCCCCACGGTGAGTGTGAAAAATGCTCAGGATAGTTGAGGGCACTGCGTTGTCACAAAAGTTTTTATGTCTACGTTTTTTAAACTTTTAAACTCAAGTGATTTTAAACTATTCAAGTCCAAGATTTCAAGGAGAACTTAATTTCGTACTCGCATGGTGCTTTTTATGGCCGTAGCATGAACAGAGAAACCAATGAACACACACACAAAACAAATTGCTGTGTTACTGCCTTTTAAGTACAATCAACATGGTTTAATCGATATGTTTAAATCATATTAACTTAAATTACTTAAAAAAATTGTTGAACCTTGTATAAGTTAGAGGGGGAAAAAGGTACAAATTTTGTTTTCATAAAGCAATGTAAAAAACATACATTTTAATGATCACATAAGACATTTTTCATATCATATGACTTTTACAGTGCAGAATTTAGTTTATTTTAACTGTTTAATTCTCACATATATCTCCTAACTGAATGATACAAGCTGTGTTGCTAAGGAATAATAATCTTGAGATCTTTATGTGGGTGCTTTATCTAAATAAAATACATCCACCTGTCTGGCTTTGGCTCACATGCACTGCTCCAAGAACAGTAAGCTTCAAAACGATTTTTTCTCTAAATATTCATTTCATACTCAATAAACACACACACACACACACACACAGCATTGAACCAACTGTTATCGTAAAACATAACATCATTTGAACATATTTACTTACTGACTGAGGCCAGAAAAAACAGCTGTAAATACATGGTCACTGTGGAAAACAAAATCCCAAGTGTTGATATGCTTCTGTAGAATGAGGATTGACTCATGTACAAATGTCTGATGTTTGGTTATATGCAGTGACCCTATATGAAAAACATGCATCTCGCCAAATATAACACACACACACACACACACACACACACACACACACACACACAAAAAAAAAAAAAAACTTTTATGATAACTTTGCAAGGTTGGCAAATAACTCCTGGGGATACACAGGAAAGGAAAGGGATTATAATCCTTTAAATATATAAATAGTCAAATATTTTGTGTGAACATCAACTAAATAAAAGCAATCCTCTTAGGAACAATCCAGCTGTAACATGAGACCAGAGGGCTCAGAGTAAATTTAAATTTGTTTACTTTACTTAAAAAAAGATCTTGCAAAAAATTGCTTTGTTTTCCTTTTAAATATATGTATATATATATATATATATATATATATATATATATATATATATATAATATATATATATAAAATATATATATATATATATATATTTAAAAGGAAAACAAAGTCTTCAAGTAAGTCTTCATGTCATCTGGATTATGTGGAAACTGAGGACAAAACTGTCTGAACCCCTGCTTGACAGCCCAGGTCAAACCATATTTGATTAAAATTCAAAATAAACATTTCATACAAAACCACCAAGTGACAAGTGAAATAAAAATATAAAGACCAAGAGAACATTTAAAAAATAAAGCTAAAATAATAATTTAAAAAACATAAACTGTTCATAATTTAAAAAGAAACATGCAACCATCATACAATCAACTTAACACACAAAATCTGTTGATTCTTAAGCCCATTCTATCATACCATTTCTGCAGAAAGACATTAATTCAAACAATATCTTTACTTTGACAAATACAAAAAAGAAAGTATTTATCGCTCATCATTTATATTCTTTAATAAAGAATACAAAGAATACAGTAAGTTCATTTCAAGACCCACTTAAACATAAGTAATGGAACTGACCACAATGAAACATATGTAATAAAATAAAGTGAGGACATTTTCAATCTTCAATGATAAAATTAGAAAGATGTGCACTTCATTTTTGGTGAAAAAAATTCATCACTTCATTTAGATGTTCATTTTTGTATTTTCAGATGTCTTATCCATACTGTAAACTCGAACACTTAAAATAATTAACTGGTTTGAGTAGAGCCAGATTTAATGTAAGAAATTTAACAAATCAGCATTTATTGAATTAGTTACAAAAACCTAGCAATGCTTTGTCTGTTAAAAATGTTTAAATTTACAATACATGATCATTTTTTAATTAGATTGCTAAAATGGTTAAAGTAAGGATTCAACTATAAAGGTAAATTCATGAATAAAAAATAAAAAGCTGCACTGTAAAAAAAGTCAGCTTGGATGATTGAGTCATTTTGACCTAAATTAGGTTTAACTGACTGAAAATAACCTGGTTCTTGTATGTTGATGAGTTAAAGCAATGGGAAACATATTTTGTCATAACATTGATCATTATATTTTTTTTACGGTGTCAATTCTGCTTGAATGTTTTTTTCATTTGTTTTTCATTTTGAATGACAATCAGATAAGATAACAGTTTCAAAGTCTGGGCTGATGGTAGACAGAGCTACTCTATTAAGCTCAACATCCAGCCTGTTTCTCTGCCTTGACTTAAAATGGACCCAAAAAGAGAAGCCACTTTCACACAATTATGTAGTTCTGAATGCTAGGATGATTTCAATTGCATGAATGTTAAAATACATTTAGAAACTGCATCACAGCACCAAAACCGAGAAAGGCTTAAATAGTTACGAAATTGAAGCATTAAAGATAAACTAAATAAAATTAACTGTTAGAATAAGATCACTTACAGTGAAGCTTAAAAAAACTTACAAACCCTCACATACAAAAGTTGAGATGCACTTAGACATCTACACTCATAATACAAACCTCCACAATGGAGACAATCAAAAAATATTAAAATAGGTAGTAAAATAATTAAGCTGCATGGTTTATTTCTGCTGCAATGCATGCTGGGAGACATAAAAGCATTTTGTGTGTTTCATGTGCTGATTGTTGATGACTGCGAGTGTATAAATAGCTGTAACTAATAACTTTCTGCTCACACCATAGTTTTGGCATCACAGAAATATCACAGTCAGTAAAACAGCATTTAGATTTTTTTCTTTATTGTTTTCAAAATAAATAAATGGTATTTCAGGCCCATTCAGTGAAATAATTCCCTCATATACTTAAACTTTCGATGAAGTTTGCAAAACCGCAAGTGTGTTATATGTTTACACTCAGTTTGAAACTGCAAAACAAACTTTTGAATCACGTTAAATCACTGAAAAATCATTACACCCTTGCATTTCTGTTAATCCTTTAAATATATAATCTGGTCTCTTCACAAAGATATCAATTAACAACAAAATCATTGCTGCTATTCTGTCTCAACTTTAAAAATATTAAACACATATTATTAAAGCAGCATAACAAAAGCTAATAAACCAGTCCAGAATAAAGAGCTAATTTACAGGAATCATCACAAAGCTGACTTCAAATGTTTGTTCCTCTTTCCTTGTGTCATTACCAATGCTCAACCATCACTTAGTTATCTAATTACTAACCAGCTTGACTTTAATTCTGTAATACGTCTTTAATTGGGCTCTTGACTTTTAAACATTACTGTTGCATATCCTAGTCCAGAGGGGTGACAAGATCACAAAATCCACCGATGGACTGCTGTTACACAAACTGTTATTCGGGCCGAAACACTGAGCGTCTCCTTTTATTGGATGACCTCTATATTCAAGTTGTATTGCATGATTATCAGTTACGTGCAAACATTTAGCTTATTCACAAGCTGAAAAAAAGTAAGATAGCACTCGGACATCAAACAAAAAGCATGGTAAAAATAACCTTTTGAGTGTGTTTTTCTAATAAATATTAATATTATTATTGTTAAAGTGATGCTATGTACCTGCTAGGGGGTATATTCCTCACGGATATGTTTGCAAGGCAAGCCATAAAAGTGGTTTACAATCTTTTTAACTCTGTTATAAATTTCTGTTATCTGCACGTTTTATAGAAGAGCTTACAAAACAAAACAAGAAAAAAACTCAAAAGCAACTCTGTACACAGTCTATGGCCTGTGAGTCGTGGGGTTTGGTATTCGGGTTCAGGGAAGATGTTGCCCTTGAGCGAGACACTCGAGCCTGAGTTGCTTCAGGGAGATCAACCGTGATAAAATCATCATGATGGCATTGTGTGAAAGTCAATGAATGGCACTGCGTGAACAATCAAATTCCACAAGCCCTGGCCGTTTCTATTGAATATTTAAAATAACAAATATATTTGTTCCAACTAAGGCAAAATGGCCAGAGGTTTGTTTGATTAGCAAGAGCAGCAGAAATAAACAATGTGAGGAATTAAAGCTCATGAATTCAGCTGATGGATTCTCCGATTTCAAGGTATTGTCCATGTGTTTACCAGCAAACGCACAAGAGTGCAAAGCCTTTCAAAGTGGCTTTAATGAAACTCTGCCACTGTGCCTGGAAGGAAAATAGACAAAAACAAAATGGATGGTTTCTCTGTGTGAAGTTACAGCATGTTCCAGGTAAAAATGTGCTGTACGTTCACTGACTGAACTAGAGTCAGTGAAATACACAGCTTCTAAACTTGCATATTAGAGACAGCCCTTTAAAAGGAATCATCAGTAATGATACTGAAGTGATTATGAGTCAGTTAGCTGGTGACACTAACACCAGTAACAGTTAGCTGGTGGCCTTGTTTCTGAAGGATGTGTCTCAGGTTTCAATAGCATTAGAAACTCACTTTATCCAAAGCCTCAGGTCTGTTTCTGAATATCAATAAATACTTCCAGTTTGCAACTGCTCACAGTCCTCAGTATTTAAGATCACTATTAGAGAAAGTATCACCTATTTGGGGGTTAAAATAGTAAAAGACAATAAAAATAGGTGCCCCTCCAATTACTGAAAATTCAAGCAAGGTCTTGAATATTTGGTTGTTGAGAGATCTGTCGCTCAAGGGAAGAGTTCTTCTCACCAAAGCAGAAGGAATTTCTCACTTTGTGTATTCTACTCTACACTTTATGTTGATAAACACACATGTAAATTAATTGACATTATGTTAAGTAAATGCATATGGAAAAAACAAAGTCCATTATTCTGCGAAACCAGTAATATTAAAATCATATGATGTGACGAAAGGTCTAAATTTAATTGACTTTAGTGCTCTAAACATTACTTTTAAAATAAACTGACTCAAATGATATTTTCGATTGCAATAATCAATAATTTTTTCTCATTCTCAAACAATTTCTATTAATGTGTTCAAACAAGGAGCCATCTTGGAAACCCCTAAAGACTTAAGTTACCTTAAGGTAATTCAAACTGAACCTCTTTCTACTTTCTCTTTTATTAAAACAAGAAATGTGCTACTGGTGTCCCTTAGTGGCCGGGATGAATATAACGCTAAGAAATAACTTGTGATAAATAGTGTAGGAGGCAGTGATTGTTACATTGGAGATATAACATTTATATAGATTTTACATTATTTGTAGATAATAAGAAAAAGGGTACATTATCTAATCATTCTGTCCTATAAATAAATATACATGCAATATACAAAACTGTAACAATACACACAATCTCCAGTAAAGATGCATGTTCATTCAGAGTAAGGATTAGAACTGGTTAGAATGTCAATGTATTCCTTGAATGCAGTAAGTTGCTTTGGATGAAAGAGCCTGCCAAAAACATAAATGTAATTGTAAATGTAAGGATCATCATTGAATTAATGTGAGGAAACACACACACACACACACACACACACACATATACATATATATGTATATCAATCATTCTTGGTATCTAGTATGACTTTGTATTCTGAACGTATACATTATTTGTCTATTCACACGAGCTCAATTTGTTCATTTACACGAGTCTTGAACATTTTTTTGATCGCCCCCCGAGCCAGAAACATATGCAAATGTCCATATGATACATCCCACATAGGCCTTAAAGCCTGCAGCCAGTCATGTGCTTTTTCAGGAAAGAGAGAGAGAACTCTGTTTGGCCGACAAATTCCTCAACAATACCAGTGAGACTAACTTCAACAAAGTTCATCATGATTTCCTTATCCAACACTACGACTCACAGACCCTTCAAATCCTTCTTTAAGATTTCACTGACAGCTTCAACTACAAAAGAGGATCGCAACATTTAATGACAATTCTTGTCATGCGGTTAAATAACTAGTTCCTTTTCCCTGTTTAATCCACTTTTACTTTACCATTTCCTATGTTTTGTGTGTATGTGTTTGTTAGATTTGTTATGTGTTTGTGATTTGTTTTATAAAACTGTGTGCAAAATACAAAATGAGCTTCTTGCAGGTTGATGCTGGTCTGGTTATATATTGATGTAAATTTAACGATTATGATCATGGGTACATGCTAAGAGAGAATTATTTTTCTGTGACCACAAATTGATAGAAAAGCAATACTGTTTGCTGAAAAAACATATTGATAGATTTTCAAATTAAGTTAAATCAAATGAATTTGATTAACTGACACAAAATATTTTAAATTACTTGAATGATTGAATATTCACATGTCCCTTGAGCTCATTTGTAACATGAATTAATGAGTTTTTGCTATGATTTTATTTACAGTTTTCAGTGTAGACGATTTGCTTTGTGAAAATGTATTGCACACAGTCCATCACAGCTCCAAGTCAAAATGTTATGCAAAACTAGAAGTACACAAGGCAGTTCTACTGAAAACAAGACAACCAAATTTAGAACTATTGAACAACATTTTTCTGTAGTTACTGTGTAAGTATACCTTTGTTTTCTGATGCTAAAGTGCAAGTAAGACGTGTTACTGTCTAATTTCATGTAGTTACAGAGTAATTACATCATCTGCATGTCAAAAATTAAAGTGGTGCTTGCAAACACTGCCCAGCATAATGTTGACCAAACATGTTCAATTAAACATCAGAAATTATGCACAGTAATAGTCACCTGCGCACACAGATATCCCCCTAAAATAGCTAAAACTAGAAACTACTTAAAATATTGATACAAAAATGTTCAGCTTTGATATTAATGAGTTTTTTGTGTTCAGTGAGAACATGGTTGTTGTTCAATAATAAAATTAATCCTCAAAAATACAACTTGCCTAATAATTCTGCACTCCCTTTAGTTGCAAAGGATATGATTAAATATGATGTACTAACGGGCTTTTCACCACACTGTTTGTAAACGTCTTCTGGCCATCTTTCGAGAAAGTTCAGCGAAGTTTGGAGGAGAACCACAGGAAAAACTCTTTTGGCAGCATTTAAATATTTTTTTGTGTGTGTGTGTGTGTACTAAACTAAACCTCTGTTTCTTGTCGATAAGAACTTCTGTAGACGTCTGACAGAAATGATGATGCTCAATCATCACTTAATTAATATCTTAATTATCTCATTAACTTAAAATCTGATTCAGAGTTACTTTAACTCTCTGTAGAGTGGGACCAAATACATTCTGAGCAGTTCATTTAACTCTCGGGAATTCGCTTCATGAAATCATAGAATGGCTCTTGGTTCCCAGAAGTAGAGTTGAGAACAACTGAAATGTGTCAGAAATGTTATTGAGAGATTGCGTTAAAGATTTTTCAGGTAACTTAAACACCTGCTTCATGTAGTAAAATCTAAATTAAGTTAAACATATTTTTCATCTAACCCTATTCAATCTCAATACACCAAAAGACATTTGATTATATATTTGTCATTTTTGTATCATCATACAACCTTTAACTATTAAAAATGTTTAGCCTATGCATCACCACATGACCAGGGCTAGTTGGATTTGGTTGTATAACTTGTACACAATGCCATCAATGTGACAGAATCATGAATTTACTACAGTGTTTTTTTTTTCCTCAAGCAATGCAAATGTGTTGCTCAAGGGCAAGATCCTCTTTATCTTCTCTGAACCATCATACCACATTTCGTAACTCTAAGGGTCATATGTACAGACTGAATGCAAATCCATTCCTACAGGATGAGTGACAGCTGTATGGAGATTTCATTATTACCTTATTGAGATCATTAATAGTTAAGAAAAATTATTTTACATTGTGATTTTGAAACCCAACAACTTAATTCAGCTAATTTCTGAACTGATTATCTCAATTCAGTAACGTAAAAAAAAGAAGAAAAAGTTATGAGTACTCTGAACTCTTCAGTTGAGACCACTAAAACAAGGTTATTTTGTAATATATAGATTTTTGTTACATGCTTTTGGAGATTAAACAGGAAAACTAGTCTTTTTGGCCATTCTTATAATCTTTCTAAGATATCAAAAAATAATAATAATAATAATAAATGAAACAAAACACTTTAAATATAAACAAAAGAAGCACACCTGTGCAAAAACAGAACTCAGAATAAACTCGGAAGACAGGAACATGGCGACATCCACACACGATAGCGCAATACTTCATTAACAACCGACAAACACAAAGGAAATGCTAGAGTGATTTATACACAAGGGAATGACAACCACCTGGGAGACTAACGATTAAGTGATTACATGACAGGTGCAGGGAGTGAAACGATGACACGATAGACAGGAAGTGAAACAATGACAAGACTGACAGGAAGTGACAAAGAAGACCTAGACAGACAGGAATGTCTCAGGTTAATTTACGTAACCCTAGTTCCCTTAGAGGGAACAAGACACTGCGTCTAACGCATATGTGAACGCCTTAGCGTGATTGTCTCTTGAAGCGCAATTGAATCCAGGTGTGCGAGTGCACGTCGCCGAGGGTGACGTCTTGAGCCAGGAGTATATCAGCACGTCGTGACCCGGAAGCCGGAGCTGAGACTACGAGATGCAGTGTGTCATTTCCTCCAAGGGAACTAGGGTTACGAAAGTAACCTGAGACATTTCCTGTCAAGGGAACTCAACACTGTGTCAAACGTATATGGGAATGAAGAATACCCATGCCGCCTCAGCGTACGGAGTAGACCAAGCTAACATAGCTCACTACGAAAAGGCCAAAGTTCCCACAGCAGGGTTAAGGTCTAGTTGGTAGAACCTGATAAAGATATGCGGTGAGGACCAGCCAGCCGCATCACAAATGTCAGCAAGGGGAGCCCCTGCAAAGAAAGCTTTAGAGGTAGCCATGGTCTGAGTAGAATGGGCGCGGACATGCAGTGGCCACTGCTGACTCTCGACTATCCCCCTGCTCAGAGTTGGTTGTGATGCTGGAGCTCCCTTAGGAGCCCCAAAGCATACAAAGAGTTGGTCTGACCCACGCCATGAAACCGCTCTGCGGACGTAGGCGTACAGTGCTCGCACTGGACAGACCTTGATCTTGGACTCCTGGTCATGATCGCCGAAGGGGGGAGGACATAAGGCCTGCAGAATAGTGTGACGAGCAGGGCTCGAAAGCACTTTAGGAATGTATCCCGGTCTGTTAAAGAGGAAGGCTTTGGCCAGGCTGGAAGCAAACTCCAGACAGGAGGGGGCCACTGAGATGTCCTCGAGTGGCTCAAAGGGTGCCTGGGACAGAACCTGGAGAACCTGGAGAACCAGGGAAAGGTCCCAGGGCAGAACCCGAGAGCGTACCGCAGGCCTTAGCCTCAAAGTGCCACGAAGGAAACGCACTACTAGGGGGTCCCGACCCAAAGGGGTACCCACTCGGGGGTACGTGGTAAGCCGCAATGGCAGCCACGTACACATTAAGCGTGGAGGGGGACAGCCCGGCAGCAAACCTTTTTTGTAGAAACTCCAGAACAATACCAACTTGGCAGGTCACTGGGTCTAAATGTTTGTCACTGCACCAGGAAGTGAAGGTTTTCCACTTCCGAGCGTAGAGCTTCCTCATGGACGGGGCTCTAGAATGGTCTCAACGATCTCAGTCTAGAGACCTCAGTCTGTGAGTTGGGCCTCAGATTGGACAGATTGGTCCCAGTACGGGTCCTTGGGCAAGAAACCAGGGACTCTTCCACTGATTAAAGGCTCGCATGCAGTGCCTTGAAACCTTGATCAGACGGGAAGGATTTCCCCTCGGGGAAAACCCCCTGGTCTTGAGCCACCACTGCAGACGTCTCATGTGGAGCAAGCCTAGTGGTATCACACAGGAGGCTGCCGCCATGAGACCCAGAACTCTCTGGAAGTGTCTGACAGTGACTAGCTGGCCTAGCTTTATGTCGTTGGATGAAGATACGATTGAGGTGATGCGCACGGAGGAAAGCCCCATACAGTGCCGAGGAAAGTAGTGCTTTGCCAGAGCTCACTCTTTTTGGTGTTCAGTCTTAGCCCGAACTCCTTCATGTGTGCGAGAACGACATCTTGATGTCGGACTGCCATCTCTCGAGACTGGGCCAGAATGAGCCAGTCGTCAATGTAATTTAAGATCCGAATCCCTCGAGCCTGGAGCGAAGCTAGAGCTGCATCCACGCACTTGGTGAAAGTGCTTGGAGACAAAACTAGGTCGAGCGGAAGAACTCGGTACTGATAGGCCTTGCCCCCAAAGTTGAACCTGAGGAACTTCCAATGCTGGGGAAGGTTGGAGACGTGGAAGTATGCATTTCCGAGTCCTGCCTGAGGGCGGATTCAACAGGTAAGGGAGGAGAAAGGGCGTTGCACGTCTCCAACCCCACTGCTAAATCCAGTTGTGATCCCCATGAGCGTGACCGCCGCTGAGCCTCAGCTGCAGCGGGGCCAGACCCAAGAGGACCGCGAGCCTGAGCAGTTCCCTCAAAACCTGCCAGGCGTGAGCGGAGAGTGCCCAGCCGCAGCCGCAGCCGCAGCCGCAGTCCCGCAGCCGCAGCCGCAGCCGCAAACACTCTGCACACTCAGAGCCCTTGAACGCTGAGCATGCATGGCCCTCGCCCAAACAAGTTACACAGAGAGCGTGTGTATCACTGCCCGTGACTTTGGAAAAAACTAAACAGGAAGTGATGGACCCTAAATAAGGAAGGTCACATATTCAAATCATGACATGAATGTTCAGTTATGTGAAGTCCACTATTTTCTCTCATAGTGTCAATAAACAGTGAGTGTGTTGTTAAAAGAGAAATCGAAACCTCGTCTTTATGAAATAGTTTGAATAATGACATATATCTGAAAACCATATTTGCTTCAGTGAAATACCCGTTTGTTTGTTCTTATTTTATTTACATAGTATAAGTTCCTTCTTCTTTAACATATATGTTATTCATGGTGGCTGTGTTTACCTATATTATTTTACTACTTAATAAATGCTATATAAGATAATAAATAATACATTAATAAAGAGTAAAGGAATAATGAATACTATTTCATAAAAATATCTGGTTGTCATAGACTACACCACACTATGAATCACACCCAGTATGTTTAACCAACTTAAAAAAACTTAACCCACTTAGTCAGTGCGAAGTTTATATTTCACAGCACCCTGTCTTGGGCTGAATACTGTAAAAATCATCCTGAAAATTAAAGGTAAAATACTGATAAAAAAAATATCACAAAAACATAAATAAAAAGGACAATAATAAAAACTGAAAATTCCAGGCACCGCCATAGATGCTACATACATAATCAAAAATTAACCTCCTTGTTTCCTGAGAAAACTCACTGGATGAAGAAGAAAGAAATGTTACATTTATATAGCGCTTTTCCAGAGCTCAAAGCGCTTTACATAGTACGAGGGAATCTCCTCCACCACCACCAATGTGCAGCACCCACTTGGATCATGCAACGGCAGCCATATTGCGCCAAAACGCTCACCACACACCAGCTTATTGGTGGAGAGGAGACAGAGTGATGAAGCCAATTAGTATGGGGAGGATTAGGAGACCGTGATGGACCAAGGCCAATGAGAAAATTTGGCCAGGATGCCAGGGTTAAACCCCTACTCTTTACGAAGGACATCCTGGGAATATTAATGACCACAGAGAGTCAGGACCTCGGTTTAACATCTCATCCGAAAGACGGTGCTTGTTGCAGTACAGTGTCCCCGATCACTATACTGGGGCATTAGGACCCACACAGACCGCAGGGTAAGCACCCCCTGCTGGCCTCCTAACACCACTTCCAGCAGCAACCTAGTTTTTCCCAGGAGGTCTCCCATCCAGGTACTAACCATGCTCAACCCTGCTTAGCTTCAGTGGGCAACCAGTCTTAGGCTACAGGGTGATATGGCTGCTACAGGGTGAACCTCACTGGATCTTGCAGAAGCTCAAATGTGCTGTGTAAAGATGATAATGAACCTCATTGGTTCTAGTGGAAACTCAAATGTACTGCAAATTACAAGAGAATGAGATGATATGAATGTGGTGAAAATTGGGGAAAAAATAGGTATATGGAGTGAAATATGGAGTGAAAAAAAAACATATATGTATACATATATATATATATATATATATATATATATATATTCCTAATCCTAATCCCAATGCCTAACCAATACCCAAACATAGTAATAATAACACAACTCTGACCATTATGAAACAATTTTATTTGATGTATCTATTGTGCTAATACTGTAGGGGAATTACAGTCAAACCAGAAGTTAAGACCAGAAGACCAAAATAAATTTTAGTGATGAATAGTTTGCAATTTCATCAGCAGAAGTTTCAAATCTCAGTTCCTAGGCCGCCCCACATATGATTACATTTTTACAGCAATTATACTCTTAACAGAAGCTAGTATGGCTTTACTGAAGATTAAATTGCTCTGATTGGCTAAGAAAAAAAGAAAGGTAACCTAGTAATTTTACACACAATATTAGACAGTCAGAAGAATATCTTCAACGATCACATCGTTGACAGGTTGTGACCTTCCACATTGCGGAAATGAATTTCTAGGCATCAATTTAACAAGTAATTCCATCTCCTGGTATATAACAAGTAATTCCGTCTCCTAGTATTGTGCCAGTTGATCACCACATCAATACAGAACATATTAACACACACAATGACACACACACACACACAAAAAAATATTTAAATGCTGCCAAAAGAGTTTTTCCTGTGGTTCTCCTCCAAACTTCGCTGAACTTTCTCGAAAGATGGCCAGAAGACGTTTACAAACAGTGTGGTGAAAAGCCCGTTAGTACATCATATTTAATCATATCCTTTGCAACTAAAGGGAGTGCAGAATTATTAGGCAAGTTGTATTTTTGAGGATTAATTTTATTATTGAACAACAACCATGTTCTCACTGAACACAAAAAACTCATTAATATCAAAGCTGAACATTTTTGTATCAATATTTTAAGTAGTTTCTAGTTTTAGCTATTTTAGGGGGATATCTGTGTGTGCAGGTGACTATTACTGTGCATAATTATTAAGCAACTTAACAAAAAACAAATTTATACCCATTTCAATTATTTATTTTTACCAGTGAAACCAATATAACATCTCAACATTCACAAATATACATTTCTGACATTCAAAAACCAAACAAAAACAAATCAGTGACCAATATAGCCACCTTTCTTTGCAAGGACACTCAAAAGCCTGCCATCCATGGATTCTGTCAGTGTTTTGATCTGTTCACCATCAACATTGCGTGCAGCAGCAACCACAGCCTCCCAGACACTGTTCAGAGAGGTGTACTGTTTTCCCTCCTTGTAAATCGCACATTTGATGATGGACCACAGGTTCTCAATGGGGTTCAGATCAGGTGAACAAGGAGGCCATATCATTAGATTTTCTTCTTTTATACCCTTTCTTGCCAGCCACGCTGTGGAGTATTTGGACGCGTGTGATGGTGCATTGTCCTGCATGAAAATCATGTTTTTCTTGAAGGATGCAGACTTCTTCCTGTATAACTGCTTGAAGAAGGTGTCTTCCAAAAACTGGCAGTAGGACTGGGAGTTGAGCTTGACTCCATCCTCAACCCGAAAAGGCCCCACAAGCTCATCTTTGATGATACCAGCCCAAACCAGTACTCCACCTCCACCTTGCTGGCGTCTGAGTCGGACTGGAGCTCTCTGCCCTTTACCAATCCAGCCATGGGCCCATCCATCTGGCCCATCAAGACTCTCATTTCATCAGTCCATAAAACCTTAGAAAAATCAGTCTTGAGATCTTAAAATCTGTCTTGTTCAGTGGTGGTCGACTTTCTGTCTTTCTTACCTTGGCCATGTCTCTGAGTATTGCACACCTTGTACTTTTGGGCACTCCAGTGATGTTGCAGCTCTGAAATATGGCCAAACTGGTGGCAAGTGGCATCTTGGCAGCTGCACGCTTGACTTTTCTCAGTTCACTGGCAGTTATTTTGCGCCTTGGTTTTTCCGCACGCTTCTTGCGACCCTGTTGACTATTTTGAATGAAACGCTTGATTGTTCGATGATCACGCTTCAGAAGCTTGGCTATTTTAAGACTGCTGCATCCCTCTGCAATATATCTCACTATTTTTTTACTTTTCTGAGCCTGTCAAGTCCTTCTTTTGACCCATTTTGCCAAAGGAAAGGAAGTTGCCTAATAATTATGCACACCTGATATAGGGTGTTGATGTCCACACCCCTTCTCATTACAGAGATGCACATCACCTAATATGCTTAATTGGTAGTAGGCTTTCCAGCCTATACAGCTTGGAGTAAGACAACATGCATAACGAGGATGATGTGGTCAAAATACTAATTTGCCTAATAATTCTGCACTCCCTGTATCTAAAAAGTCTGCGGTACCATTTACCCCGCATTACTTTGTGCCCCGCGCTCCCCTAATACTGACCTTATTTCAGCAAAATTCATTATTATTTTACTTGATTTATAGATTCAGTATTTTAGATGTATTATTGATGCATTTAAATGTATTTTTGACTGTCTTCTTACTTTTAGTCTAGTCGTCTAATCAGTTACAAAACTTTAGTTTAAATGACTCACAAATCAGTGGAGTTTCGACTAGTCGACTAGTCCGTAGTGTTTAGATCTAGCAACTAAACACCACTCTTTCAATTCCAACGATGGCTTTGGAGAGCTGTTTAGAAATGTTTCCGGACTCCGACATAGCGAAATCCTTCGCTTTAGGCAAGAATAAGAACGCTTACATGATAAAATTTGGTATTGCACCCTATTTTAAGAAGAAAAACTGGTGGAGAACGTAAACCAAGGGCTGTTCATCGTAATGTTCGACAAGAGGTTCAACCAATCCTAAAAAAAAAAAAAATCCCTCCTTTTTTGGAGGATGGTTATGTCGGTCAAGATAATCGCAGTGACGCTGGTTTTAAAAAAATATTTTGAAGGTAGTAAAAAGGTAGTAAATTCAACTTAAGAAGTTCTGTATAAACCCTGGGTTCAGACAATAGGGTTTAGTGTTTTAGCAATTGAGAAAAACTGTAAACAAGGACACTGGTGACAACCAAACTGCGCGTGACCGAAAACACAACATGAAAACATGCGGCCGATGAAAACACGAAACACACACACAACTCAAGACATTACAGTAGTGTCAGAGCCCTGCCACAACAAGAAGAGATTACTAGACCGAATGTGGCAGAACCCTGACAGAGGTGACATGGGAAGTTTGTTGCAGCCATGTCCTGTCCGTTTTTATGAGAGGTTCAAGGATAATTCGGAGAGCTTTTAGGATAAACAGGATCCGTTAGCAGAGCAGAACATTATTTTGTTGGAAAAGATATCGTTTTTCACGTAAGGGTATTATTTATCTTATGTAAAAAGTTTGACTCGTTGTAGTTGGGCGTTAACAACAGCTCAAACTGTGTGTATTGCCTTAAAAGCAGTCTTTGTTTTTTGGGTTTTTTTGGGGTTTTTCCAAGCCACTTAAAACCCCAAGTTGTTAAAGAGAGCTTTTTCGGTATTGCAGGTACATTATAATTGATTATAGAGATTATGAAATAATGACCATGCCAGTAAATATGACGCGATTGTCCCCAGGCTTCCCTAATGTGATTGGTGCCATAGACTGCACACACATTGCCACCATCAGAAAGGAGGGGACCCCTGTGGTGGAAATGCAGCTGATGACCTCCAGCCAGTGCACTTGGACCAGTCTAGTGGCAGAGCTGCATGCAACAGAATTGTCCAGCATCATTTTTGAAAAGAGGGAACTTTGCACACAGTTTAGTTTACAGTTTATTTTATTTTAAGAAATCCAGTTGGTCATCTCTTGTCTCTGGAATGAAATGAGTAAACCATGCAAGGCCATCAATAGTACAGTGTGTGTATTAGTGTATTTTACTAACTTTGAAGTTCCTTTTGAAGCAATTCAATCTCAAGTCTGACTTTTTGCTTTATTAGTTCTTGCAATTCTATTTCATTAATTAACTTTTTTTGCAGAACAGCGTAAGTAGTAAAGATACTATTTTGTAGAATATTTTTGCGTTTTACTTTTATTTGTTGCCAAATCCTAGTGGGTCCTGCGATGGCTCTAATATAAAAGAGGTTTATGTAATACAATTAATATAAGAAAATATATTTACACACACGATCACTAGGCAACTCACAAATTTAATTTGTCGGCCACTTTTTGCCAGCCCTCTCTCCTGGCTTTTGCAGCTTTAAAGTGCTGCTGTGTGTTTTATTTAAACACTGAAATTCAGCGACGCGACCACCTAGAAATACTGCGCGCGCTCTTTCAGCACTCGCTTGCTTGCTGACCAAATCAAAATGTTGCTGATCAATGTTTCTACTATCGATACATATCCCCTTTTAAGCCAGCACATGAACGCGGAATGAGCTCAGATAACTCAATCCAGCTATACTAATCGTCAAGAACAGGTGAATTCAAAGAACTGAATAATCTAGATCATAGTAAGCGTGATTATCTCATCCCGGATGTGTCAACTGATCTTGGATGTAGTAAGCGACGTACAAAGAATATGTCCCAGCTGTCAATACCTTGAATATCAAAGTCAACTGCTGGCAGTCGATCCATTTCCTAGTCAGCTCCGAAACTCTGGAACAGTCTGTCAGGGTTCAAAGACAGAGGATCCATTGGCAGTGTCAGTAAGCTGTTTATTGAGTCAATGTAGAATGGGCACAAGGTGCAGGTGAAACAGGGAGTCCAAGAGAAGCAGTCCAAGCTCTGAGCGTAAACCTCGGACAGCAACAGTCCACAGCAGAGAGAGATGGCACCAGGACGAGAGATGATGGAGAACACTGGGCGGAGAAGGCAGGTGAGGCAGGCGGGGAAACAGGGACCAGCAGGCGGATGAACTGGAAGGCTGGGGACAGGGAAAACCCAAAAGGGAAAAAACAAATACAAAAGCAAAGCTGAACTGGGGCAAAAGGTAGGAGAGGAAAAAACTAAAAATGAACAAAACCACTAAACTAGATAAGAACTAAATCTAAAGGCTAGAAAGGAGAACTTAGTCAAAGAAACAAATGAAAGAAAAAACTAGACTAGGCTAGACTAGACTAAATCAACAAGGAGCCGACTAAACAGAAAGGAGCCGAGAAACAGGCAGAAGCTAGACGTGACTTTACAGGAGAGAAAACACACAATCTGGCACGGAACACAAAACACGGGGGGAATATATGGGGAAGCTAATGAGTGAAACACCTGAAGAGAATGAACTAACAGATAATGAGCTAACAGATGAACAAGGGGGGGCGGGGTGACAACTGACAGGCGAACGCATGACAACACAACAAGGCGCACGTGCCGAAGCGCGTGGCGAACGGACATATGACGTCACAGACAAACAAACACGGAGCGCCATGCGCTCCCGACGAACAATGCACAAACACAAGACAGATCAAACCGGCGTCCTGACAGTACCCCCCCCTCCAGGGGCATCCCCAGATGCCCCATGGGTGAGTAGAGCCTGCTGTTGATGGAAGTCCTCGATCAGCGAGCGGTCCAGAATATCCCGGGATGGTACCCAACATCTCTCCTCCGGGCCGTACCCTTCCCAGTCCACAAGGTACTGATATCCCCTACCACGCCTCCTGGAGTCAAGTAATCTCCTGACAGTATACACAGGGGTCCCATCAATCAGACGGGGGGGTGGGGGGGATGGGGCAGACACAGTGGGGTTCAAAGGGGAAGAAAAAACAGGTTTAATTCGAGACACATGGAAGACAGGGTGCACACGACTAAGAGCAGGCGGGAGCCTGAGCCGCACCGCCGCCGGACTCAGGACTTTAGAGATGCGGTATGGCCCTATGAACCTAGGTGCTAATTTGCGTGCCGGCACCTTAAGAGGCAGGTCCTTAGTAGATAACCATACTCTCTGCCCACAGACATACTTGGGTGCCGGAGTCCGACGACGGTCTGCTGCCACTTTGGCACGCCCCCCTGCCCGAAGCAGGGCCTCTCTGGCTCTTTTCCAGGTCCTCCTACAGCGCTGGACAAAGGCCTGGGCAGAGGGAACAGCGGCATCAGATTCCTGCGAAGAAAACAGAGGAGGCTGGTAACCAAGAGAACACTGAAAGGGGGACATACCAGTAGAGGCTACAGGGAGTGTGTTGTGTGCATATTCTGCCCAGGTGAGCTGCTGGCTCCAGGAGGCGGGGTTGTGTGATGCCAGACAGCGAAGCATACGCTCCAAATCCTGGTTGGCCCGCTCGGACTGCCCGTTGGTCTGCGGATGGAATCCTGAAGTCAGACTGGCAGTAGCCCCAATCAGACGACAGAACTCCCTCCAAAAGTGGGAAATGAACTGGGGCCCCCTGTCAGACACCACGTCCATAGGAAGACCATGAATCCTGAAGACGTGATTGACTGCCACCAGAGCAGTTTCCTTAGCAGTGGGCAATTTGGAAAGGGGAATAAAGTGCACCGCCTTAGAAAAACGGTCAACCACCGTTAAGACCACGGTGTTACCATTGGAGGGGGGAAGGCCAGTAACAAAATCAAGGGAGATGTGGGACCAGGGGCGGGAGGAAACGGGCAATGAATGCAGCAGACCAGCGGGAGGCTTGTTAGAAGACTTATTCTGGGCGCAAACCGAGCAGGCCGCCACGAACTGTCTGGCATCTTGGTCCATATTGGGCCACCAAAAACGTTGACGGGCAGAAGCCAATGTTCTCCGCACACCTGGATGGCAAACTAGCCTAGATGAGTGACTCCACTCCAGAACCGCAGCACGCAAAGGCTCAGGAACAAACAACAGACCCTCAGGGCACCCAGCAGGAACCGCCACCCCCCGCAGTGCCTCCCTGACCCGTCCCTCGACCCCCCACGATACGGCTGCCACCACGACTTCTGCAGGCAGAATAGTGTCGGGTGACGACCCATCCCTGGGGCAGTCAAAGAGACGAGAAAGGGCGTCAGGCTTGATGTTTTTGGATCCAGGCCGGTACGAGAGGGTGAAACGGAACCGACCGAAAAACAGCGCCCATCTGGCCTGCCGAGAGTTCAACCTCTTTGCTGAACGGATATATTCGAGATTTTTGTGATCCGTCCAGACCAAGAAGGGTTCAGCTGCACCTTCCAGCCAGTGGCGCCACTCACCCAGGGCTAATCTCACCGCGAGCAGCTCCCGGTTACCGACATCATAGTTCTGTTCAGCTGGGCTCAGGCGGTGCGAGAAGAACGCACAGGGATGTACTCTACCATCGAGAGCGGATCGCTGGGAGAGGACTGCTCCAACCCCCACTTCAGACGCGTCTACCTCCACTATAAACTGCAGATCAGGGTCAGGAACAGACAAGACAGGAGCAGACGTGAAACATTTCTTAAGTTTCTGGAAAGCCACCTGGGCCTGGTCTGACCACCTGAAAGGCACACAAGTGGAGGTTAAGGCTGTCAAGGGTGCAGCGGTTTGACTAAAGTTGCGGATAAACCGCCTATAAAAGTTGGCAAACCCTAGAAACCGCTGCAACTCCTTGCGGGAGGTGGGGACTGGCCAGTTGGAGACAGCCCTCACCTTTGCTGGATCTACCTTAATCCCCTCCGCTGAGATAATTTGCCCCAGGAACGGAACCGAGTCTGCATGAAAGGTACATTTCTCCGCCTTGACGTACAGCTGGTTCTCCAGAAGACGTTGCAGCACCTGGCGTACATGCTGAACGTGTACCTGTAACGAAGGAGAAAAAATTAGAATATCGTCCAGGTACACAAAGACAAATCTATTGATCATGTCTCTCAGAACATCGTTAACCAGGACCTGGAAGACAGCTGGGGCATTAGTAAGCCCGAAGGGCATCACCCTATATTCAAAGTGCCCAGAGGGTGTATTGAACGCTGTCTTCCACTCATCACCCTCCCTGATCCGAACCAGATGGTAGGCATTGCGGAGATCCAACTTCGTGAAGATCCGCGCGCCCTGCAACAGCTCATGAGCAGTTGACATCAGCGGCAGGGGGTACCGGTTCTTTACAGTGATGTCATTCAACCCACGATAATCGATGCAGGGGCGGAGAGAACCATCTTTCTTCTCCACGAAGAAGAACCCAGCGCCTGCAGGAGAAGAGGAGGGTCGGATGAGGCCGGCCGCCAAAGATTCATGGATGTACTTATCCATAGCCTCCCTTTCAGGCCCAGAAAGAGAGAACAGGCGGCCCTTAGGCGGAGAGGTGCCTGGGAGGAGGTCAATGGCACAGTCGTACAGCCGATGCGGGGGGAGAGATGTTGCCCGGGACTTGCTGAAAACACGTCGCAGACCAAGGTATTCCACAGGAACGCCGGCTAGATCCGCCACCTCCTCCTGTAACACAGAAGAAACAGAGCCAGAAGACGAAGCAGCACCCAAACAAAACTTGTGACAAAAAGGACTCCATGCCAAAACAGAATTCTCCGCCCAACTCACATGTGGATTGTGTTTTACCAGCCAGGGATGCCCTAATACAATGGCGGTGCTGGGGGACTTCAGGAGGTAGAATACAATCTCCTCCTTGTGGTTACCAGAAGTGACTAGGCTAACAGGGACCGTTACATGAGTGATTTGGGCTAAGACGGAGCCGTTGAGTCCTCTAGCTGAGATGGGATTTTGGAGAGGGGAAGTAGGGATTTTCCAACGGGCCACCAGATCAGCATCAATGAAGTCCCCCTCCGCCCCAGAGTCAATGAGAACAGAACAACGTCTAGAGTAAGGACCCCAGGAAACCCTGGCGGGAAGAAGTGTACGGTTGCAGGGGAAACAGGACAGGGGAGTAACGCTCACCAGTACTTCCCCGACTACTGGCGAGCTCTGGCTTTTAACGGGCACTGTGCGGCAAAATGCCCTGGCTTGCCACAGTAGAGACAGAGTCCTTAAGCTATGCGGCGTTGTCTTTCCTCTGCAGCAAGACGCATCAGCCCCACCTGCATAGGTTCTGTCTCAGGAAGCGGCTCATGGCCACAGCTTGATACCACTGAGGGTGGCTGAGTATTTCTCACAGGCACACGCATAGCGCGTCTCTGGCGACGCATCTCCAGACGAGTCTCTACTCTGAGGGCTAAGTCCACCAGGCCGTCGAAAGATGAGGGCAAATCATGAATGGCAAT
Organism: Rhodeus uyekii; assembly: GCA_037043235.1. Lineage (NCBI taxonomy): Eukaryota > Metazoa > Chordata > Actinopteri > Cypriniformes > Acheilognathidae > Rhodeus > Rhodeus uyekii. The sequence continues at coordinate 183,080 of JAWRVZ010000441.1, read as the reverse complement.
CTCATCCTGGAGGTCGTCGCTAAGACCCTCCCGGAACCGGTCCCAGCAGGCCTCCTCATTCCAGCCTGTTAAGGCAGCAAGCGTGCGGAAGCGGATAGAGTAGTCGGTCACGGACTGGGCGCCCTGTCTCAACCTGGCGAGTTGGCTAGCGGCTTCCTTCCCCGCCAACGACCGGTCAAAAACCTTTAACATCTCCTTCTCAAACTGCTCGAAGGAGGCACATAATGGTGACCTGGCTGCCCACACGGTGGTTCCCCACTCCCGAGCTTTGCCAGTGAGCAAAGTGATGACGAACGCCACCTTGGTGGCCTCAGAAGCATAGGTGGTTGGTTGTAAGGCAAAGATGATGGAACACTGAGTCAGAAATGATCGGCAGGACAAAGGGTCACCATCGTAGGGGGTTGGCGTGGGCACACGGGGTTCGGAAATTGAACGGGGGTGACTGGGCGCCGGAGGAGAGGCGGAAGCAGCTGCTATGATGGAATCCTGACCTGTTCGCAAGTCACGAAGCTGAGCAGTGATCTCCGCCATCTGGCTGGCCATCACCTCAACATCACAGGTGGTGGTCGTAATCTGAGAGGCGTGTTGTCCCAGCAAAATTCCCTGCTGGGCGAGAGCGTTTCGTACAGCATCGGACTCTGCTGAATCCATAACTGGCCAGATTGTACTGTCAGGGTTCAAAGACAGAGGATCCATTGGCAGTGTCAGTAAGCTGTTTATTGAGTCAATGTAGAATGGGCACAAGGTGCAGGTGAAACAGGGAGTCCAAGAGAAGCAGTCCAAGCTCTGAGCGTAAACCTCGGACAGCAACAGTCCACAGCAGAGAGAGATGGCACCAGGACGAGAGATGATGGAGAACACTGGGCGGAGAAGGCAGGTGAGGCAGGCGGGGAAACAGGGACCAGCAGGCGGATGAACTGGAAGGCTGGGGACAGGGAAAACCCAAAAGGGAAAAAACAAAAACAAAAGCAAAGCTGAACTGGGGCAAAAGGTAGGAGAGGAAAAAACTAAAAATGAACAAAACCACTAAACTAGATAAGAACTAAATCTAAAGGCTAGAAAGGAGAACTTAGTCAAAGAAACAAAAGAAAGAAAAACTAGACTAGGCTAGACTAGACTAAATCAACAAGGAGCCGACTAAACAGAAAGGAGCCGAGAAACAGGCAGAAGCTAGACGTGACTTTACAGGAGAGAAAACACACAATCTGGCACGGAACACAAAACACGGGGGGAATATATGGGGAAGCTAATGAGTGAAACACCTGAAGAGAATGAACTAACAGATAATGAGCTAACAGATGAACAAGGGGGGCGGGGTGACAACTGACAGGCGAACGCATGACAACACAACAAGGCGCACGTGCCGAAGCGCGTGGCGAACGGACATATGACGTCACAGACAAACAAACACGGAGCGCCATGCACTCCCGACGAACAATGCACAAACACAAGACAGATCAAACCGGCGTCCTGACACAGTCTTCCTAATACAGTTCGGGAAGCAGACACACTCTTTCAGATTAAATATAGACTAAAAGCACATCTCTTCAACCTGGCATACACATAACACATTATACATAATTTTGTTAATTAAAATCATATAAAATGTTTGTTAGGCTGCATAATTTAGAACCCGGAACATTCCCATAACATCTGATAATATCACAAGAATCATAAGAAGAATGGCATCTACACTGATTTTAGTCTCTGTTTATTCCGAGGTTATCATGGTCAGCCGGATCCGGGCCGTATCCAGATCAGATGAAGGACCTGCACCTGGACACGAGCACAACACTGCCCTGAAGTGTCTGCGGAGACCGTGACTCTACAAGACCCTATAATAGACAATATAATAATCATTTCAATCAATAGACAATATAATAATTATGCTGTCACAGTCTCGTCATGTCTTTCACATCCGGGTCCGTTCTGTGTATCTCCTAAGCCCTGTCTTGTTAATCAATTACCCTGTTTGTCTCGTCAGCTGCTTCCCATTTCCTCATGTATAAATACCTTCTCATATTCCCTAGTGTTTGTTGTTCATTGGAGTTGTGAAGATGTTGTATGATGTTCCTATGTGTTTCTTCTTCCATGGTTTTTGCACTAATAGAGCCATTTTCGTTTATATCTGAAGTCTTTTTTTGTTCGTGTTCTTTCTGAATAAAGAGAGTTTCTGCGTGAAACTTGCAGTTCTCCTCATCATCTGTTTGTACGTCGCGCCAAGCCGAGACACATGCACTGTTAGGCTGTTGGCCAGAGGAGAACTGGTCCCCTGACTGAGCCTGGATTCTCCCAAGGTTTTTTCTCCATTATGTTCTTCATTCATTCCGTTGTCTGCTGGAGTTTTGGTTCTTTGCCACTGTCGCCTTTGGCTTGCTTAGTTGGGGACACTTCATAATCTTCAATTTTATTGATACGCCTGCTCTTTTAGACTACGCCACCTTGGGAGTTCCACCTAAAGAATCTTACTAGGAAGAAACACACAAACACAACACACAAAGAAACACACAAACACCACACACACACACTTCACCCACGAATACAGTAATTCTACACAAGATCAAGTACAGTAATTCAATTAAACAATATCCACAAATTAACAACCTCAAACAAAATGAAACTTCACAGGAAATTAACCAAAAACAATTACAATACATAATACAAACAACAAAACATCCAAAAAGAATACTTAAAAAAAAAAAGAAACAAAGACTCACAGAACAATTAACACAAAACTTCCAAAGAAAGTTTCATACACAAAATAATAAAACATTAAAATTCAAATTAAGAAATTAATTAAAGAAAACGCAACTCATTAAGCAAAGGTCCAGGGCGACCGTAATCAAAGCTGTGTGAATCCAGTGAAAATTATAGAGGAGCAAGACAAGTGTCACAACTGCACGGATGTCATTCATCCTCCAATCCTACTTGGAAGACAGAATTAGCTTATAATCATTTGTGAAAACAATAGTTGAGCGTCTACTCACCAAATGGCCACTACGGGAAATGGGAAACTGATTGATTGACCCTGAACTTAACAGCTGCCGCCAATATTCCACACACTAAAATACACAAGTCATGTCAGTGCTTCCACGGTTGAGAAATAAATTACACAAAACCCACTACATACTTGGGGGAGAACAAACGTACTGATCAACTACCGGTCAAAATACTGCAAAAGCAGACAAAGGCAACTGTACGCACAAGACAGCAGGATTCCACACTCTCTTTAACACCAAGATTCAACAAGGGCTCTAAACGATAGCAAAATGCAGATTAACTGTGGTACCCTCAAAAAAACAGATCAAAAAGTGAAGCCAAATCCAGCATTCACATTAAACCGTGCCAATGGAGACGAGAACACACAGGAAGTGACACCTGCCTAGATGCATTCAGCCATGCCCTGACACCTACAGCCATGTATTTTATAGATGGTACCATGCAAACAACCAGCCTATTGTAACCCCTGCGGAGGCTGTGTGTAAAACGCAGAGATACACAGACGCAGGGAGAACAGGATAAACTCAAAATGTAACTTTAATTAGAAACAATAAACAAAAAGGCACGCGAGGGTGCAAACAGAAAACTCGGAAGGGGAAACAAGGAGCATACTTCCACAACTGACAAAAATACATTCACCGACTGACAAAGACACGGTAGAACGGGAGGATTAAATACAAGAGGAGACTGCAAACAGGTGGCAAACTAAATGGGTAATTAAACTAACAAGACATCTACGGGAACACATGAGGGACAAAACAGGAGGATCATGACTAGACTGTGACACCTATATTGTCTAATCTGCCCCATATACATCAAAAGTACAATCATAAAACATTGTTTTTATTAATGATGACATCAAAAACATAGCACCACCCGCTGACGAATTCAAAGAAATACTGAAATTTACTGAATATAATAAATAACAATGAAATAAGTTTAAAACAAACAAGATAAACAAATCCTTAAGGGTGTTCACCACCTTACAATTGATGCGTAGAATGACGAACGTGATCCAAAATGTTCCTATGAATAATTTTTAAAATGTCTATATAGTCTACTTTAAAAATTCCTAAATTAATCCCAGTTTAACAGTTCACCTGAAATTCGAGCATATTGGGAAGAAGTGCATCAGCTTCATCCTATGTTCATATTGAGTAACAGGGTCTTGATTGCTATTTATTTATAAATAAATTATATTTACATTACAGTACATCTTATATTTTTATTACAAATAAATGAAAGTAAATAGGATAAGGCACTGTACACCTAATCCAGGCATTGTGGGTTCAAGTCCCATCTGGGGTGTTTTAAAGCAAAGTGGTGCAAGGATGCGTGCTGGGCCCATAACCCAGAGGTCGATGGATTGAAACCATCCTCTGCTAATGTGATCTTTGTTAGTAGCTTTCCTGTAGCTCAACCAGTAGACTATTGGTGTTTACAATGCCATGGTCATGGGTTTGGTTCCCAGGGAAAGCAAGAATTGATTAGAATGTCAATGTGTTTCTTGAATGCAATGCAAGTTGCATTGGATAAAAGCATCTGCCAAATGTAAATATATTAAGGAAGTGATGGACCAGTATTCAAATCATGACATGAATGTACAGTTATTTGAAGTAAAACACTAAACAGTGAGTGTGTCGTTTAAAGAGAAATTGAAACCTTGTTTATATGATATAGTATGAATAATGATATATATGGCCCAAAATGACTTTCATAGTATGAAAAACACATTTACTATGGAAGTCAATTTGGCCTCATCCACTTTTTGAATATTCTTCAAAATATCCTCTTTTTTGTTCATCAGAAGAAAGAAATTCATGCAGTTTTGTTTTAGGCACTACAGCAGTCCAGCACTTTATAGTCAAACTCATTTATATGTTGAAATAATGAAGATTTCTGTATCAGTTCAGGTTTACTGGTTCCTGTCTGGCCAACCCTATGAAAATATCCTGCCTCTGTCAATGTTTGGGAGGGAGAAAGTTTTTCTCATTCACAGTGTATAAATATGAGCAGATGACTGACTTCTGTTCAAAAGTGAATCCTCATCCTACAGCAGAAGTTTATTAGAGACTTATTGAACATGAATCTACACTGGATCATATTTGTTCTTGTCTCAATGGGTAAGTCAATATTTTTTAATGATGACACTGTATTGTTAATATTACTTAATACATTAGACACCACAAATGAAAACAAATAAAAACATTTCACAACACTTGTGACATCTATATTGTGGTAATTAGATATTGACTGATCACTGATTTTTTGTCTATTTCTAAAAATGGTTCTAAATATCACTAAAAGTCACTAATATCATAAATATCACTAATTATGTTGTGATCAACAGTGTCACATACTGAACTGACGTTGAGTAGCACTTGAACTGATATTTTGCTTGTATCTGTGAGGCGAATATCATGCATTATTTAGAATAGAGTGCTGTCTCTGTGCCGTGATGCGATTGGAAACCAGATATAACATTTCAAAGTATCCATTTGAGTGAATTTGTTCAGCTGATTGAAAATTACTTGTTCAATGATCTTGCCTGCGAAAGGAAGATTTGAGATTGGTCTGTTGTTGCTCTATATACTGTTATCCAGATTGATCTTTTTCAGGAGGTAAACTACTGAACTACTGCTGTTTTCAGGGAGTCTGCAAAAGTCCCATAAGGAACTGAGACATTTACCACTTCTAAGAAATCTGATTCTTTACAGTTAAACACTTTCGAAAAAAAAAATATATTGGGGAGTGTGTCAAGGGTGCAACTTGATGTTTTAAGATGCTGCACTGTTTCTTACAAAGTTTCTCCATCAATTGCTTCAAAATCAGACATAGTTTCTATGTTCTGAGGTTGTGGTCTGATCTGTCTCACATCAGTGCAGCTCAATATGCGTTCTGGCACAGGTTGCCGTCGCATCATCCAGGTGGATGCTGCACAATGGCGGTTGAGGAGATGTTTTGTCTTCTGGCAAAACCTCTGTTTTTCTGTATTGTTGTAACAGAAGGACTCACAGGCAGAGATCCAATTGCTTTGTCTTTAACAAGAGTGGCCGTACGGGCACAAGGTCAGGGCAAACAGAGAACATACGTGGTCAATAATCCAAGCAGGGGTCAGAAAGGCAGGCAGACAGATTCAGGTACGGTAATCCAGGCGAGAAACCAGCAGGCAGAAAACAATCTCAAGCGTTAATCCAGGCACAGGTCAGGAAGAACAGAATCAAAAACATTCAAACAGGCAGAATCAGTAACAGGTAACAAAACAGGATATAAATGCTCAGAATGTCAACTGGGGCTAAACAAGACTTTGCAGTATGTGCATAGGTAAAGCAGTCTTTTATAGTCCAGGTGATGGTTGACAGGTGGTGAGACAAACAGTCATAATTGAGTCCAGCTGGAGTGTGCAATCAGTCCAGTGCACTGCATGATGGGAAATGTAGTGTGTAGTGTAGTGTCAGTATATGTGTGAGCTCCCTCTGGTGGCCATGGAGCTCATATTCATTACAATTATCTTTTATAGTTTGCACTGCTGTTGAGTTTCTCCAAGATGCATTTCTCTGCCACTCTTCTTCCTGAGTTTACATGAGAAATGTCATTAATTACACTCTTAACTTTTGAGTTAAAGAAATAAAGGAAAAAATCAGCAGAATCCGCTGATATGCTTAGTGCTAGAGACATAAATAGCACACTACCGTTCTCATTTAAACTCTTTTTGACAGAAACAAATCTAGTTTTATTAGCCGGAGATATTACTATATTAAAGAAAATACAGAAATGACCATACAGTGATATATCCTTAATAAGAGTAAATTAAATGTTTAGACTCTTTCTTGAAACTAAATATATAGTGTGGGTGTGTATGGTTGTCTGTGGCATTTACATGCTTAGTTAAAAGTGAAAAAAAAAGGTTTTTTTTTCTGTATTGATCTCAGCATTATCTATGTGAATATTAAAATGTTCTATAAACATTTGAGCACATTACTGTTATCAAAGTGGGGACCCGACACATATCACTGAGAGCTGTTATCAGTTGATCACTTAGTGCAGAATGAGGAGAGTTTGGGCCATGGTGTTGTGGTAGAAACTGAAAAACTCTCACAGGAGGAGGAGAGCGAGAGTGAGGGGGCGAGGGCGAGCTGAGACCATAAGCTTCGGTGGTTGCAGGGCTTGCTATTTTTTTGGTTGATGTCTGGGGGGTGCAGTAAGAGAGTGACATAGTTTGGTTCCAGCATAAACCAGTTCCTCCATTTTCTCTGAGAAGCTCAGAAGCAGGATGCTGGATAGAGGGAATGTGTGTCTAGTGAGAGAGGCTGGGATCTAGTGTTACTGCAGGCTGTGATATGTTGTCCTGGCTTTCCTGGCTATTTTCCAGGAAGTCATATTTGGGTGCTGAATCTTCAAGCAGTTCGTCACAGTCTTTCTGTGATGAGTTTGTGGACATCTGCTTGGATTGTGTCCATGAGCAGCGGTTGTTCTGGCTGTGTGGTGTTATCATTGTCCTTAATACATTGCGTCAAATGTATTTCTATTCAGGTGTCCAGGTGTGTGTGTGCCATTCAAGTGCATTGGATTAAAACCATACCAAGAAATAGCTTTAAATGATACAGCTTTTTTTAAATCAAATCTTTCTATGTCAACGACAGGAAACATTGGCATCTAACAATGGCTTGGAGAAAAACCTTTAACATTAAAAATAAGGCATATGCATAAACCCAGATAGGAAATAAACTGTTAGCAATTTTTTTATTTCAAAATTATGTGCCCTAAACTCCTGAAACTTTTTCATTTTGTACAGCAGTCTGCTGTCATAATAGACTGGAGGACACAGAGGTTAATGTGCGATAACAGGTTTATTGTAGTCAGGACACAAAACAGAGAACTGGTGAACAGGTGCAAACACAGGAACATGAGAGTGGCTTAACAGAAGCAGTGAACACAGTAGTGGAACCTTGGAAAGATGGAAATGAGGAATCTTGGAGACTCGGGAGCATAGCAGTAGCGTACTTGGTAGCTTGGAGATGCAACAGGTCGCAAGGCAGTCTGAGTGGCAATAGCTGAGACCAGACATTGAGTGCATGGTGAGGGCTAATGATAAAGGAATCCAATGATGGAAAACAGGTGTGGGTGCAGAGTAATCAGGTGATAGGGAACGAGTGGGCGGAGCGTGGGAGTCTGGTGCAGGGGGCGTGGCTGAGTCTGTGAAATCTGCGAGAAGGAAATCATTTGCATCTATATGTATGTATCTCTGTGTGTTTGTATGTGAAATAATATTATTCATCATATCCTAGCTTTTTAATGAAAATATGTAATTATTAACCTTTGTAATTATTAACATTTTCATAAGTAACTATTTTAATAACACATTCCCTCTCTGTATTTGTAACAGATTAGTTATACATTTATTTAATTTGTAATTAAAATTTACATGACACCATTACATATAACTAATTACTCTCCAACACGATGATTAGTGAATCAAGCAAATTAATGATGATTATGTCACCAGTAACAAGCCACCAACATCACCTGATCTCATTTAATCATTGCTTTTATAGCCACAAATGTGTTTTCACAGTTATAAACAAAATTATTATAAAACAAGAGTCAATTGCCAATGGGAACACCAATCAGTATCATTATCAACATCTAAACTTCTGTTAAAGTTCAATAAGATTTTCTGTAGACGTGTGACAGAAATAAGTGAAAGAAGTGTCACTGGTCAGTGTCACAGAAAGAAGTGTCACTGGTCAGGAATGTGTGAAGCTAATATTAACACAGAACTCATGCACTGAGAAAAAAGGATGATATCTGAATATATTTGTTTTGTTTGTTTTTTCAACTAATCAAAGCCTCATTTCTGATAAAGGATGATCCTCATCAGTAAGTTAATAAATGCGCAGAATAACAAAAAAAGACATGTAAGAGGGATAAAGTTAGACTGTAATTTTATTTTGTTTATTTTTAAATTTGCAGTAAGTTTTCAGCATCACACATGCACATGTTTGTTGGTCACCTTTGAGCTGAAGAGTAAAGCCTGTGCTTCAGTCCTGGAGAAGACCAACAGATACATTACCCTATATTACCCAGAATGCACTGTTTTCTACAGTATATTGCCATTTGAATGGGGGAAAATAACAGTATGTTGCTGTTAAAATATACTGTTTTGTTCAGCAGTTTTTTTTTTACAGTGTGTGGGTTGGATTCACAGGGTTGGATTCCCTTGGCTCACAGAATCAAATGGAAGATTGCAGAGAGGCTCTTTTTAAACATCTCGGCTTGGACAACAGTGAATCACAGAAACCCAAAATGTGGTCTTTGATGTTCAACAACAAGCACAAGCCTATCAACATTGAAGTGGACATTTATGTGACCTCCATCATAAATGTGGTATGAGTCCAGCATGATTTACCTTCTCCTTCAGGTTATTATGGGATGTCAAGTAGTTGTAAAATCATCTCTTAACACTTTTTATCTACAGAATGAAAAGGCCCAGAGTCTTACGTTGCAGGTCAAAATAGAAACTGTGAGTTTATTAAAAGAACATTTCATTCTTATTTCACAAAGTTTTAATCAACACATAATTGCCACTCATGATCAGATGTTATATTTGGTTTTCAAGCATACAGTATCTGTATTATAATCACTCTGACCTTCATACAACTTTACAGCTTTGGCCAATCAAGAACATGACATGGGAAAAGCACAAGTTTTGTGGAATTAAAAAATTTCCTGCCCCCAAAAACATGTTTTCGATTCCAGACATTGGTATAATAGAAAGGTATGAGAATTACTTCTTTACCTTTACCTTTATCTTTAACAGAGTTGTCCCTATTACATAATGAAAAATCATTAAATCTGAATCTTTCATCTAAATCTGAATCATGTATTTACAGACGTGAAACATTGAATGGGGTCAAATTGACCCAAAAGATAATAAGAGGATTAAAGTGTTTTCTGTTTGGTTCTCTGCTTCTCTTCGCATCGCACACCACACCTTCAGTGACATTTGTAGTCTAAGGATACACGTTCTGCATCCTCCAAATCCCTGTGATAAAGGTTGAAGGTTTATTACTCCTTGCTACTTACTGTACAGCCATCAGATACAGCTTTTGATTTGCTGGTTGAGTTTATTTAAGGCTGCAGATAAACTGACCCGTGACCATCCAGCAGCAGGACTGGACACCCATAACAAAACATTATGAGTTTCCAATTGTAACAAAGGGGACTGACAGGCAGGGATCCAATTGCTTTGTCTTTAATAAGAGTGGTCGTACGGGCACAAGGTCAGGGCAAACAGAGAACATATGTGGTCATTAATCCAAGCAGGGGTCAGAAAGGCAGGCAGACGGATTCAGGTACAGTAATCCAGGCGAGTAGTCAAGATAGGCAGATATCAATCACAAACGTTATTCCAGGCACAGGTCAGGGCAGGGAGAACAGAATCAAATAACGGGTAACAGGCAGAATCAGTAACAAGCAAACAGACATGCATACCACCGCTCAGAATTGACAACAACAGCTAATCAAGACTTTGCAGTGTGTGAACAGGTACTGAGTCTTTTATAGTTCATGTGATTGATGACAGCTGGTGTGACAAACAGTCATGATAGAGTCCAGCTGGAGTGTGCGATCAGTCCAGTGTACTGCATGATGGGAAATGTAGTATGTAGTGTAGTGTCAGTATATGTGTGAGCTCCCTCTGGTGGCCATGGAGGGGAGCGCAGAGCTCATATTCATAACACCAATATAGTTTTTTTTTTATTTGATTAAGAGCTGTCTTTAATAATCATGCCTTTTAATAATAAGTGTTAATTTTTATTTTATCCATTTAGCATCAAGACAGAGTTTGGAACAAAGGAGTCTCAAGCTGTGCTGTTGTTCAATGACGGCTATATAGACTCATCTGACATTTTAACTCTGACCACGGCCTGTAAGATGGATCTCTACAAGTTTCCCTTCGACACCCAAAGATGCAAAATAACATTTCAGTCTACAGTGTTTTCAAGTAAATCTGGAACTCATGAATCAGTTTTGACAATCAAACAAAATATATCATGGTTTCTTGTAAACTGTTTGACTTTGATATAAAATAAATAAATTTTAATGTATTCTCCCACAGATAAGGACGTTATAATTAATACAATAACTTCAAAAACATACAAGAATCGTGTGTCGAAGGAGACCTTTGAGGCCCAGGGAGAGTGGGAGCTCCTTGAGATAGATGACGCTAATGCTACCATTACTGACTGGTATGACATGGATCAGCTGATATATCAGGTACAGAACTTAGTGTATGCTGTTTGATCTAACATTAAATATATAAACAAGATTGTTCAAACAAAAAAACTAAGAACAACTAGTTTATAAATGTATGTGAAATATAAATGTACTAGTTTATAAATGTATAATGAATCTGTTATATTATTGTTTCATATTATTGTTATATTATTAAGTCAGCATGTAAATTCTGTATATAGCTATTGTTACGTTTCGATGGGACGGACGTGTGTGACGCGAATACAGGGCACAGGCAAGGCAGGATTCCAAAACACAAAACTCACTTTGATAATGAACTATACAAAACACTTTAAATATAAAACAAAACAGCACTCTCACAAATGCAAAACTCAGGAACAAGATCAAAGAATCGGCCCCCACACACTTAAATGACATAAACACGGCAACAACACAGAGTCAACATCAACAACCGACCAAGACAAGGGAAACACAAAAGAGAATGAAAAACACCTAGGTAGACTAACGATGAAAGTGAGTGTCGTGACAGGTGCAGGAAGGGCACAGGAAGATACACTAAAGGGACCCGGAAGTGGAACATGACTCTCTCTCTCTCTCTCTCTCTCTCTCTCTTCCTCTCTCTCAGATCACCATAAAAAGGAGACCTCTACTGTATGTCATCAACATTGTAGTACCAGTGTTTTTCTTCCTTATTCTGGATGTGATCTCCTTCTTCATTGACACGAGTGCATCAGACAAGCTGAGCTTTAAAGTGACGTTACTTCTGTCTATTTCTGTGATGCTGCTGATTCTTAATGACACACTGCCATCTACGGCTGAACAAATCCCTCTGATTGGTGAGTCTAACAAAGAACTGATTATTTATTATCAACTTTTTTTTGAGGAATGTAATACTATAATTGAATCTGTCATAACAATAAAACAATGTGCATTAAATCTACACTCTTGGGGGGTGTTACAGCGCTGCCACTGGGATCACTGGGACCTTACCTGCCCCTAAATAGTACATATGCACCATACCTTTAATGTCAAGTCAAGTCACCTTTATTTATACAGCGCTTTTTCCAACAGAGATAGTTTCAAAGCAGATTTACATATTACATATTACAGATAACAGGAAACCAATAAAAACAATGTACATATTAGTGAAGGTTTTTGAAATTTATTTTAGTAGTATATTTTATTAGATCTAAAAGCATCTGATGTGAAAAACAAATAATCAAAAACAGCTATTTTTCAGTTTATTTTGATCTGTATTTGTGCAGCATAAAGAACATTTTTAGCTCACAAGGTAAATACTTATAATTCATTATCCTTAACTATAAACAATTAGATCAATAATTGATTTAAGGGCAAATAGTTAATTGCCATGTTTAGGGACACCCATTTGAACATCAGAGAAACAACACATTCTGAGACATGGTTTCAAAGGCACTCTAGCACAGCACAGGAAAGCAGTTTCACTCATATTTTGCTGTTTTTACAGGGGTTTACTGCTGTGGGACTTTCTGTCTCATTGGAATCAGTATTGTGGAGACAATCTTTGTGAATTATCTGATGGTTAAAGCTAAAAGATTGACGGAGAAAACTCCAGCTCCAGCTGTTCCTGAACATGATGGTAAGAGTCAATACAGTCAATTTATATTGTGATTTCACAAATTATGATTTATTAGTGAAAAGTAGTAAGGGATCTTGCATGGGCAGCAAAAACAGATCCAGTCTAGCCAAATCAGGTGCAGACATCTTTTTAGCACATTCTGCAAAAACTGCATAGCTTAAGGATTTTAATAAACTATATCAAATCAGGTATAAAATCAAAATCAAATCAGGCATTTGAGGTCTGAAATTAACACATGTAAAACTATGTATTTGTGTATGAAACACACCACTCTAAAGCCACTTATGAAATTCATTTTTTTTGAGCATCAGCAAACATCCCCCATCAAAAATAATACATATATGAGATTATGCAGACTAAACAGTGTTTATCCAGATGCTTTTTTCCCTCTTACAGATGGTGTAAGAGCCCAGAAGAATCTTCCAGACTCAGTTAAAGATCAGAATGAAGAGCTGTCTTGTACCTTCAGCTGTCTGAATCTTTTTTTCATTAAGTGTCAAGCTGCATCTGACCAAAACCAACGTGAGAAAATATCTCTGTACTTGACCAGAGTGGCAAGAATTATAGATAAAACCTATTTGGCAATTTACATAATCACCATTACTGCGTTTCTGTCTGAGCTTGGGATGCGCTGGATTCCATAGTGAAGTCATATAAATGAGAAAACATACAATAGAGACTTTTATTCAGAGTTAATTTATAGTTTGTATAGAGTTTAACACACAAGAATACATGGAGAAACACAAATAGTGAAAGCATTCAATAGCAGACTCAGCTGAAACCCTGACAGAGGTTTATAAAAAAAAATATTTAAAATATAATAAGTTATAATACTACTTATATGATAATATTTTATAATGTCAATATATCTCATTATAGACTGCAACAGTTCACCCCAGTTTTTTTTCTGAAGCTTTGATTACACAAGTGTTTTCCGATTCATTATTCCACTACTAAAATAAGAAAAATGAGGAGGAAAAATAAGTAAAATCAGGGCTCTTATTATTATTTATAAAAAAGTATAGTTCAATTTTGCTGATCGTCTTTTAATTTAATTGCACTACTTAACACGGCTGTTATCAGTATCAACAAAATAAACTTTAATTTATCAAAATCCATTTACACTGCAATTACAATTGCATAGAGACTAATATTCTAAATATAACATTTTGAATATAGAAATATGACATGTTGGCAAAACAAAATATGATAGATAGATAGATAGATAGATAGATAGATAGATAGATAGATAGATAGATAGATAGATAGATAGATAGATAGATAGATAGATAGATAGATAGACTAATTATCAAAAGCCAACATAATCGCTGCTTTTTTCCAGCATTGCTGTTAATTGATGTATTGTCACGCAGTACATTTCCCAATGTTAAATTGACACTCAGTGTTTATATGAGTTCACACTGCAAGGGAAAAAATAAAACTGAAGTGCTAAAGTTTATGATATAATTAAGTTCAAGCACGTAACACCATAATGCTGACTTCAACCAGAATGTATTGTGAATAAATTATCAACACCCTAAGAGCAACCAGAACGTTTCCTGACAGATGTTAAATTGACATTTAGAAAATCTCTTTAAAATGTTTATGATATAGAATGAATGTAAAACTGACATCTTAAACCTGTTTCTAAGATGAAGCTCTTTAACAGACATCTTGCAGACGAATATGTGCCAAATGGGAATATAAAAGGTGTTCATCATTAATGCTCAGTCATCATTTAATTAATCACTGAATTATCTCATTAACTTTAACACTGATTCAGTTATTTTAACTTTGAGTTTGGAGCCGTGTAAATTCAACATGGTATTTAAAAACCATTGAGAACTATTTTTCACTTGTAATAAATTACAAATCTATATAATTGTGAATTGTCTTGCTACACATTTAGGAGTCTGAAGATAAACTGTACAGTATAGTTTTCTACTTTTAATAGTAATAGACATGTATTATTTAAATTTATGCATTTGGAAGATGCTTTATTCAAAGCAAACTGCATTGCATTCAAGAAACACACTGACATTCAAATCAGTTGCTTTCCCTGGGAATCGAACCCATGACCTTGCCACTGCAATTGCTACTCTACTGTTTGAATCACAGGAAACATTGCTAATATTTCCAGTAAACCAATGTTGGTTTGATATATATATATATATATATATATATATATATATATATATGTAGCGATTCTAAGCCTAAGGGAAATGGTGCGGATCTATGTGTGCGTGAATCGTTTTGTTGATCAAACACACATAAATCTGCACAAAAGGGGAATTTGGATATTAACAGTTAATTATAACGGATTATAACAATTATTAATATCTATGGCTTGATTCGGCTTGTAGAATTTTCTTTAATTCTAGAAAAGAGTTCAAAGGACGGATAATTTGTCCAGCAAATATTGACCTTATAAACTCTATAAAAAGGAAAGGTTTCTTTTGGCCACAAAGAAAGATCTTTCCATTAATTTGTAACAAGGATCGGTCACCATTAAAGTGACTTATGGTTGAGCAATTCAGAGGCAATCACGTGTGAATATATATATTTTAATAATCGACAAACAATAGACAAACATACACAGATGAATTGAAAAAGGGAAGGAGATAGAATAAGAGAGAGAGAGAGAGGGAGAGACAAAGGAAGGTAGTATTACAGACAATAACCTATTTGAGAACAAGCAAGGAATCAGACCAACTTATTGGTATAAACTCTCTAACGAGGGTAGGCTCTACTTGCATGTGTTTGTTTCTGTGGCTGGTCGGAATTCGTGCGTGCGAATTCCGATCTGGTCCGTGGTTTGCGTCTTGCTGGGCGGGTCCGTTGGGATCCGCGGTAAGTTCAAATTATGGTTCTTTGTTTGTAATGTCCTTTGTGGAAAATGGCGCTGAAGGAGGATCCAAGAATCCGCGCCCAAGAAGAGAGTTGCAAGAAGAGGAAGTTAAGTTGAAGAGGAAGGGGCTGGAAGAGCTGAAGAGAGATGATCCTTGGCCTACGGGCGCTTATAAAGGCATGAACAAAGCACGCCTCTAAGAGTTGGGACAGCCAATCAGAGTGAAGGAACTGAGAAGCGGGAAACTTTTCTTTGTCTCTTAGTCGGAGGTGATTAGCATGTTTTATTGCCTACTTGAGAATGCAGACCTTTGGGTTTTGGAATAAAAGAAAGAGTCTGATGCATCCTAGCACAGTGAAACAAACCTAGACGGTCTGCAAATGGAAAGACAAAGATTTCGAGACCATTCATGGCTATACTAACTCTTAGCATGAAAGCAAGGTAAAGATTGACTTGGTTTTACCCAAGTATTTACTGATTATAAGCTTCTAAATTATCAAACACATCTAAAATGGTTATAACAAAAGCATGCATACATATAGGTAAAACACAACACAAATAAAAATGGAAAGTAACTAATTTAAAAGTCACATGGCACAGTCTTTTGTTCTTGGTATGTATGTATGTGTGTGTTTGTGTGTGGGGGCTGTTTTACGATGGCATCCTTTGAAATGCATGTAGGTATGTGGGGGGTGAAGGGAGGCCTGGAGGAGGACAAAGAGTTTTATTGCCCCAGGGGACACCGTCCAGACGCTACATAATCCCCCTTTATGGCCGATGAAGTTCATGTTTGGACATCATCGGACAGTAGATCAGATAGTTGAATGGCAGGTGGATCAATGATGATCGATGTGTAGTGGCAGTTGAATCAACAGGTGCACTGACAGTGTCATCTGTCATCTTAAAGTCAGTTCATGTGAGGCAGGTGTTTTCTGGTTGCTGCAGGTAGTGGTCAAGGCTTTTGTGTACCGTGAGACAAACATGTAGCAAACTGACCTAGCGCTGGTGCTGGTGGAAGGAGGACAGCAGGTAGACATTAGTGCACTTCCAGGGTGTCTGCAGGTCGGAATGTTGCTCTGTTCTGATGGCAGTGCCGAATGGAGCTTGTTTGAGCTGTGTTGGGCGGAGAGTCAGAAGTTTGTGGTGGCACAGTACTTCTGTGGTGGGTCCTGTTCAGGGAACCGTGTTGCTCATGCCAGCAGCTCTGGTGACTCTGAGGCAGGCACGTCCGGCCATCTCAGTGCATTTTCCGCTTGACACCTGTGTGAAATGTCTGAAGTCGGTTGTTGTTGTTGACAGCTGTTGGTCCTTCCGTGGCGTTTGCGTGTTGAGGTCTTTGTCACTGCATGTGTTGTTTCAGGGTTGGTGTGGTTTAAGCCTTTTCTTTCTGTGACTGCAGAAGCCTTCATGAAACTTGTGGGTGAAGTTTTGAGTGGAGGGCTCTGGTTTCCCTCCCCCCTTTCGGTGTTTGTCAAAGGCTGAGGGAATTTTGCACTGCTGATGTGGTGTTAGCCAGCAGGGTGCCTCATTGTGTGGTTCAATTTGAGTTGACCGGACTCTGTCAGTTCTCTCTGGACCAGGTTGAGCTTGTCTCTACTGCAGCTGAACTGTCGTGTCCGGGTTCGGACTTGAACTGGCAGCCAACCAGGTACCATCTGACGTACTTTGCCATGTCTTGCTGCATGCCAGGGCAGAATGTCACTTGTTTCGAGTGGCTTTAGTGCCATGGTGTCTGGTGCATGGTGCGTCGTGGGCATATGCTGTCGTGACCCCCCTGTGGCGCGGTGTCACCACTAGCCTTGGCGCTGTGAGGACAGCCGGGGCATACCACAGCATGTTTGCTTTCACGCGCAGCAGGTGTTTGAGTTCGTGCAGCCTTCTGAGGCTTGGTGCAGAAGTGAGGTCAGAGGTGCAGATAGGGTGGCTGGTGGGGTCTGAGAGGTGGTTAGAAGCTTCAAGGTCAGCTGTATCGCTAGCAGCGTTTTGTTGAGCCAGCGTAAGCGGCTGTGATGTTGACACCGTTGCTGGAGGTGTCTGCTTGCTGCGGGTTGTTGCTGCAGCATTGAGGGTGGGTGGGTGGGTTGGTACTGACCATAGCTTGCCATGGAGTGCGCCCGTCTTGGCGTTTGGTTTGAGGACGGGCCAGATGGGAGCAGAGTAGGTGCTGTTGGATGGGCGGATGACACCTTCTTCAAGCATGGAGTTGATGATTTCCTGCACAGGTTCTTGTGAAGCTATGGGAATCTTGCACTGCTTGACAGAAGTGGGAGGAGCATTTGGGTGTGTTGGGATGCGCACTGTGTGAAGGTCAGTGAGACCACAGTCTTGTGAGTCTTTGGCAATTGACGCTTTGAATTTGTACAGTACTGGTCGTTCTTGACAGTCTGTATCAGTCTTTAAAGCGTCCGCATCCTTGAGGATTTGCTGGACTTGAGTCTCAAATCCTGGATATGGCTCCTCTGTCTCCTTTGTGTCATCTGCCCTGTCAGCTGTCAGAGGTGCAGTGTCGTTGTCAGTCTCACAAGCAGGTTGGTTAGAGACTGTATGCACTGTCAGGCGTTGATCCTCTGTTCTGCATACCTGTTCTGTAGTTACTGCCGTGGCAGGGGCAATAGTGATGATCTGGAAGGGTGCTGTGGACAGGGTGTTGTCAGTGCGCCCTTCTGGGATCATTGAAGGTGGGATGGAACCAGTTATTGGTAAAGTGAGTTCAAAGTTGTGGAAATCATGACTCACTAACCATCCCAGACGATAAGCTCTGGGGATTCTGATGTCTGTTGCAGTGCAGTTGTTGAACAGGATGTAGACCACACGGGAAAGCACTTCCGTGAGAGTTGTGGCTTCCAAGGTTAGTCCAAGTTTCATGCTTTCAGGTGAAAGTTGGAAGAAAGCCAATGTGTGGTTCAGGGTTTGACCACGTCGCATGTTGAGCCAAACAGCGACCCCTTTGGTGTAGGCTGGTACTACAATGTCCTGTTCATTAACTAAAGTGCAGACCTCTGGAATGGTCTGGCCTGACTTGAGATTTTCAAGGCAAACTGGAACAGAAGATTTTAAAGTCATTGGGGCCCATACCACTTTGTCAATAAAATCCACTTGAGCTTTAAGGCGAATCAAAATGTCTGCTCCGATGTAGACATCATGTGGCAGGTCCGGGAGGACCAGGAAGTAATGGGTTAAACACCTGCCATTCCAGTTCAAGTTCAAAGCGCAAATGTTCTTGGCAGTTCTCATTGTTGATGAGCAGGAGTCAATGGGGAAGCAGGTGCGCTTGCTGGTGAAGGGAAGGTCAGGTGAGTCCTTGATGAGGGCATTGAACAGTGCAAGGCTGATGGCTGAGTTGTCTGCCCACAATGCAAGAATGATGTCTGTTGTTGTGACATCATTCAACTGCAAGTTTGTTGTGACCTTGGGGAGGTCAGAGTCAAAGTCTTTGATAGGTTGGAAGGTGCACAGCAGTGAACTTGAAATTTTCCCGGGAGCTGACACGGCTGTGAAAGTTCCCGCGACCTCTGGCTGAGTTCCCGTGACCTCCATGACCTGACAGTCTGGTTCAGTTGTCCTAGGTGACTGGAGAGACAGGGGTTCTCGCACTTGAGCCCAAATTTTCAAGTGTCTAAAGTCCAGCAGGGGTTCGAAACGATCTAGCAGATCTTTGCCGATGATGAGAGGAAATGTGTCCACAGGTGATACGTACACTGGGTGTACCAGACTCATTGGACCGATTGTGAGGTGGATGGGAGCAGTGTGTTCGAGCTGTACCTCATTTTGGCTGTATGAGTGCACATTCAACACACATTTTTGTGATTTTAGAGTTCGGTTCTGTCTCTTAGCTGCAACTTGGAGTCTGTCAAAGAGTTGGGATGACATTAAAGTGAGGTCTGCCCCCGTGTCAACAAGGGCCTCGAGACTCATCTCATTCTCCAAGGTGACTGCTAGATGCAGTTTCCGGGTCACCCCCTTTTCAATCAGGTTCCCTAAGAGTCTTGTTGTTGGGACTTGAGTGGTGACTGCTAAGCAGTTGGTGCTAGTCTCAGGTGAATTGTCAGGGAGATTGACAACCACTACAGCACTTGCAGGTGCCTTGTGAGCCTGACTGGTTGTGTGCTGGAGAGAATACACTTGTTCTGTCTGTGCAGTCAGCGGCAGTTGTGTGATGCTTGAAGATTGGTAGGTCGTTTCTGTGATCTGTGGTTGGAGTGCTGGAATCTGGACTTGCTGTTCAGTTGGAGGGCTTATAGTGATGGTGTTGATTTCACATCTCACGCCTAGTCATGCGTGGTCTGACCTGTCGTCCTTTTGAGGTGTCCTGTTGACAAGTTCTCTTAGAATCTTCAGGATCTCAGCTGTTTCAGACACAGTTGCACCTTTCTGTTCTGGAACAAACTTGGACTTGGGCTTGTTTGGGCCCTGTCGAGAGCCATTTCGCCGGTGACTCTCTGGGCTGTACGCACCGTTCGATGAGTGTCTGTCGTTTCTGGGCCATCGGCTACCATCCCACGTGGCTCCACCCTTTGTGTTGTGGGGTGAACGTGGCTGGTCCCAGAATCTTTCAGAGTGTCTGGGCTGGTGCATGGGACGGGCACCATTGTAGTTATGGCGCCCTCTGCTGGCTGGAAACGATCTTGACTCTCTGTTTGGGTGCCCACTGTTGTGGTGTTGCTGGGCACCCTCTAGTGACAGTTCAGCGCTGTGGTAGAAGACAGGGTAGACTGTTGGGTTTTTTACAGTCTTTTCAGTGACAGTCTTTTGCTTGGTGTAAGCTTTATGGGCGAGGTCCCGCAGCTGTTGGATGGGCATGCTGCGGGGACAGACCAGAACTCCTAGATGTTGACTCACTGTGTGATGCAGATTTCGGAGGAACAGAATTTTGAAGTTCAGATCCTCCTCCATTCCAGGCTCGTTCCGTGCTCCGAAGTAGGTCTGTCGTAGTCGATTGTAGTATGCTTGCGGGGTTTCTGCTCGGCCCTGTGTAAGGTCCATAGCAGCGAAGAACCCGTTGTCTGACTCAGGATCAGAGAACTCTTGAATCAAAGCCTGTCGCAGCTGTTGATAGTTGGTTTTGACAGTTTCTGGTTGTCGATCCAAGAAGCTGCGTACATCCCGGCTTGATGTGATTCGAAGCAAATACAATCTGTCCCATGTTGTCACATTGTGCACAGTTTGTAAGACAAAGTCTATATCCTGCAGATAGGCATGCACGTCGTGTCCTCCTGCAGGGCTTGGGGTAAAAGTGGGGATGTTTCTGGCCAGCTTGTCAAGTTCTTTGTGCGCGCTGCCGTGCCTGGCGGCAGGAATGTCTTGGGAAGGTTCCCACCCCTTCGCTGCTGAACGGGGTTCTGGGAAGCTGGCTGGTGACACTTTGAACTGTGGGCTAGCACCCCCCTTGGGAACAAGGAACTCTTGACTCGGAGGTCTTGACCTATTGTTCAGGGGAAACACTGTGTTGTGCATTTCCCCTAGCTGCTTGCTGTACAGCTTGTAGGAATGTCTGAGCTCTCTGTGAGCATTGTCAAGTTCATCTTTAAGATTGTCTCTTTCATGTGCTAGAGCAAGGATTTCGGTTCTGGCCAGTTGCAGGTGCTTTTTGCAAGCTCTGACCTCAGCATCCTTCTCTTTTAGTTCATTTTCAGCTCTGATCAGGAGAGCTTCGCCTTGTTGGAGTCGTTCATTTAAGTCCTCTCTGTGGTCTTTCTCCAACTGCTCTCGGTGCTCTGTGTCAGTCCGAAGTTCTCTGAGTGCATTTTGGAGTCTCTCAACTTTGTCTTGTAGCTCTGTGTCGGTCTCATCCGCTCCGCTGTGCCGTTCCTGAGCCTCGACGAGTAGCTGATCTAGACGAGTCTGGGCGTCAGCCTGGTTCCTCCAGGCCTCCTCAGCCTGAAGTTTGAGTGCTGTTGTCTCCTGCTCCAGCTGGATGTTGTTATTCTCGCTGAGCCGTGTCTGGACGATCAGATTGTGAGCGAGCCTCCCGATGATCTTGGCCCATAATTTGTGATTATAGCTCTGTGTGGGATCATGGGTCGTTAGCCTGTTCAGATCGTCGTCCAGCTGTTCTCTGCTCAGCTGCTGTAGGTCGCCGGTGACTCCGGGCAGGAACTCATGGGTCATAGCAGACAGCCAGGTCTCGAGGTTGTCCCAGTGGGCAGCAGGGCTGGATGAACGGGACATCTTGGCGTACTGTTGGCGAGAGAACACAGCACAAAAGAAACAATGCAAGTCCTTGCAGAATTTAGAGCTAAAATTTTGCACGTTTCAAGTACAAATTTAGAGCTAACAGTATAGACTGTTAGTGAGCTACGGTTCAGATACTTAATATCTTTGGCCGTGAATCTTGGTGAGTGCCAAGCCTAAATAAAGATTTTGACGGCGGCAGCCTATTGGGTCGTGTGATGACTCTGGCGGCTGGGTTCCAATCTAATATTTAGCTTTCCTTGCTTGCTCACACAGGTTCTGTCTGTATGTGAACTGAAAGAAACACAACAGGACAGTGAGGTACACAGGGCAGGATAAAACAAACAAAAATATTAAAGTGGATTAAAAATCGAAAACAAAGTAACAGGAAATGGTAAGAGGGGAGGAGAAACTCTAAGCTTCGCCACTAGGTGTTATTGCGGACCCGACAGAGCGGTGGCGCTGTCGAGTAATAACCCTTAGGGAGACTGGATGCTTAGAGGGGGAAAGCCCCAAAGGCACTCAATGTTAATTTGAAATTTTTGAATTTAAACTTAGTTTAAACCGAATTTCAAATAACCAGGTGCCAAGGTACCTGTATAATTTTGGAAATTTGCTGTTACAATAAATAGGCACTTAAAGCAGAAATAACACTTCAGAGGAAAGTCATGGGAGGAAAGATCTGAGCATGACCTCCAGGGGGTGTGTTAATCATTGAATGCCTGTGGTGACACTGATACAACTTTATTTGAATTTAAGTTAAACTCGTTTAACATAAATTTAAATAAGTGTGAAGAGTCGTAGAGACAGAGAGTGTCAAATAACAGTAACAGTTAAAATTACAGTTCAGGGCAGAACTAAAGCCGCAAAAGGGAAAGTTAGAATTAACCTTCAGGAAAATTGAGAGAGAAAACAAAGAGGAGAAGCCGCACTACGAATAATGTCCACCAGGTGGCGTTATCGAGTTCGCTGCGACGATGACGTAGGGAGGAGGGCCTGCGCTCTGTTTGGTCAGAGAAGCAGCGCCAATCCCAACGTTCGTGATTTGAATTTTGGGCGGGTTCAATGGTTCATTGAAGCTGCAAAATACTCACGCATACAATAAATCTCTCTATATATAACTTTTGGTTCCTCTTTCGATCGCGGCGGATCGAGGAAGTGCCTGGCATGAACCTTTCACTACCATTAAAGCACAAATATAAACGAACAGGCTTTCTTCACTGTCGTTTTTAAAAGTTTTAAGCTGGATCAGAGCTTTTACCGGCTCCTGGCTCAGATCACAAAAAGCTGTCGCAGCGCGACTTTCTTTGTCTGATCTGCCTGAGCGTACGTGGGTAATTACTCCGCGTGGGCTCAACGGAGCGAATTCGCCAAGTTACAAAGCATCGGACATACGCGATGAATGACTAGCGACACAATAAAGGCCTAAACAGGGTTGATCGGAGGAGACTCGCTCGGATCAAACGTTATCCACTGAGGAGATTTCTTCGTCCAACAGGGATATAAACAAATATTAAAATGCTCTGCAAAGAGATTTCTTCGTCTCTGCAGATGCGATTTTAATATTGACTGCAGTTTTTTTAACGGATTTACTTGTTAACAAAGGCTAAATGATAGACAAATAGACGTGTTAACAGACCGGGTTCAGAAACATGAGCTCATTAGGTTTGGGCGGAGTGAGTTGCTCGGCGGCACTCACTTTGCGCAACGCGCGTTACAACAAAACATATACATACACACTTAGACTGGACTGAGTTTGCTCAAACACAAGTTTAAAACGGTGCCCGCATTCTCCACCATTATATGTAGCGATTCTAAGCCTAAGGGAAATGGTGCGGATCTATGTGTGCGTGAATCGTTTTGTTGATCAAACACACATAAATCTGCACAAAAGGGGAATTTGGATATTAACAGTTAATTATAACGGATTATAACAATTATTAATATCTATGGCTTGATTCGGCTTGTAGAATTTTCTTTAATTCTAGAAAAGAGTTCAAAGGACGGATAATTTGTCCAGCAAATATTGACCTTATAAACTCTATAAAAAGGAAAGGTTTCTTTTGGCCACAAAGAAAGATCTTTCCATTAATTTGTAACAAGGATCGGTCACCATTAAAGTGACTTATGGTTGAGCAATTCAGAGGCAATCACGTGTGAATATATATATTTTAATAATCGACAAACAATAGACAAACATACACAGATGAATTGAAAAAGGGAAGGAGATAGAATAAGAGAGAGAGAGAGAGGGAGAGACAAAGGAAGGTAGTATTACAGACAATAACCTATTTGAGAACAAGCAAGGAATCAGACCAACTTATTGGTATAAACTCTCTAACGAGGGTAGGCTCTACTTGCATGTGTTTGTTTCTGTGGCTGGTCGGAATTCGTGCGTGCGAATTCCGATCTGGTCCGTGGTTTGCGTCTTGCTGGGCGGGTCCGTTGGGATCCGCGGTAAGTTCAAATTATGGTTCTTTGTTTGTAATGTCCTTTGTGGAAAATGGCGCTGAAGGAGGATCCAAGAATCCGCGCCCAAGAAGAGAGTTGCAAGAAGAGGAAGTTAAGTTGAAGAGGAAGGGGCTGGAAGAGCTGAAGAGAGATGATCCTTGGCCTACGGGCGCTTATAAAGGCATGAACAAAGCACGCCTCTAAGAGTTGGGACAGCCAATCAGAGTGAAGGAACTGAGAAGCGGGAAACTTTTCTTTGTCTCTTAGTCGGAGGTGATTAGCATGTTTTATTGCCTACTTGAGAATGCAGACCTTTGGGTTTTGGAATAAAAGAAAGAGTCTGATGCATCCTAGCACAGTGAAACAAACCTAGACGGTCTGCAAATGGAAAGACAAAGATTTCGAGACCATTCATGGCTATACTAACTCTTAGCATGAAAGCAAGGTAAAGATTGACTTGGTTTTACCCAAGTATTTACTGATTATAAGCTTCTAAATTATCAAACACATCTAAAATGGTTATAACAAAAGCATGCATACATATAGGTAAAACACAACACAAATAAAAATGGAAAGTAACTAATTTAAAAGTCACATGGCACAGTCTTTTGTTCTTGGTATGTATGTGTGTGTTTGTGTGTGGGGGCTGTTTTACGATGGCATCCTTTGAAATGCATGTAGGTATGTGGGGGGTGAAGGGAGGCCTGGAGGAGGACAAAGAGTTTTATTGCCCCAGGGCTGTAAAACGACTGTCCATGCAGACAGAGCTTCATTCTGAGTTTCCAAGTCTCATTCTGTTAAATCAAAAGTCACAATCAGATGTTTGTTTTTTGATCGATCAATTTGAGACACCGTCCAGACGCTACAATATATATATATATATATATATTAGTGGACAGTTTTATTTAGCTATGGAAAACAGGTTTGTATAGAGTTTAGTGTTAATTACCTGTCCAATCTTATGCAAAAAGAAGAATACAGAATCTTATTCTTGAGAGATTTTAGATTAATTAGTTATTATAACGAATTACGTTTTTTTAAGCCTTACACATGGCACCTAGTATGAAACTACTGATTTAGCCTCTTATTGAGATATTTCACATATTGATATTTGTGGATATTTATAGTGTGGATCTGCATGATGCAGGATCTCAAAATGTCATTCATTCAAAAGTGCTGAATCGTTCAAGAATGTATTTTCTATTTTGTTTCGGACAGTCAGAACATTTGACAATGTTTTGTCTAAAAATGTTTAGTTCATATAATTTGCTTTTTTGATTAAAATAATCTTTTTTTCCTTCTTTCCTTTTCTTTCTTTCTTCTTTCCTTTCCTTTTTTTCCTTCCCTGTCAAGGGAACTCGCACTGCGTCGAGACGCGATTGGGAACCTTTCAGTTTATATGTCTCTTGAAGCACAATCAAACTCAGGTGCGGGAGTGTACGTCGCCGTGATGACGTCATCACGTCATGACCCGGGAGTATAAAGGCACGTCACGACCCGGAAGCGGGTTAGCTTTCAGTGTCTTCACAGCGCTCTAAGCTCAACGTGTGTGTGTATTGCAGACCTGTGTGTGATTCAGCCCAAGTCTAGTTTAAAAGAAAAGGGATTTCACTGTGTGTCTGTTGGAGTGTTTGGAAAAAAAAAAAAAAATGGCGGAGCAAGTTTTTCGGCGCTGTGTTACCCCTTGTCCCCGGTTTCTTTCGGGAAGGGATACACACGCCTTATGTGTAGCTTGCATGGGAGAGGAGCATGCACGATCAGCGCTCGAGGGCACTGATTGTGCAGACTGTTTGCAAATGAGTTTGCGAACACTCCGATCCCGCCTGGCAGTTTTCGAGGAAACTGCCCGGGCTAGCGGCCCTCGTGGTTCCGGTCCCGCTGCGGCTGAGGCCCAGCGGCGGCTGCGATCATGGGGGTCGCAGATGGATCTATCAGAGGGGTCGGAGACGGGCTTTGCCTTTTCTCCGCCTTTACCTGGCAGATCTAGCCCCGTTAGGGAGCCGGAAGCACGCCCTGTGGCGGTTTCTTCCGACCCTGACGAGGCGATACTGCAGCTATCCGAGGAACTGGATGTTGTTAGTATCGACGCTGATGAGGAGGTTCCGCCAGCCCCCTCACCAGCGTCAGATGAGTTGCTGGAGGTGGTGACTCGCGCCACCGCTAGGCTGGGCCTCGAGTGGCCGGCTGAGCGGACGCATGCTCGTCCAAAGAGCAGGCTGGACGAGCGCTTTTTGCCGTCCAGAGCACCACCTCAGCGCCGGTGTCTGCCTTTCTTCCCCGACCTCCACACTGAGGTGTCGAGGTCCTGGAATAGGCCCGCCTCCCACAGGGTGCATAACAGCGAGACCGCTGTTTATGCCTCCCTAGTGGGAGCTAAAGATCGCGGATACGGGGCAATGCCTAGAGTAGAGGAGTCCTTGGCTAATCATTTGGCTCCTCACTCACCGCAGCCCCTAAAGGCACCGGTGCTCCCCACCAAACCTCTCAGGGTTACATCATCGTTGGTGGGGCGAGCTTACTCATCGGCTGGTCAGGCTGCAGCATGCCTCCACACCTCTTCCATGCTGCAGGCCTACCAGGCGGAACTCCTCGCAGATCTTGACGAGGAGGGAGGTATTGGGCCAGAAGCAGTCGCAGAACTGCGGAGGGCGACGGATCTTTCTCTCCGGGCTGCTAGGGAGACGGCCGCCTCTATTGGCCGATCTATGGCAGCCCTAGTAGCTACGGAGAGACATTTGTGGCTGAATCTGACTACCCTCAGCCAAAAGGATAAGAACATCCTCCTGGACGCCCCTCTGACGCCTCCTGGCCTCTTCGGCGATGCGGTTAAGCTAGCCGTCGAGAGGTTTCAGGAGGCTGCTAAGCAGGAGGCGGCGTTCAAAAAGATCCTTCCACGCCGCCCTCAAGGTTCGCAAGCAAGAGCAGCGTTCCATCCTCAGCCCAGTACCTCCTCATACCGCGCTGGGCAGAAGCTGAGTGTTGCGACTCGTCAGCCCCCCCCGAAAAAGAAGGGGAGGGCTTCGGGTCAGCAACCTCAGCCTCAGCCTTCTGGCCGGCAGACCGACCTGAGGGTCGTTCTGCAGGGCAAGAAGGCTAAAAGTAAGAGGCCCTGACATTCATGGTGTCAGGCCTCGCAGGGAGCCCCCCGTTGGTCCACCAGCCTGCCAACGCCCTGCGGTGGCCCCTGTGGATCTGGTTTCTCGAGAGAGCCAGTCCGATCAGGGACCAGGTGGTCTACCCCAGTTGTCACCCCGGCAGGGTGCACTGGGCAGATTGCCCCCTCTAAGGAGGGTCCTAGAGCATCCACTCCAGGTCCAGCGGCCTGGAGTGGAAACCCGAACAGAGACTGGTCTCGAGAGACTGGTACCCCTAGTAGAGTTCCTGGCGGCGTGGACACGTCTGCCAGGCATTTCTCAGTGGGTCCTGCGCACTATTCATGTGGGTTACACTATCCAGTTTCGGTCGAACCCTCCCAAGTTCGCGGGGGTTCTTCGGACAGAGGTAGACCCTGGGCAGGCTCGGGTTTTGGAACAAGAAGTCGAATCATTGCTGAGGAAAGAGGCCATAGAGTATGTACCTCTCTCAGCCACAGATTCGGGCTTTTACAGCCGCTACTTCATAGTTCCGAAGAAGGATGGAGGTATGCGTCCTATTCTAGACCTTCGCCTGTTGAACAAGACTGTCAGGCGCCTGAAGTTCAGAATGTTGACTTTGAAACAGATCGTATCCCAAATCAAGTCCGAGGATTGGTTTGTGACGATAGATCTCAAAGACGCATATTTCCATATCTCCATCCTTCCTCAACATCGGAAGTTTCTCAGGTTCGCCTTTGGGGGCAAGGCTTACCAATACCGAGTACTTCCATTCGGCCTAGCGCTATCCCCTCGCACCTTCACCAAATGCATGGACGCAGCGCTCGCCCCGCTGCGGTCCACTGGTATCCGTGTACTGAACTACATCGACGATTGGTTGATTTTGGCTCAGACACAAGAATTAGCGGTCCGGCATCGAGATGTCGTACTCGCGCATATGAAGGAGCTGGGGCTGAGACTCAATGCCAAGAAGAGTATCCTCTCTCCTGTGCAGAGGACAACCTTCCTAGGCGTTGTTTGGGACTCGGCGTCAATGTCTGCACGGCTATCCCCCGTGCGCATTGCCGCCGTTCTGTCCTTAGTCCAGGATATCAAGCTAGGCCAGCTGCTCACTGTCAAGCACTTCCAGAGAGTGCTGGGGCTCATGGCGGCAGCGTCCAGTGTTATCCCACTCGGCCTGCTCCACATGAGACCCCTGCAGTGGTGGCTGAAGACCAGAGGGTTTTCCCCGAGGGGCAACCCCTTCCGTCTGATCAAGGTGTCAAGGCGCTGCCTTCGAGCCTTGCATCCGTGGAAGCAGAACTGGTTTTTGTCCCAGAAGCTCGCACTGGGAGCTATCTGTCACCGCGTCATGCTGTCGACAGATGCGTCCCGCGCGGGCTGGGGGGCGGTCCTGAGGGACCGCTCGGCCAGGGGTCTATGGGACGGGCACCACCTCTCCTGGCATATCAACGCCTTGGAGATGATGGCTGTCCGGATGGCGCTACGGGCGTTTCTCCCCGACCTCAGAGGCCGTCATGTAGTAGTACGGACCGACAATACGTCGGTGGTCTCCTACATAAATCACCAGGGAGGTCTCCGGTCTCGTCGACTTTCCAAGTTGGCGATCAGGATCCTCCTCTGGGCCCAGAGGGAACTGCTCTCTCTTCGAGCGGTATATATCCCGGGGGCCCAGAACCTGGGGGCAGACTTCCTGTCGAGGCAGGGGCCGAGGCCCGGGGAATGGCGACTCCACACTCAGGTGGTGGAGCAGATTTGGGAGAGATTCGGCCAGGCTCAAGTGGATCTGTTTGCGTCTCGAGAGACGACTCACTGCCCACTCTGGTTCTCCCTTTATCTTCCAGCGCCTCTCGGCCTGGACGCCATGAGGCAAGGGTGGCCAAATCTACCCCTGTATGCCTTTCCCCCCGTAGCTCTGCTCCCAGGGGTTCTGGAGAAGGTTCGCCGGGAGAAGGTCCGTCTCACTCTAGTTGCCCCGCGCTGGCCGGGCAGGGTGTGGTTTTCGGACCTGGTGTCCCTCCTAGACGGCACTCCGTGGGAGATTCCGGTCAGGAGGGACCTCCTGTCCCAGGCTCAGGGGAGGATTTTCCATCCTCACCCAGAACTGTGGAAACTGTGGGTCTGGCCCCTGAGGGGGCCCAGCTCATAGAGTCTGGTCTCTCAGCCGAGGTTGTAGAGACCATTCTCCACTCCAGAGCCCCGTCCACGAGGAAACTGTACGCTCAGAAGTGGAAGATTTTCACTTCTTGGTGTTGCGAAAAGCAGCTGAACCCAGTTACCTGCCAGGTTGGCACCGTGCTGGAGTTCCTGCAAGAAAGGTTCGCAGCAGGGCTGTCCCCCTCCACACTAAAGGTTTACGTGGCTGCCATAGCTGCTTACCACGTACCTTTGAGTGGTGCCTCTTTGGGCAGGGACCCCCTCATAGTTCGTTTCCTACGTGGCACTCAGAGGCTGAGGCCTGTAGTACGTTCAAGGGTGCCTCCTTGGGACCTGTCCCTGGTGCTCCAGGCCTTGTCCCAGGCTCCCTTCGAACCGCTGGACGAGATTTCAGACAAGCACCTTACTCTTAAAACTCTCTTTCTTCTCGCCATTTCTTCCCTCAAGAGGATTGGTGACATGCAGGCCCTCTCCGTGGCCCCTTCATGTTTAGAGTTTGCGCCCGGCTTGGCTAAAGCTTTCCTCTATCCCAAGCCGGGTTATGTACCTAAAGTGCTGTCTAGTCCTATGCGCCATATAGTGCTACAGGCTCTCTGTCCTCCTCCATTCACTGATCATGACCAGGAGTTAAAGAACAGGGTTTGTCCAGTGCGAGCACTGGACGCCTACGTCCACAGAACTGCTACGTGGCGTAGGTCAGACCAAATCTTTGTCTGTTTTGGGGCCCCCAGAGGCTCCCCTGCTTCTAAGCCTACTATGAGCAGATGGATTTCAGAGTCTATTTCTCTAGCTTATGAGCTGGCAGGACAGCAGTGTCCACTGTCTGTCCGAGCTCATTCTACTCGGAGCATGGCTGCCTCGAAAACCTTTTTCGCAGGGGCTTCCCTCGCGGACATTTGTGATGCGGCTGGCTGGTCCTCACCGCATACCTTCATTAGGTTCTACCAGTTAGACCTAAACCCCGCCTTGGGATCATTGGCGTTATCGTAGTGAGCTACGTTTCGCTTGGCATACCCCGTACGCTGAGGCGGCGTGGGTATTCCTCGTTCCCAATCGCGTCTCGACGCAGTGCGAGTTCCCTTGACAGGGAACGTCTCAGGTTACGTACGTAACCATAGTTCCCTAAGAGGGAACGAGACACTGCGTCTTGCAGCCTCAGCTCCTAGGCATGCCGGCCTGTTCAGACACTGTTCAAAGCTAACCCGCTTCCGGGTCGTGACGTGCCTTTATACTCCCGGGTCATGACGTGATGACGTCATCACGGCGACGTACACTCCCGCACCTGAGTTTGATTGTGCTTCAAGAGACATATAAACTGAAAGGTTCCCAATCGCGTCTCGACGCAGTGTCTCGTTCCCTCTTAGGGAACTATGGTTACGTACGTAACCTGAGACGTTTTATTCATGCATTTTAAGTTTGTTGGTTTGCAGTGCAACACAGCTTGTGTTTACCAGTAAATATTTAAGGCCTATTGGTTCTAATACCAAATAGTAGCAACTTCAGGTGAAGGAATTTTTTGTTTATATTATCAATGTTGTTTTGCATCATTTTTCTGTTTTGTTTGCTATGCTATTTACTTTAATCAGCTGAATTGTAAATATAAATGCCTTGTTTAAGAATGTCCACCATTTATCTTAAATACAGTCTGTTGTCTCTGTTAGTTTTTCCTTATACTGAGTTTAAGTTTGAAGTTTATTTTGTTGACATCAGTTGTTAAGTTTAGCTATTATTTGTTACATTATTTGTTGGATTAAGTTTATTCAGTTTGTATTCTTTATTAGTAATAAAGTCACAATAAAACCCATTTTGGTTGGAAATCACATTGTTGTGTCTTACTGCCAGGTTTTATTAATAATAGCACACACACACACACACACACACACACACACACACACACACACACACACACACACACACACACACACACACACACACACACACACACACACACACACACATACACACATAAAAGGCTTGCTTAAAAGTTTATAGCAAAACCTCCATATACAGAATATGAAAATATATAGTAAGTCGTTTGAGAGGACAGGGAGACTGACTCACAGAAGTAGATGGTTTCTGCAGCGTTCTTTTGGTGTGGTGTGCTTATGATTTTCAGATTTTTCTCTGTACTCTAAAAACATAAGAGGTAGGCTTATGCCATCTGATGCAGAAGACTCAACTGAACTCCCATCCTCAGGTCAGTCCGCCATGAGGTTGGCAGCCATACTTGCCCAGGACACCGCAGGCATCAGATGAGAGTAGAATTCCTCGCCTTGTCCTTAGTGCTCATATTTGGATGATTGGTTTCTGTGTTCAGAGACTGTCTCCTAACTTCTGTCCCCTGGTGTCTTTCTTCTTGGAAGTGCATGAAGAGCTCATGAAGTATGGATGGCAGATGCCGTAACCTACTCCAAATGTTCTTCACTCCGTGTACCCTCGATGTTGCACTTCCTCAACATCCTAGCTTGTGGGGTGGACTTTTTAGTGACACTGTTGAGGGCTTTGCCTTGGAGTTCTTGGCAGTAGAAAAGTAGACTGAGCACATTGCTTGTTGCTAAGAGCATCTGCCTGCTGTTCTTAACCCAGCTCTGGAATCCACAGTCAGAAAAGTGATTAGTACGCTTACCAGGTGAACACGAAGAACCTAAAATAATAACTTCAAAGCATCCTTGAAACTGTTGGCGCAGGCAGAGAATGCTCTTTGCCACTGGCCACATTAATGCCCGTGTTCTTTGTGTGGAAGCTGCAGTCTTAATAGCAAACTGCAACATTTATTTGTTCAAGATAAAACATAAGATTAAACCCAAATTATTTAATTTTGTTTAAAAACCTGCGGGATGTCAATCAAGTCACGATGCTAGGCAACCAAATGTACCCTGGAAATGCAAAATACTTTATGGAGTGTTATCAGGATTTGACTAGTCAGCCTTTCGGCTGTTTACTGATAAACTACAATACCGTCTCAGAACGGGTTTGCTTTCTGACAGCCAAGTGGTTTAAAATACTTTAAAATAGTCAGCTAGACTTTGTAAGCACTGCCTAAAAACAATGGCTTATTTTGCAATTGGTGTCCAACGAACTACATTTACATTTACAATTATGCATTTGTCTGACTCTTTTATCCAAAGAAACTTACATTGCATTCAAGATCCAGATTGACATTCTAATAAGTTCATGCTTTACCTGGGAATTAATTTCAATGCTGTGTGAAGTAGCCTTTAACATACTCTATGGTACGATTCCAATCAACCTTCAAAAATACAGAAAACTGAAAAGAAATCGCTGGTAAAATAATTGGCATATCGTCCAAGAACCGTGTCTTCAATCAGACAGACTTCTTTTACCTTACCTAAGTGTTGCAGTACCTTTTAGTTCTTGCTTAATATCATCTAGATGAGGCTGAGGATGGAAAATGCAGAGTAAATGTATTTAGTACCCCATCAACAACTGGAAAAGTTGGAAATACTTGCGAAAATATTCAACAGGTCATAGAATTGGATACATCCATAAGACAATTTTTACCCAGGAATGATTTGGATCAACACAAAAAGCCAAAGTTTACACAAATACTGACCAGATTTTTAACAATCATTCAACAAGAGTTTGTTTTTACCTCTCTCACTACAAAATCCTGACGCCGGTTATAAAGACGGAGGATCCTGAATTTACTGTCGAAGATAGAAGTACAGAAGATGTTGTGGGTGAGAATAGTGTGATTTTGTAGTTTTGAAGAATGTTTGTTCAAGAATTGTAAAAAAACTTCTCAGGCTATGTATGTAACCATAGTTCCTTGAAAAGGGAATGAGACGCTGCGTTGAACGCTATGGGAAAACCTTGATGATAGTCTCGTGAAGCACTGTGTAAATGATCGAACAATCAACCGAGTGTGAGTGCCAGGGGCAAGTCGGTGACATCACAAACCAGGGTGATAAAGGTACGTTGGAAACCGGATACGGTAGCTTAAAGGAGTGTGAATCAAGCCCAGAAGGCACAAGGAGCTGAGGCCAAAGATGCAGTGTCTCGTTCCCTCTTCAAGGAACTATGGTTACATACGTAACTGAGACGTTCCCTTTCAAGGGAACTCGCGGTGTGCTGAACACTAGGGGAATGATTTACCAACGCCACCTCAGTGACGAAAGCCAACGAGTGTCTCGTAGCTCACTACAAGAGAACCCATGTTCCTGGAGCGGAGTTGAGGTCGAGCTGATAAAACCTCAAGAATGTGTGCAGGGAGGACTAGCTTGCTGCATCACAGACATCAGACAGGGAAACACCTGATAGAAGAGCCTTATGGGCCGCCATGCTCTTAGTGGAGTAGGCACATACCCTAAGAAGAGAAGGGGATCAGGCTGACTCATAAGCCAGAGAGATTGCCTCAACTATCTATCTGCTTAGGGTTGGTTTAAATCTTGGGTCTCCCTTAGGGGTCCTGAAGCAAACAAACAATTGGTCAGTCTTACACCAAGGGGAGACTTGTGGACATAAGTGTTGTTTTTAAAATTCCTGGTCCTGGTCACGGAAGGTGCAAACTCTAGGTCCCCAATTATTTTTAGTGATTATTCTTAGCATGATGTCTAAGAGAAAAAAAGTGTCTTTAGGGAGAAGAACTTTACAGGAACTTCTTCCAAGCGTTCAAAGGGTCCCTGGGACAGGCCCTGGAGAACCAGGGATAGGTCCGAGGTAGGAAACTTGGTCTGTCCAATGGAGGAAGCATGTGACTAGGAGGTCTGGGAGGAATGACTGAAGCTGAAGCATTTGAGTGACAAATGTATGGGGATTTCATTATTGTCTTATTGAAATAATTAATAGGTAATGGAAAATTATTTTATATTGTGAAACCCAACAACTTAATTTAACTATTTTTCTGAACTGATTACCCCAGTTCAGTGACATTTAACAAAAATAAAGTTATGACTACTCTGAACTTTTCAATTGAGACCACTAAAACAAGGATATTTTGTAATATACAGTTAAAATGCATTCAAATACACTGGAACCCCGGCTATGTCGACGACCTAGGGGGCTCCAAAAAAGCGTTGAGATAATTGATGATCGAGATAAAACCAAAACTCAAAATATGGCGATTTATTTGATGAAGCGATCAGCATGCTATAAAGATATACATACACTGTGTGTGCACCAACTAACAGCAGAGATTTAACAGTATAAAATAAAAACCACCATCGATTCTTGATACAAACATTTAATAATATTTTCCAACATTTCAAATAGAATTTCGCTCATGCGTAGACAGTCACAACACACATAAACACATTCGCTCATAACACAGTCATTTAGCTCTGACACAGTTATAAATACTATTGTACACACGGTTACTATGGTTTCTTTACAAACTCTAAAATGCTTTGTTGCTTTTTGCCTTTAACGTTCTGCTTGAAAACAAATGCTTCTATTAGTAACAATGTATTTGTCAATGTCAATATAATCTCGGAATTCCTGGA
This sequence comes from Rhodeus uyekii, assembly GCA_037043235.1. Taxonomy (NCBI): domain Eukaryota; kingdom Metazoa; phylum Chordata; class Actinopteri; order Cypriniformes; family Acheilognathidae; genus Rhodeus; species Rhodeus uyekii. The sequence continues at coordinate 148,025 of JAWRVZ010000441.1, read as the reverse complement.
CAGTGAAGACGAACTCCTGTACCACCCTTTCCAAGATAGCATCTGTAAAGCTTGATTTTTCCACGAGTTCTTCTGCTACTGCACATCACTGCGCCACAAGAATGAGTGAACCGACATTGAAGTGAGCGACCATACAGACCGTGATGCACGTGCAATGTGAACTCAGCACATGCACAGTGAACTCGGTACGATCATTATCATCATACGCTCCGCTCCCGCCTGGCGGTCTTTAATGAGGCCGCTCAGGCTAGTGTTCCCCGAGGTTCGGGACCTGCAGCAGCCGAGGCTTTACGGCGCTCTCAGTCATGGGGATCACAAATGGATCTCGCTGAGGCAGCTGGGAGGGGTCCTCCCCTATCTCAGCCCTCACGAGATGAGGCGGGTCCCAGTCACGAGCACTCCCCAAGAGACGATCGTGCTGGGGCTCCGGCACTGACTTTGTCCAGTTCAGATGAGATGGATTTAGCTAGTGTCGACCCGGTTGGGGAGGATTCGCCACCCTCCTCGCCGGCATTTGAGCGGTCTCGCGTCTGGATATTGATTGGCCGGCGGAGACCAGGAGCGCTCGTCCTAGAAAGAGTATATTGGACAAGCGCTACCTGCCAGCTTGCGTCACTCCCCCGCGCCGAGCTATGCCTTTTCTTCCCGATCTCCATGCCGAGATATCAAGATTATGGAGAAGGCCAGCCTCCAAAAGAGTTCATACACCACATAGTGCTATGTATACCACTCTTGTCGGGGCTCAGCACCATGGTTATGGAGGCATGCAGAAAGTGGACGAGGCTCTTGCTGGATACCTCGTTCCCCAGTCTGCGTATTCTATTAAAGCTTCGGCGCTCCCCACCAAGCCGATGCGCGTCACGTCGTCTTTGGTGGGGAAAGCGTACTCTGCTTCTAGCCAGGCTGCTGCGTGCCTGCATAATACGGCACTGCTGCAGGCTTATCAAGCAGAGTTGCTAGGGGACCTCAACGAGGGCGGTGGTATCGTTCCGGAGGCAGTGGCTTAGCTGCGCCGGACCATGGATTTGTCTCTTCGGGCCACTAGGGAGACGGCCTACTCTGTCGGTCGCTCCATGGCAGCTCTGGTGGCCACGGAGAGAAATTTATGGCTCAATTTATCAGCCATGAAAGATACACATAAATTTGTGCTACTGGATGCCCCTCTGAACCCTTCGGGCTTGTTCGGCGATGCCGTAAAAAGCGTCGTCGACAAGTTCCAGGAGGCGGCACGACAGCAGGCGGCGTTCAGTAAGGTCCTTCCCCGCCACCCTCCACGTGAGACCGCTGGCCTCAAAAGGAAAGTGTCGCTACCCGACTTCCTCCGGTGAACCCTGGAAGGTAGGGCCAACAAGTCCAAGTTCAGCCTTCAGGCAAAAAGGGTGATTTGAGGGTTTTCCTTAACACTAAGAAGGCTAAGACCAAGCGGCCCTGACGCCAAGCAGGGGAAGGGCAAGGTGGTGTCTCCCGCGTGCAGCCCCAGAGGCAGCCCGCCATGAGAGAACCACCCCCTCTAAGGAGGGACCTAGAGCATTCCACCCGAGTTTCTGGAAGCCCCGGCTCAGTGGTGAATATTTCACATTACCAGAGACCAGCCCCTGGTTCCCCTAGTAGAGTTCCAGGTTGCGTGGTTACGTCTACCCGGTATCTCTCAGTGGGTCCTGCACACGGTATCCTCCGGGTATGCCATCCAGTTCGGGGTTTCTCCACCCCAGTTTTCGGGGGTGCTACAGTCTCTGGTAGGCCCCGAGCAGGCTCTGGTCATGGAGCAAGAAGTAGACACTCTGCTGGCGAAAAGGGCTATCGAGTATGTACCCCTCGCGAACAGCAAGTCCGGGTTCTACAGCCAGTACTTCATAGTTCCAGGGAAGGATGGAGGGTTGTGGCCCATTCTGGATTTGCGTCTCTTAAATCGCACAGTTATGCGTCTAAAATTCAAAATGCTGACGCTCAAGCAGATCGTAGTACAGGTCAGGTCCTAAGACTGGTCCGGCACGGTCGACATCAGAGACGCATATTCTCACGTCTCCATCCTCCCACAGCAGGAAGTTCCTGTGGTTTGCCTTCGGGGGGAAGGCGTACCAGTATCGGTGCTTCCTTTTCGGTCTGGCGCTCTCGCCCCGCACGTTCACTAAGGTAGTGGACGCTGCTCTAGCTCCGCTGCATTTGCAAGGCATTCGTGTCCTAAACTATGTCGACGACTAAGGCTTATCCTGGCCCAGTCGCCGCAGTTAGCAGCACAACATCGAGATGCTGTGCCCGCACATGAAGGAGCGGGGGTTAAGGCTGAACACCAAGTAGAGTGTACTTTCTCCCATGCAGAGAATCACTTTCTTGGGAGTCATTTGGGACTCAGTGGCGATGTCTGCTCGGCTCTCCCCTGAGTGCATCCAGGCCGTTCGTTTAGCCGTTAAGAGCATCAAGCTGGGCCAGCCACTCACGGTGAAACACTTTCAGAGATTGTTAGGGCTCATGGCAGCGATATCCAGCATTTTCCCACTGGGCCTGCTGTACATGGGACCCCTGCAGTGGTGGCTAAAAACCAGGGGTTCTCCTTGAAGGGTAACCCGCATCGCACGATCAAGGTCACGGGGTGATGCCCACGCACCCTGAGTATGTGGAAGAACTCTTGGTTCTCGTCTCACGACGAGTGACACTCTTAGGGCTGAACACCAAGAAGAGTGTACCTTCTCCCACGCAGAGAACCACTTTTTTGGGAGTCATTTGGGACTCAGTGGCCCCCTCTGCTCGGCTCTCCCCCGAGCGTATCCAGGCCGTTCGTTTGGCCGTTAAGAGCAACAAGCTCCAGCCATTCACGGTGAAACACTTTCAGAGAGTGTTAGGGCTCATGGCAGCGGTATCCAGCATTTTCCCACTGGGCCTGCTGTACATGAGACCCCTGCAGTGGTGGCTAAAAACCAGGGGATCTCCCCGAAGGGTAACCCGCTTCGCACAATCAAGGTCACGGGGCGATGCCCACGCACCCTGAGTATGTGGAAGAACTCTTGGTTCTCGTCTCACGGTGTGTTTTTTTCAAAAGATGAATCTTCTGTAGGATGTGGTATACGGACTGTCCTCAACCTACAGTAGAATTAAACGTGGTGATCTTTATACATCTGAGCAGAAAGATAAATGTATTACACTGCTATTCCAGCATGTTTATATTCATTAAAAACTCACATCTCTCACAAACTCTGCATGAAATTTATGTCTGAGGTGAATTTTAGTAGAGCTGTAAACTGTCACAGTCATGTCATGTCGCTTTTCTCTTCCTGTTGCCTTCAGTTTGCTTCCTGTGTCATTTCCTTCACCTGTTGCATCGTTCACTCCCCTTGTTAGTCTCGTCACCTGTTCCCCATTGTCCTGTATACATATTTCCTGTGAGTCTCTCAGTCTGCATCTGTTATTGTCTATGTTGCGTGTCGGTCTTCTCCGTATTCCTGCTCTGTGTTTAAATAAATATTATGTCCCTGATCCTTCACCTCCACGCTTCTCTGCAATACACACTCCTGAGATAAACAGAGTGAAAAGAAAATATATTGTGCAAATTTAATTGTTTTAGTTCATGTACTTTCAGGAGTTCTGCCGTATTTCAACAACATTCCTTGTCCTTGTACAAAGACAAATAAGTGTTTATCAGTTTTTACCACCTGAAATTTGAGGTACTACTGATTTAACCTGAGGTAACAATTCACGCAAATTATTCTGATTTAAAAGTATATATTCTAAGGATACACCTAATGCATCCTCCAAATTTCTGTGACAAAGGTTGCGTTAGAAGGTTTATTCCTCCTTACTGTTTTAATGAGACACTCTCTGACGTATGTGACTGAGAAATGTGAGCTCTAGAGTGTGCAGCCTTCAACATGAGATGCAGCTCTTGATTTGCTGGTTGAGGAGTTTATTTAGGGCTGCAGTTAAACTGACCCGTGACCCTCCAGCAGCAGGACTGGACACCCATGACAAAACATCATCCTCAGAAGACTGCAGGAGACTTTAGATTTGATTTCCTTTAATAATCAGTGTTAATGTTTATTTTATCCATTTAGCATCAAGACAGAGTTTGGAACAAAGGAGTCTCCATATGTGCTGTTGTTATATGACGGCTATACAGCCACATCTGACATTTTATCTCTGACCACGGCCTGTAAGATGGATCTCTACAAGTTTCCCTTTGACACCCAGAGCTGCAAAATAACATTTCAGTCTACAGTGTATTCAAGTAAATCTGAAACTCGTGAATCAGTTTTGACAAACAAACACAAGATATCATGGTTTCTTGTAAACTGTTTGAATTTAATATAAAATAATACAATTTTAATGTCTGTACCCACAGCTAAGGAGATTCAAATAGATATAGGCTACTAAGTGACCAGAGTTAACAATTTTTCGAAGGAGACCTTCCACACCCAGCGCGAGTTGGAGCTGATCAATATAAAGCACACTAAAGCTACCATTACTGACTGGATTGAAATGGATCAGCTGATATATCAGGTACAGAACTCAAGGTATACAATATGAGCCAATGGTAAATATAGAAGTAAGATTCTTCAACCAAAAACCAAAGAAAATTAGTTGATGAATTCAATTAAATTGAAACATTTAAACTACTGTGTTGTTACACATTATGATGTTTTATTAACAAAGTTCGGGAGGAGCACGTTCAAATGATTAACACAATCAACACGTCACCAGCAATTACTCCTCATCCTATCAGCGGGAGAGGAAGCATGTATATATAGACATGTTTGACTCACCTACAGCTCTTTCACATTTTCCGGCATCTCGTCAGTTTACGGCATTGCGGCTCCGCCTTCTGGTCGCTATACACCCGAAATCGAGCTCCACTCGTCAGATGGATTCTCCACGAAAACCTCCGGACCCAGTAGCGATCCCCATCCGCTCAACACTATGCTAACTATTTTTCACCCTCAGCAATACATCACGGGTGCCAGACCAAACAATCGGGTCCTAAGCAACAACAAGCAACGCACAGTAAGACTTGAGGCCTGCTCTCGCCACCAAGCAAACATCCGTATCCAGCAGCTCTACATCGGCTTTAATCGCTCCTGCCACTGAGAAAGGACGATAAAGCTAGTCGAGCTACAAGCTCGACTCCCAGGCAATGCCGCTTTCTTCCTGCTAGCCAGGCCGCCGCCGCTGCCGCGAGCCTCAGCAGACCGCGCTGCAGCTTCAGCTCACACTCTCTGTCCGTCAGCTCACACAAACAAGAGCAGCTGTAATCCTTCCCGGCGCTTTATTTTTGCATCGCTAAATCACGAGCAGTTGTGCCTCTCAATACTACTGTTCCGGGGAACCCACGTCTGAAATGTGATTGTTCTAAAGTAGCGCGCTGCTTCCTCGCATCTCAAGCAGTAGCGCGCACCGAAGCCAGATCGCGCGCAGTACAGCCCGATCGCACGCGCCACTTCAGTTCGCGCTCATTACAGTCGATCGCGCGCTCAGCCGCCCACACAAGAATCAAGCACTTATTGCCAACGCTGCCTTGTTGTTTCAACTCAATCGGCTATTAAGCGGACTCGCCGGAAAGAAACCATATGCACTTTCTATTTTCAAAGTAATTATTTGCCTTCACTGTTTAAATCCTTTAAGTCCATGATAAGCTTTATAAGTCGATAGACGTCCGTAACCAAAATAATTCAAGAGATTGAAACGCTGAACAGCAACAAGCTTCGAGCGCTTTCTCTGGCTCAGCGCCAGCCAATGTGTTCAAATCTAGCAGGCGATCATGCGATGCCCCGCCTTTCGCCACATTGTCCAAGAACAGGGGCAGCCAACCCGCATGCGGCTCTTTGACTGCTTTCGCAGCTCTCATCCGGCCCGCTGAGACCTTTTTGTCTACATAAACATAAATTTACATGTATCCTGCCAAGATCAGCCGCCGCGCACGCGGACATGATGTTTTCCGAATTCAAATAGAGGCGCGCAGAAGCGCGTTCCCTTTCGAGAGTAGGAACGAGATGTTTAATGAAATGCATTCGGGAACTCCTCCCCTTCACGTCATTCCTGAAACTTTATGGATAACAGCAGTTGACAACTGGCCAATCGTAGCGCGATGCAGATCTGGCTGCCAGACGGTATAAATATCTTAAATAGCATTGCCTTCATACTTCTCTAAACGAAATATGATAAAATTACAGAGGCTACGATAGTAACCGGAGTCGTTTTCAACCGATCACTACATTACCAAGCCGCTGCTTACTTTTATACTTCCTGTCACCGTCAATGAGATGATATTCCGTTTTTCCCGCATATATAATCCACAGACGCATTGTCTCTGTATGCTTGCATAGTTCGTGGGTCGCCATATGTTAAAAGTATTAAAGAATTTATTTATAAACATATTAAACGTGTGATATATGTGCGAGACCTTTCTAATGTCAAAAACCCCATCAACAAATGCGAATTTAACAGTCTTCCATGCGGCTCCGCAGCCATGAGCTTATTTCGAGGCTCACGCTGAACAGGTTGGCCACCCCTGTCCAAGATTGAGATGTACCAGTTTCACGATAAACTCTTCCTCCCAAGTTCCTTCATGGTATCCCACTGTCGAAAGGAGCTCTTGCACTCAACAAACACTGCAACCGAGCCTCCAACAACACCACGCGGTCGCCAGCTCTTCCGCTCCGTTGTCGCACCCTATGACGCCGTGGCTTGCCTTCACCCCCACCTTCAAGACATCCACCTTCTTGCCCAACTTCCTACGACACCTCAGCACTCGTATCAATAGTAAAGGAGGACGACCAAAGCAAATCAACTAGAATAGGTCTCGCTTCAGTCAGCCGTACCATCTCCAAATCAACTCCACCTTCAAAATGCCTCAAACGTGCGTTCCTTAAATCTTCATATCTCTCCCTTGCAAACCAGATTTCCAAGCGTTAAGACGCAGCAGCGCACTGCAGTTTTCCAGCACTGCACCTCACATGCCAGCATCTAGCGACAAACGCCGCCCTTTAAGTGCGAGCTTGCCTCCGCCAGCGGTGCAGGGTTAGCAACGGCAGCACGTACCTAACTTTTCCCCTATGTTAGGCCTGCAGCCCGGCCTTCCGATCCTAGCGTGAGGCTGCCTCCGCAAGTGGCTTCGCCCCTGGCCTTTCCCACCTAATTCTCTCCACCATGCTAATTCTCCTTCATCCCGTTCTCTGCTATGCCATTCCACAAACACTGCTGCTTAGAACCACCTCTGTCGCCAACAACAGTTGAACGCAAATCCCAACTGAACTTAAGGCTGCTGCCACCAGAGGTGGACCTATTCCCAACCAGTACATCAATATTCAGAGTTGATACTTATCAACGCTAAATGTTCATTCTTCAAGCTTTCGCTTCAAACCACTCCCTCGGAGGATTACATGTGGAGTGGAAAAGTTCAAGACTTTCCACTCCACATGTGGTCTGCTCCACATGATCTCTACCCACTACCACTGACTCGTAGTGCATTCCATTAACACCAAGAACTTCCAAGCCAGCTTCACCATGGGTTACCTAGGTGAAATCTACTTCTCACTGCCGAAACCTTTTTCGCAGTAGAGATGCACCTCCTCACTCCCGCATGAGCTCAGTTCAAATAGAAATGATTCCACCGCTGCCCCCATTGCCGCAGCAATGATGTTCCCCCACACTCCCGCAGGAGTCAGCCAAGGGGGAATTTTCCCACTGCCGCAGCAGTGAAGCCATGTTCACACTGGCTTGGTTACCTCAGATGCTCATAACCCACCATCACATCCACTCAGCCTACTTTCATTTCAGAAACTCGCAAGCTAAACTCCCATCCGTCCCACTCTCTATAGACGATTCCACCCCATTACAAGTTCCGGTTCCAAACTTCTTAAAGCTACGCTACCCCAAACCGGATTCCCAACAGTCCATTCATCCAGCCATTCATTTCGCACAGGTGCAGCAACCACGGCGGTGCAAGGCCTTTTCCCAACAGTAATACAAGCATTGCGCCGCTGGTCTCCAGAAGCTTCCAAGAGCCACATCAGACCAAACAGATCGCACATTCAAACAAGGTCTTCCGTTAAGCATCAGCTCCTCCCCACTTACAACTTCATGGCCATTGCTTCCATTGCCGCAGCACTGACACTCTCGCAGGAGCAAGCTATCTCTACCTTCAACTGCCGCAGCAGTGCCGCTCCCGCAGGAGCAAGCTATCTCTACCTTCAACTGCCGCAGCAGTGACGCTCCCCCAGGAGCCAGCTTCTAATTGCGTCTGATATAAATTCAACTGTCAATTTATAATTGAAAGGTTTACTCATGCTTTTACAAACCATACTGATTCTGTTATTTCTTGTGTGTATTTAGACGTCTGTAACCAAAGTAATTTCAAGACTCCCTTTAAGTCTATGATAAGCTTTATAAGTCAATGATATTTGGATGAACCCCTGCTCAGGGTTTATTCAAAGCCAATAAGTTCGTGAACTTTCATAAACTTTGACATTCCGATCTCCAACAGGTAAGTTTGTTTTGAAATTAAATATGCAACATGCATCTGATATAAATTCAACTGTCAATTTATAATTGAAAGGTTTTACTTATGCTTTTACAAACCATATTGATTTTGTTATTTCTTGAGTGTATTTAGACGTCTGTAACTAAAAGACTATAACACTGAACAGAACCCCCACTGCCGCAGCAGTGACGCTCCCCCAGGAGCAAGCTTCTAATTTCCACTGCCGCAGCAGTGACGCTCCCGCAGGAGCAAGCTCTCTCTATCTTCCAGCTCTCTCTAACTTCCACTGCCGCAGCAGTGACGCTCCCGCAGGAGCAAGCTCTCCCTATCTTCCAGCTCTCTCTATCTTCCACTGCCGCAGCAGTGACGCTCCCGCAGGAGCAAGCTATCTCTATCTTCCAGCCCTCTCTAACTTCCACTGCCGCAGCAGTGACGCTCCCGCAGGAGCAAGCTATCTCTATCTTCCAGCTCTCTCTAACTGCCACTGCCGCAGCAGTGAAGCTCCCGCAGGAGCAAGCTATCTCTATCTTCCAGCTCTCTCTAATTGCCACTGCCGCAGCAGTGAAGCTCCCGCAGGAGCAAGCTATCTCTATCTTCCAGCTCTCTAACTTCCACTGCCGCAGCAGTGACGCTCCCGCAGGAGCAAGCTATCTCTATCTTCCAGCTCTCTCTAACTTCCACTGCCGCAGCAGTGACGCTCCCGCAGGAGCAAGCTATCTCTATCTTCCAGCTCTCTCTAACTGCCACTGCCGCAGCAGTGAAGCTCCCGCAGGAGCAAGCTATCTCTATCTTCCAGCTCTCTCTAACTTCCACTGCCGCAGCAGTGACGCTCCCGCAGGAGCAAGCTATCTCTATCTTCCAGCTCTCTCTAACTTCCACTGCCGCAGCAGTGAAGCTCCCGCAGGAGCAAGCTCTCTCTATCTTCCAGCTCTCTCTAACTTCCACTGCCGCAGCAGTGACGCTCCCGCAGGAGCAAGCTATCTCTATCTTCCAGCTCTCTCTAACTTCCACTGCCGCAGCAGTGACGCTCCCGCAGGAGCTAGCTATCTCTATCTTCCAGCTCTCTCTAATTGCCACTGCCGCAGCAGTGAAGCTCCCGCAGGAGCAAGCTATCTCTATCTTCCAGCTCTCTCTAACTGCCACTGCCGCAGCAGTGACGCTCCCGCAGGAGCAAGCTTCTAAATTCCACTGCCGCAGCAGTGACGCTCCCGCAGGAGCAAGCTTCTAAAATCATTCATCTGCCCTCCCGAACTCACATTTTTCCCCCCTCAGCCATAACTTCGCAATTCTTTGGGGGGTCATCAAAATCTTTAGCGGCTGTCCGACTAGATTGCAATTTTTGGGGGAGTGCTCCAGGTTCGGGCTGAATACCGAGCTCGGAGCCCTCTCCTCGGACAGCACGCCAAATATGCTTACCATTTATTGCTCCTGAATCATTCGTAAGTGTGAACTCGTGAAATGATGTTTTATTAACAAAGTTCGGGAGGAGCACATTCAAATGATTAACACAATCAACACGTCACCAGCAATTACTCCTCATCCTATCAGCGGGAGAGGAAGCATGTATATATAGACATGTTTGACTCACCTACAGCTCTTTCACATTTTCCGGCATCCCTCCACCACCCCAACTCCTCACACTTAATTGTTCCTATCAAGTCAGGATACGGGGGGAGTGCTCCAGGTTCGGGCTGAATACCGAGCTCGGAGCCCTCTCCTCGGACAGCACGCCAAATATGCTTACCATTTATTGCTCCTGAATCATTCGTAAGTGTGAACTCGTGAAATTGCTCTTGTTACTAACTTTACGTACTTTACTTTTCTTTAGATGTCAGACATCTACAGAAACTGTGATGGAGAATTAAAAGAGGTTTAGATTTGTATGTTTTGATTAAAGTTTTGTTTGATGGTGATCAGCGTTTGCTTTAGTTCTTGCTGCTCTTTACCTGGAGCTTTATGTATGTATGCATATGTGTTATGGAAAAAGATGATTTGACTAGATTGTAATGGTTAAGTATTGGTGAAGATTGTATCATTATATTGTGATTTTATTCAATGACCTTAGCACTGACAGCCAGATACATAGTACTTCACTGAATTTATATTGCATCAAATATATGCTGTAAGAACTTTTTTAACATTTTGTATATTTTTGTTTTGCTGTTTTAAAACACATACACACATCAAGAATAAGGATATGATCCTCTGTGTTTGGTGTTTCTGGCTGAGGAGGAACCTTCTGTGTGGCTGATTGTTACAGACGGACCGTTTTTGACTGCTTCACTGCTGTTTCCTGTCTGCTCGAGTGGATTGCATTTGTACCGCCATATAAACTTGATTTTTGTTTTAGATCTTAAACTCAACATTCGTTTATATTGCTAAATACAATATTAGATTATTTAATATATTGTAATCGTTAGCTTTAATCTAAGTCGCTAAACGCGTTAGCATTGTGCTATCTTACTGTCCGTGCATACAGCGTTTTTCTCGCTCGCGCCCTTTTTCCCGACTTCATCAAACAACTGGTAAGCAAGTGTGATCAACACACGCGGTGAGTCATGTCATCTTCTCTCAAAATTGTCAGTTGCACTGCCTGCTTCATGCATAGTCTGTCTGTCTCTGTCAGCTGTGAAGGCTTCACATGTGATAAATGTAGGGACATAGTTAGGCTGACAGAGAAGATTTCAGAATTAGAGACACACATCCAAACTTTAATCGAGGATAGTAAGAATGCAAGGGCTTTAGATACTACTTTGGATGCAACTAGCTTAGCAAACCCTGTACATTGTTCGGTTCCAACTGTAGAGCCCGTGAAGCAGGGCAACTGGGTGACTGTGAGACGGCATAATCGTGGGTCAAAAAACCACTGTTCCATTCCGATCAGAACATCAAACAGGTTCTCCCCACTCAGTGACGCACCCACTGAGAAACCTGTTGAAAGTGTCCTAGTGATTGGCGATTCTATTACTCGGAATGTGAAAATAGAGACTCCAGCCACCATAGTCACATGTTTGCCGGGAGCCAAAGCGCCTGACGTCAATGCAAATTTAAAAGTGCTGGCTAAGGCTAATCGTAAATATTCTAAGATTGTTATTCACGTCGGCGCTAATGATGTCCGACTTCGCCAGTCGGAGATCACTGAAACTAATATTAAAGAGGTGTGTGAACTCGCCAGTACGAGGTCAGGCACCGTAATTTGCTCTGGCCCTCTTCCTATGCGCAGGAGTGATGAGATGCTTTGCAGATTATCCTCACTCAATGGCTGGATGTCTAAGGCCACGTCCACACGAGAACGGTGCATTCCCTAACCGCTCTTTTTTTTCCTTCGTTCTAAAAAAAAATGCCGTAAACACGGCGTCGGTGCAAGAAATCTCAGCGTCCACACGAGAACACTGAAACCGACTGAGAACGGTGTAGTATATATATGCCAGACCAGTGTGTAATTCTGTAAATTCTGTAATTCTGCCACAGATATACACTATACACGGAGAAGAAGAGTTTGAGCATGCGCACAACCTTGCGCGCTGAAGGTATTTACAGACATGCACTGCTGCAAGATGACACGGAGCAATTGCCCTGTTGCATTGTAATTCTTGATTTTATATTGTTTGCCCTGCACTATATGTTGTGCGCACTGCTGCACTTTATACCTGTTTTTTTCAGGTTATTTTTAATTGTTCTATTTTCCAATAAAAACCAGTTCTTGAATTTTTGCTCTCATTTATTTTCACTTGACATATTCAATACACTTTCAAAATAAACATTAGTACATTTTCAAAAAAGGTAAATACTGTAAAAAAAAAAAACTGAACAAAACTTGATGGCCAGCATTTTTAAGGGTCAAGGTACTTTGTGAGTACTCTCCTCACTCTCTTTCCCTCTCCCTCGTTACAGTCTGTGAAGCCTTTTCAGTGCAGCATATCTGGCTTTGAGACGACCAAAAGCACACTCATGTCCACAATCTGTTTTTTCAGAGGAGGGATCTGGCCAGTCAAGTACAGGTTTAGCTTTGAATTAGCAAAAACCCGTGCATCGTGTACACTCCCGGGCCACTTTATCACAACATCCATAAATCTGTACTTATAATCACAGACCGCCTGTACATTGATAGAATGTTTGCCTTTCCTGTTGATGTAGTCCAGTGGTCCCCAACCCCCGGTCCGTGGATGAAATGGTACCGGGCCGCGGATCGAATTCGCGGACCGGTCCGTGAGCTGCTACAAGCGGCTGTGACGCTGCTGCTTTAGCAACGAGGAAGTGTGTTTAATCTCGCGCGGACTCAACAAACTGTAGCCACCACCGGTCCACGGCAAAATTTTCACGCGTTTACCGGTCCGTAGTACAAAAAAGGTTGGGGACCACTGATGTAGTCCATCAAGTTGGCAGACAGCTGCTTGATTTCTATGCGTGTGCCGTCGACCGCTCCCAAACACTGTGGCATGCCATGAGCACGATGGAAACGCAAAACCAGATCCATAAAAGGCAAAACCAGATCCATAAAAGGCAACTTTATGTACTTTTAGCCGTCCTGCAGCACGAGCACAATCATGTAGTCCGCCATTACTGTTGTTGCTGTTACGTGTGACGCAGCCGACACGTGATGTGATGACATCATCGTTCTCACAAAAGATGCGGATTGGCCGTCCACACGAGAACGCAAGGGTGTCGTTCTCAGATCTTTCCACTTTAGAACCCGTTCTCCAAAGAGAGCGGATTCAGCCACCCAGAACGCCGGATCCGTGTGGACGCAACGCCAATCCGATACGAAATGTATGCGGTTACAGTGATTCGCGTTCCCGTGTGGACGGGCCCTTAGTGGTGTCCGCAGAATAACATAGGGTTTATAGACAATTGGAAAAGTTTTTGGGGCAGACCTGACCTGTTGAAAAGAGATGGTATTCATCCCACCTGGGATGGTGCCGCTCTTCTCTCTAGTAATTTGGCATATAGTCTTAGAGCTAAACCTTGACTAACTAGGGCCCAGGTCAGGAAGCAGAAAAACTGGCTAAACCGTCCGTCTGCTAGCTGTCTCACGTCACAGAGGTCAGATAAATTCCAACACATAGAGACTCTTTCACCAAGATATCATCCTATAGAGATTGATTCTGTTCCCCGAATTAGCAAATACAAAAATCTCTCAAAACCGTTTAAGAGTAAAAATGTAATTGATTTACAAACAACTAAGAACGGATATAACACAAATGAACAAATGATAAAGCTTGGGTTACTGAATTTACGATCCCTTTCCTCAAAAGCACTTATTGTAAATGATATGATTACAGATCATAAAGTAGATGTGCTGTGTTTGACAGAAACTTGGCTAAAACCAGACGATTATATTACTTTAAATGAGTCCACCCCTCATTACTGTTATAAACATGAGCCTCGTCTGAAAGGTAAAGGAGGAGGTGTTGCTGTAATTTATAGTAACACGATCAGTACTGCTCAAAGGTCTAATTTGAAATATAATTCTTTTGAAGTGATGGTCCTTAATGTAAAATTATCTAGTGCAAGTAATAATTCCTGTTTAACTTTTGTGCTGGCTATTCTATATAGGCCACCAGGGCACCATACAGACTTTATCAAAGAATTTGCTGATTTTCTCTCAGAATTAGTAATGTCCTCAGATAAAGTCATAATTGTCGGTGATTTTAACATCCATGTAGATAATGAAAAAGACGCATTAGGATTGGCATTTAGAGACATTTTAAACTCTATTGGAGTTACACAACATGTATCAGGACCCACTCATTCTCGTAATCATACTTTAGATCTAACATTGTCATATGGGATCAATGTTGATACTGTTCAAATTCTGCAGCAGAGCGATGACATCTCAGATCATTACTTAGTTGCATGTAGATTACCTTTAGCCAAAGTCAAAAAATTAACTCCCTGTTATAAATATAGTAGATCTATCACTCCTAACACAAAAGATAGCTTTATAAAAAATCTTCCTGATCAGTTTCATCTACTTAACATCCCAGATAGCCTAGAAGAACTTGATGTTGTAACAGAAACTAAAAACTCTCTCTTTTCCAGCACTTTAGACACCGTTGCTCCGTTACGTTTAAAGAAGATTAAAGAAAATAGTCCAACACCGTGGTACAACGAGCACACCCGGGCCCTCAAGAGAGCAGCCAGAAAAATGGAGCGCAGCTGGAAAAAAACTAAGCTAGAGGTTTTTCGCATTTCTATTGCATTCAGAAAGGCCTTTATATCAGCTAGATCTACTTACTTTTCTACCCTCTTAGAAGAAAACAAATACAACGCTAGGTATTTATTTGATACAGTGACTAAATTAACAAGAAATAAAGCCTCAACCCCAGATGCTTTAAATCAGCACAGCAGTAATGACTTCATGGACTTCTTTACTTGCAAAATTCATAATATTAGAGAGAAAATTATAACCATGTAACCGTCTACTACAATATTCCAAAATACAGTAAATTTTAGTGTCCCTGAAGAAAACTTCCACTCCTTCATTGCTATTGGGGAGGAAGAATTGTCTAAACTCGTTAAATCATCAAAATCAACAACATGTATGCTAGACCCAATACCAACTAAGCAACTGAAAGAGATGCTTCCAGAGATCATAGATCCTCTTCTTAATATTATTAATTCTTCTTTGTCATTAGGATACGTACCAAAAACCTTTAAGCTGGCTGTAATTAAACCGCTTATTAAAAAACCACAACTTGATCCTACAGAATTAGTTAATTACAGGCCGATATCGAATCTACCTTTCTTGTCAAAGATTCTAGAAAAGGCAATATCTTTACAACTATGTTCCTTTCTAGAAAGAAACAGCATCTACGAGGATTTCCAGTCAGGATTTAGACCATATCATAGTACTGAGACTGCTCTCATTAGAGTTACAAATGATTTGCTCTTATCATCCGATCGTGGTTGTATCTCTCTGTTAGTGTTACTGGACCTTAGTGCTGCTTTTGATACAATTGACCACAAAATCCTTCTGAATAGACTTGAAAATTATGTTGGCATTAGTGCAGTTGCATTAGCCTGGGTCAAACTTATCTGACCATTATCAGTTTGTAGCAGTAAATGAGGAGATGTGATATCGGTCACAGGTTCAGTATGGAGTTCCTCAAGGTTCAGTACTAGGACGATTGCTTTTCACCCTGTACATGCTTCCTTTGGGTGCAATTAATTAGGAAGCATGGCATTAGCTTTCATTGTTACGCTGATGATACTCAGCTCTATATTTCTTCTCATCCTGATGAAACAAACAAATTCACTAAATTAACAGAATGCATAACTGATTTAAAAAATTGGATGACTAATAACTTTCTACTGCTTAATTCTGAAAAAACAGACATTCTAATTATTAGACCAAAAAGTTCAGCACATAATAATCTAGACTACTGCCTAACACTCGATGGCTGCTCTGTCAAGTCTTCATCGTCAGTTAGAAACCTGGGTGTGCTCTTTGATACCAATCTTTCATTTGAAAGCCATGTTTCTAGCATCTGTAAAACGGCATTCTTCCATCTTAAAAAATATATCTAAATTGCGACATATGGTCTCTAAGACAAATGCGGAAAAGTTAGTTCATGCGTTCATGAGTTCAAGGCTAGATTATTGTAAGGCTCTACTAGGTGGTTGCCCTGCACACTTAATAATCAAATTCCAGCTGGTCCAAAATGCAGTAGCTCGAGTTCTTACTAGAACCAGGAAGTATGAGCATATTAGCCCAGTTCTGTCAAACCTGCACTGGCTTCCTATTAAACACCAAATACATTTTAAAATCTTGCTAATTACTTACAAAGCATTAAATGGTTTAGCTCCACAGTACTTGAGCGATCTCTTAACACATTATAGTCCTTCACGTCTATTGCGATCCCAAAATACTGACCAGCTTATAATACCTAGAATATCAAAGTCAACTGCTGGCGGTCGATGCTTTTCCTATTTAGCTCCTAAACTCTGGAACAGTCTTCCTATTACAGTTCGGGAAGCAGACACACTCTGTCAGTTTAAATGTAGACTAAAAACACATCTCTTCAACCTGGCATACACATAACACATTATACATACATTTTTAATCCAAATCATGTAAAATGATTCTTAGGCTGCATAATTTAGATAAGCCGGAACCGGGAACATTCCCATAACACCTGATGTACTCGATACATCAGAAGAAGAATGGCATCTACGCTGATATTGGTCTGTTTATTCCGAGGTTACCGTGGTCAGCTGGATCCGGGCCGTATCCAGATCAGATGAAGGACCTGGACACGAGCACAACACTGCCCTGAAGGGTCTGCGGAGATCGTGACTCTACTAGACCCTCCCCTGTGACGATCATGAACCCCATCTCTAACCGGACCAAATTGGACTTCATATTGGACTTGAATTGTTGTATAATAATCATGCACTGTTTGGCTGTTGGCCAGAAGAGAACTGGTCCCCCGACTGAGCCTGGTTTCTCCCAAGGTTTTTTCTCCATTCTGTTCTTCATTCGTTACGTCACCTGCCGGAGTTTTGGTTCCTTGCCGCTGTCGCCTATGGCTTGCTCAGTTGGGGAAACTTAACACCTAAAATTCATCAATTGTATTGATTCACCTGCTCTTTTGGGGCTTCTGTTCAGCCAAACAAACTTGTTTATATTGTTTTTCCTGTAAAGCTGCTTTGAAACAATCTACATTTCAAAAAGCGCTATATAAATAAAGGTGACTTGACTTGACTTGACTCAAGAATGGTGACAATCAAACAATCTGGTTGTTTTAAATCGAAACTCATCCATGGCTCCCATCATGCATTGCAGCATGAATAAACTATGGTTTATCAACATTAAAGTATTTATTAACAGATCCTGAATACTGAATACTCTATTAATATACTTTAAAGCAAAAAAGCCAATGTTCAAGTTCATCCTGATGCTAATCTCTCTCTCTCTCTCCCTCTCCCCCTCTCTCTCTCTCTCTCTCTCTCTCTCTCTCTCTCTCTTTCTCAGATCACCATAAAAAGGAGACCTCTACTGTATGTCATAAACATTATAATACCAGTGTTTTTCTTCCTTGTTCTGGATCTTATCTCCTTCTTCATTGACACGAGTGCATCAGAAAAGCTGAGCTTTGGAGTGACGTTACTTCTGTCTATTTCTGCAATGCTGCTGATTCTTAATGACACACTTCCCTCTACGGCTGAAAAAATCCCTCTGATTGGTGAGTCTATCTTTGACTCGATTATTTATCATCACTTATGTTTTGAGGAATGTAATCCTTTAGCTTAATCCGTCACAACAAAATTCATAAAGACATGATTTTAAAGCTATTCTAACAGCACAGGAAATCCTTTGCAGTCATTGTTTGCTGTTTTTACAGGGATTTACTGCTGTGTGATTTTCTGTCTCATTGGAATCAGCATTCTCGAGACAATCTTTGTGAATTATCTGATGGCTAAAGCTAAAAGATTGGCAAAGGAAACTACAGCTACTGTTATTAAACACGATGGTAAGAATTGGTATAACATCTGATTGTGAGGAACATGTTCATGTGTTTTATAATGTGGTTTCACAAATTAAAGTTTGTTAGTGAAGAGTAGTAAGGGGTATATCTTGGGTTGCTAGAACAGATCCAGTCTAGTCATCTCAAGTACAGAAGTCTTTATCCAAACATATATGTTGTATATGTGTGTGTGTATATAAATATATATAACTTAAAGTTCCCTTTCATGGGAACTCAAGCTCATCAAAGCGCTAGGGGAATGCCCCGATGATGGTCCCATGAAGCACAATGTAATCAATAAAATGAGCACTGTGTGAATGCACATCACGGTTCAGTGACATCATGAACCAGGTTATAAAAAAGTGCCAGAACCTGAAAGCGAGTCTTCATTGAAGCTGTGTCATGTTTTTGTGTGTGCCCGTGCTTCTTTACGAGCAGGGACATGTACACTCTGTGTTTGTACTGTATGGGCAGGGTGCATGCACGCTTGACAGCACTGCCTGTTGGACTGTGAGCAGTTCTCTCTGTATGGGTTTCGTTCTTGCATGGGGGAAACTAGGTCTTGGGGTTGACATTGGGATCTGTCAGTGGGGCATGAGTTGTGACTTATCTCAGCCCTTACCTGGTGCGTTCAGTCTCTGTCAGGACCTGGAAGCACTCGTTGCGGCTTTTTTTTTTTTTTTTACCAGAACAAGATTCCGATACTGCAATGGCCCAGCTCTGATCTCTGAGCTCTCCCCAGCATAAGAGGAGCTAGTCAAGGATGTGACTCGTGCAGACTCAAGTCTTATTTTTAGTGGCCAGCTGAGATCAGGGAGGCTCATTGTGAGAAGACCATCTCGACATGCGCTATCTCCCAGCACGGGTCACATCATCTTTGGTGGGCAAAGCATTTTCTGCCTCTAGTCAGGCTGCAGCGTGTTGTATACCACTGCACTGCGGCAGGTCTGGCAGACATAATTGCTTGGTGACTTTAGTGAGGGTGGTGGCATTTGCCAGAGGTGGTAGCTTAATTCTGCTAGCTGCAGATTGTCTCTCTAAGCCACTAAGGAGATGGCCACAACCTTCAGCCACTCCATGGCAGCTCTGGTGGTCATGGGGAGGGATCTGTGGCTAATTCTCAGAACATACAGGACAAGATACAAATTTTCTCCTCCTGGCCTGTTTGGCGAGCCATAGCCTCAGAGCTCCTCAAACTGTACTGATGAAAGAAGAGTGTAGACACCCACAACCTCGAGAGGCTGGTTCCCTCAGTGGATCTTCTGGTTGTGTGAGCATGTTCCAGACGTTCACTAGCGGGTCCTGCGCAAAATAACTCATGGGTATTTTGTCCAATGGGGTCCCACTCATTGTCATGGGTCCCGAGCAGGAACGGAACAAGAAGAATACTCTGCTGAAGCAAGTGGTACTTGGTTCCAAATGGATGGGCCTTGCGGCCCAGGGAGATTGACGTCTTTTTCACTCAGTATTCACTCAAAATATGTTGAAACCAGGTCAGAGGACTGGTTTGTCACCTTTTTCCTGAAGATGCTCACTCCCACACCTCCTTCCACAAAGCTCCACAGGGGGTGGGGGGGGGCTTGCCTGTTTGGAGACTTATTTGGTCTAGCTCTTTCACTCCACAATTTCACTATTTGCTGGGACGCAGCACCATCACTCCACTGCATTTTCCAAGGCATATGCGTTCTAGGGAACATTCCTGGCAACTGACTAACTCCCCAGTCACCATGGGGAGTGTTCTCTCCTTGGGATTAGTGTCAATTAGTTTCCCCAGTGTACATCGATGCAATCCTGCTGCCATCAGAGCTCATATTAGGCCAGCCACAGAACCATAGGAGTTTCATCTCCGAGGAGTAACCCAATCTTCACGGTATCAAGGTCTCGAGGCCTGCCTACGCACCTCTGGTAGTGTGAGGAATCTGGTTCTAGGAGCCATTTTGGATTTTTTTGTCGACGCGTAATGCTATCGACGGATGCGTCCCTTAAGGTTCTGGAGTCATCCCGAGGGATCACACCATCTGTCAGAGTGTCCGTACCCACTACCATCCCAAAATTACGGTGGGTCAGGCCGACACTCTCAGGCTCAGGCATCGGGCGTTAGGTTGGATCTGAGGACTATCCTCAAAGCTAAGAAAGCTATGAGCAGAGGTCCGAACACCAAGTATGTCTGACCTCACATTGGCAATCCTCCTCAATTGCCTGCTTTAAGTTGGGTTGCTTTGGGGAGTCACCCCCTCCTAAAGTTTCTAGTAGGTTCTAGTCTCTAACACGTGTGCCATCGACGGATGCGTCTTTTACGGGGGGAGTGATCCTGAGGGGTGACCACCCAAGCAGAGTGTCATCACCCACTACCCTTCCCTAGAAACTGGGGGGTCGGGCCGAAGTACTCAGGCTCAGCCAGGGGCGATTCTAGGATTTTGATTTTAGGGGGGCTCAGCCCCCAATAAGGGTATGATTAAAAAAATATTATTTGACTATTAGGGTAGGGTGGTATGCTACTAACCCTACTGCAATCCACTATTCCATTGTATTCCCTGTATTTCATATATGGGAGTAGGAGTACTGACTGAGCCATATACAACACTGTAATAAAAAAATAATTATTGGATGTGACCACTAGAAAATAGGGAATGTTGATTTTTTTTTTTTTTTTTTTTTTTTTACAATGAAGACCTGATTCATTAACTGTACAAACACACGCACACGTTTCCAGTACAAACACAACATTTTACTGTTTGCATTTCTATGCTCACATACAAACCTCAGATAGGAATTTTTCTGACAAAATTAAATAATGTTAACCAGAAAATAACATAAAAGCCATAAACTTTGATCATCCATATCAGCAATATAAACAACACAGGTATGAGGCTGGACAATGGATTAAGTGGGGGCTGTGGTTAACTATCAGAAGTAATGGAAAAACTAGGTGAACGCAGCGAAACGTATTGGATGAGAAACTGAGCAGTCCCGTGTGCTCCCAATACTCCAGTAACATTACATTATGTAAACTGCAATGCATTTATGACAAAGAACTGCACCGATGCAGGTGTAATATCATAGCATTAGCAATCTATCAATAAATGCACGCACACACGACACACACCTTGATGTTCACTCTGCTCGGCGCCCCTGCAGATTGAAAAATGCGCTAAAACCAAGCAGACTCAAATAAGGGGAGGAGCCGAAAGCTTAGGAAGCCGCAGCTTGCCGCCGTTTCAAATGAGGTTTTTTTAAAGCGGACTGAAGCGATCAAAAATTTATTAATCAAATATATTTTTTAGGGGGGCTGGGCAGAAGTTTAGGAGGGCTGAAGCCCCCCTAAAAAGGGCCTAGTGACGCCCCTGGGCTCATCCCTCTGGCACGGGGCTGGATCTGAGGATCGCCTCCTCTGTTAAGAGGGCTATGAGCAGAGGTCCTGACAGCAATGTTGCAGCCTTATTATGACCTGTTTCATGACATCACTGATCTGTGACGCGCATTCACACAGCGCTCGTTTTATCGATTACACGGTGCTTCACAAGACTATCGTCGGGGTATTCCCCTAGTGCTTTGACGCAGCGTCTCGTTCCCACTAAGGGAACTAAGGTTACATACGTAACCCAAGATATTTTCAATAAACTACACCACATCAGATGCACTGTAGCAACCAATATTATATTGAATTCACAGGAAATAAAGTCATTTAAACAATTAATGA
This sequence comes from Rhodeus uyekii, assembly GCA_037043235.1. Taxonomy (NCBI): domain Eukaryota; kingdom Metazoa; phylum Chordata; class Actinopteri; order Cypriniformes; family Acheilognathidae; genus Rhodeus; species Rhodeus uyekii. Next base: position 126,388 of record JAWRVZ010000441.1, on the reverse strand, counting down.
GGCCATATAATCAAACTATAATCTCATCAAATGCACATTTAAAGGCACATGCCTAAGAGGAGTGTGACACTTGCTTTGAGGTGCAGCTTTAGGGAATCAAGATCGTCCCAACATTTAGTGAAATCAAGTTTAAGATTGGTTTGTTCTGTCAATTTGGTTCTTTGAGTAAATCCATGACAAACATGCTGCATTGGGCCTCTAAAATATACAGTTATATGGATGTTTGGATGGATGATTGATGGAAACCACGTTTGAGGTCACATGTAAACTAAACCTCCTAAACCTCTAGCAAGGCGGCCGGCCTCTAGTGGAATATATGGCGCAGTAGGTAGATGCTTCGCATCGGGTGGGTTGGGGCGATTTCGCGCTCAACCTGTGTTTCGAGGGAGGACTCGACAGGGAGGTAATCCGGCCACATGGGTGCCTGGAAGCTGCCCTACCGGACTACATTAATGTGGTGCTGTGCCTGAACAGTATAGACTTTGAGGTGGAGGAAATGACCACATCCTCTCTCCCGAGTCCCGAGGATGGATGATTGATGGAAACCAAGTTTGAGGTCACATGTAAACTATATATGAAATAAACCACTCTAAAGACACATATGAAATGCATTAGAGTTCTTGAGTATCAGCAAAGATTCCCCAGCAAAGATTCCCCATCAAAAAGATATACATTAATACCTTGGTTTACGAGTAACTTAGTATAAGAGCGAATCGGTGTATGAGCATTGCATCGGTGTTCGAGAAAAAAATATTCCCTCACCCATGCGCATTTTTGTGTGGAAAATATCTAGCACTCAGCATCATGTGCATTTTTACTGGAAATATCCTAATGACAGCCTCTCATAAAACAGTCATGCAGTTCCAACCCCTTTATCACCCATACTTGCATCATTCACCACAGTTGTTGTTCATTCCGTCACAACGACTGTTGCCTGTGAATAGGATGACACTTTATTAATGGAGCATTTGTTACCAACAAGACACATTGCATACTAATGAAGCCCATGTGTGTAAGAGACCAACAGAATCTTCCAGACTCAGTTAGAGATCAGAATGAAGATCAGTCTTGTACCCTCAACCGTCTGAAACAGATCCTCATGAAGATTCGAGCTGCAACTTACCAAAACCAACAAGAGAAAACATCTCTGTACTTGACCAGAGTGGCAAGAATCATAGATAAAACCTTCTTGGTTCTTTACATAATCACCATTATTGTGTTTTTATGTCTGTGCTTTGGACGAATTGGTTTCCATAGTGAAGTATAATTTATAGTATAGCACAAGATACTGACTTTTATTCACAGTTCATATGTAGTTTATACAGAGTTTAACCCTCCAGAATACATGAAAACACAAAGATACAGACAAAATACTTTGAATGGTAGACTTACCTGAATCCTTACCTGAATCCTGACAGAGGTTCATGAAATAAAATAAAACAAAACAATTAACATAACACTTATATGATCATATTTCATAATTTCAAGATAATTTGTGTAAAACAGCACAACAGTCCAGCCATTTCTTCTCTATTATTCCAATAATAAAATAAGGAAAAATAAGTGGTATTATTATTATTTATAAAAAGTACATAGTACGTATATTATTATTTATAAAATAATTACACTACTTAACACAGCTCTTGTACCAATTAAATGACATCAGTATAAACAAAATAATCTTACCAGTTATCATTTCCATTTACACTGCAATTACAATTGCTTAAATGAGAAGCAATTACTTATTAGTTATAAGTAATGAGACTAATATTCTAAATATAGCATTTTGAGTACAGAAATGTTGGCAAAAATGAAAAGATAATTGTCCTGCTGGTATAAACCAGACTGGATTCAGTTGCAAGCATAGGGTGAGTTTATTCCAACACAAAAAGATGACAATAACAAATAATCCATGAAGTGGCAGATCCAGGTGTGCGCAGGGACTCAGGCTGATGGCCGAACGGTGAGTGCAGAGGCGAATCCGTGACATGAACAGAGGGACGAAGACACCAGGAACACAGGAACCGACGGGAGAAAGTCAACATAGAGAGGACAATGACCTGACAACAGAATGGTGGTTAGAGAGACTGATAAAGGAAAGTGATGATGTGTGGCAAATGTGGCCAATGAATTTGGGAGCAAGTTTGTTTCACATGGAGTGGAGAGGAATGCTTTTAGAAGAAAGCCATACTTTTTGATCCACAACAAAAACGGCAAGCTCCGACCAGTGGCAATCGGCCTGAGCCTTGGTTCCATAACTGTTATGCTGTTACGTGTGACGCAGCCGATACGTGATGTGATGACATCATCATTTCCAAAAATATATGGATTGGCTGTACAAGGGTGTCGTTTTCAGATTTATCCACTTTAGGACCCAGTTTCAAAAAATAGCGGTTTCAGTCTCCCAAAACGCCAGATCCGTGTGGATGAAACGCCAATACAATAAAAAATGTATACGTATACAGTGATACACGTCTCGGTATAGACTCTGATTTCTGATCAAGTCTCTGATCATCATGAAGGTGTTGATTTCTACAAGCCTTAAAGACAGTTCCCCTTCCATCAAAGACATACCTGATTCACATCCGTTTCTCAGAGAAAATACAGGATGCAAGACAGATGTAGACAGGATGTCTAAGAAGATGTAACTTTGCAAATCAAAATTAGCACCCCTGCTTTTAATTGTTTACTACTTTACCTATATACGACGCTTGCATATCCAAAGCCCCCTCCACAGACAGGAAGAGACCAGCCCCCGCAACTCCTGTGAATCTGGGCACTTCATTTTCATTTTGGGTCTAGAGAGAAAAGCCTGATCTCACAAGTTTTGACTTCAGAAATACTGTTTTAAAAATACTAATAATTATTTCAGCTAACACATTTATTATTGTTGTTTCTTATTTCTTAAACTCATTTGTGTTGTATTGTTTAATTAATACAACACAAATTAGCCTTTTCTTTAATCTCTGTTTAGAGAAAAGGCAGTGCCCGTCTCAAACCCCTCCAACAGATGCATTTGTGATCCCTAGGCTCTGATTCAACGTTGAGCCTTGGCTGCAGCGGGACCAGAACTGTGAGGGCCGCGAGCCCGAGCACTCTCCTCAAAGAGTGGCAAGCTTGAGCAGAGCGATTTCAGAGCATAGCTGTTACAGTGACGCACAGACACCACCCTCGAGCACTGACTGTGTTGCTCCGCATGCAAACAACAACACCAAGCACATGTGTATCCCCACCCGTAATTTGCAAGGGCAGGGATGAACACATAACTTGTATTTCTCTTGCTCGCCATTATACTCTCACTTTTAGTTGGTAGACAAACAACAATAAATTTGACAGACAGATCATATAGAGCACTACTAAAGACACAGAAGCTGCCGGCTGTTTGACATGGCATGCATTTATAGATTCTTGGTTCATGACGTTACCCTCTCTGACGTCCTCTCATGCGATTGGTTTGATTGCATAGGTGCTTCATGACGCATTCACGCAGAGGCGTTCCCACAGCGCTTTGACACAGTGCGAGTTCCCTTGAAAGGGAACCTCTGTTTATTAAAAATAAGAGCTGCTTGTGAAGTCAGTTGTAGTGCTTGTGTTTCTCTCTTTCCTGTTTTTGTTTGTCTGTGCGAAACTTACTTGACACTTCTTTTCATTCACTCTGTGAAATGATTTATATTAGTGAACTAATGTAGTCAATAATGAATGAAGGTATAGGGTGTAATTTGGGACATATAAACTGTGAATTAACAGCACTCAAACACTGAGTGCTGTTAATTCACAGTTTATTTATATGTGCTACTTTATCAAAAGGACAATGATTTCACATAACCCATTGTTTTCTGCACCATATTATTTTTTGAATGGAAAACGGTATGTCACTGTTAGAATGTAGCTTGTATGTCACTGTCAGAATGTTTTACAGTGCACATTAACAGTGCTTTTTCCAGACAATTCCAATCCACTTAAACATTCTTGAACATGCACCTTTCTAGTGTATTATCGTCACAGACTCAGCCACGCCCCCTGCACCAGACTCCCATGCTCCGCCCACTCGTTCACAGTCACCCGAGTACTGAGCACCTGTACCTGTTCACAATCAAGCCAGCAGTATATCACCAGCACTCACACAGCACTCTGTGTCTGATCTCAGTTATGCTGCACAGACTCAGCGCTTCAGGACTTCCACTGCTGCTCTCTCCAAGAACCCTCCCTCCAAGTGCAAAGACTACTTCGAAGTTTCCACAACCTCCAAGACAATCTCCGTGTTCAGTCACTTCAGCTAAGATTCACTTCAGTCAACTCATTGTCTTCACTTGTCACCAGATCACTGTTTCCGTGCCTTGTCTACAATAAAGATCTCCAGTTGGGTTTACATCTGTTGTTCACGATCTCTCATTATGACAATGTTTTAACTTATGGCATAACTCACATCCTGTGTAATAATCTACAATAGGCTTCTGGCTAGTAAAATGTAAATGCGCTTCAAGCACTGCTGTTACTGTAATTTTTCACTGGAACAGTCAATAGACACATTAAACACTTATAATTAGTCAAGATCATTTGTTATTTTTATACTGTATTTCATTTTTATCATTAACAATTTCTTTTCCATTATTTAATTTTCATTTACAAGTAAAAAGTCACAATTACTGCAAACTGTCTCTTTTAAAGCTGCAGTGGTCCATGTAATGACAATAGGTGTTTTTGTAAGTTGTGTAAGTTAATGATAGAATCATTAAAACATTCAAAAACGAGTATCCACAAACTGTTGACTCACCCAATTCATCCAAAAGTGCTGAATTGTTCAAGAATGTATTTTCTGTTTTGTTTCAGATAGTCGGAACATTTGACAATGTTTTGTCAGTTTTCAATTCATATAATTTGTTTGGAACACGCCGATCGAGGCAGTGGTCAAAGACTTCCTCAAGATTGGCCTCTTCAGAGTCCAGATCATCCACCTTGATGAGGAACTTGCAAGTGAAGCTCCTCACATCCGCCCCAAGCTGGCGGAAGTAACGGGTGATGACGTGCTTTATCATGGGTGGATGATACATACGAGGGACATGGAGAAAGGAAGAGACTCTTGTTAATACAGTCCAAAAAAATAAAATAATAGTTCTTTTTTTGTTTTAAGTTTAGGAAAATTAGTTTAGCATCTGGACTGAACAGACTGTTATGTTTGACAAACAATAACTAAAACCCATTACCAACCATAAAACAAGGTGCCAATATGTAAATGTTTGCAACAAAGTAATAAAACCAAGCCTCTGGTTGCCATGGTTTTACAACTAAAATAAATTTGAAAAACTACCTGCAACACACTTAACTGGCTCTAACACACTTAATGTCCATAAGAACTGTTTTTTTCTTCAGATTAATTCATTGATAATTTTTACTGGTAATCAACATGCATCTTTCCAGGGCATTGTTTGTATTTTTACTGTTTTGTATATTGCATATTGTATATTTATTTATACTGTTTTATGCCTGCGCTAGGACAGAAACATTAGATTATATAATGCCACACACTCTCTTGCTCTCAAAATGTGTTTGTTGTGAAGCACGTGGTTCATGCTTACATCGCCTGCATGCTTTCATGTTATGATGTTTTATTAACAAAGTTCCGGAGGAGCACGTTCAAAGGATTAACGCAAGCAACACGTCATCAGCAATTACACCTCCTATCAGCGGGAGAGGAAACGTGTATAAATAGACATGTTTCGACTCACCCACATATCTCGACATTTTTCGGCATCTCTCGACAGTTTACGGCTTTCTGCCACGTCCTTGCAGCAATGTCCGAGATCGAGCTCTACCCGTCTGATGACGATCATCTCTTGGCTCCGGTTTCTCCGGCACATTCCGCCAATGCAAGGAGCACCCACGCTCAGCTAGATTCGGCAGCCGAGCAGCCAACTACACCACGCGGTCGCCGGCCCAGCCGCGCCGTTTCCCGATACCCATGACACCGAGGCTTGCCCTCACCTCCACCATCAAGGCATCCATCTTCCTCATCTTCAGCGTCCTCCGTCACATCAGCACACTCACCGATTCCTGCAATAGAAAAATGGACAGTGTTAGGATTAAGACAGGCTTTGTCCAACGCCAGCGACCAGATCCCTAGGAACTCGAGAAAAGCTGATTTATACCAACTATTCGTCTCTGTGCAGTCAACTTCTTCTCTTCCAAAAACCTCAAAGAAAACAAGAAAAACCCGGATTTCATCAAAACCATGTTCTCCAAAATCCCCATCTCACCTCAAAGCAGCAGGCCCTCTGCAAGCCTGGGTCGCGCGCCGGTTTTCTGCAGCCGCCAGGCCCAGCTCGCCCCTCCTCACAGCCGAGCAACACTTCGGACCTCTTGAGCCAACCTCCATTGACATTCGCCATCCTCCAAGCGCGAGCTTGCCTCCGCCAGCAGTGCAAGCTCAGCCTCATCAAAACATACCAATTCCTAACCCTCTCCCTTACGTCTGGCCTGCAGCCCCCCCCCCCCCCCATCTAATCCTAGCGTGAGGCTGCCTCCGTTAGCGGTGCAGGCCCAGACTCCCCACCTTTTTCCCCAAACTATCCCCCTTTCTAATCTTTCCATTCCTCCCCAAGCCCCAGGGGCCGACCTAAGCGTGAGGCTGCCTCCGCATGCGGCCCCGGCTTCTTTTCCTCCTATCCTTTCCCAAACTATCCCTCCTTCTAATCTTTCCGTTCCTTCCCAAGCCCCAGGGGCCGACCTAAGCGTGAGGCTGCCTCCGCATGCGGCCCCGGCTTCTTTTCTTCCTAATGTCCTCTCACAAACTAAATCTACTTTCACCCTGCTTTCCGCTGTTCCACTGGCTATTCCACCAAACGCTCCAGTTTTTGATCCGCCCCCTGTAGCCAGCAACATCAGAGCACAGATCCTCACAGGTACAGACATCGACTTGTCATCCTTACTATCTTTACTTCCGCCTCCCATACCAGATCGCCAAATCGACTGCGGCGATTTTTCAGTCACAGTAAAAAAAAACCATCTCATAATACATCTCGCACTCTTTCCTTTGCCGAATTTTGCTTAGCTTTCAGCCGCTACAGTGACGTCATATGTGCCGCTTTACACCACAGGAGACGAGAACTGAACGATTATCTCGCGATAATAGCAGAGTTCGTACGGAGGGACAAACTTCAAACTACACATACCACAAATTGTTTTCCGCTAAATGTGCAGTTCGAGTAGCCCAATGGAACCAGTGCCCATACTGGGGCGCTCTGGACATGGAATTACACAACAGAGTGTTTTTAGGCTGCCGCAACATTTCATGCGCGATCTGTAGGCCATTGTCGCACAACACCTCAGCCTGCCCTCTGTCAAAACCTCCGCACAGCCCCGATTCACCACAACCAAAATCTACAAGCTACGTCCCGTGGCAAGTCAATACAAACTCCAATCCCTCCGCCACAAATGCCACTTGGAAAAACAACTTCACTTCAAGAAGCCAAGTCTGCGGTAACTTCAACACAGGCAGGTGCAAAAGACAGCGCTGCCGTTTCATGCATTTATGCAATTATTGTGGAGGCGCCCGCGCCCATGGCCGCACCAATTGCCCCGTTAAAAGTTCTCAAAATAAAGATGTATCAAAATACATATCGACTCCCGTGAACATCTCTCAGTTAGCCGTAGAATTATCTATGCACCCTGACACCACTTTTAAACATTTCCTCCTGTCCAGTCTCGAGCACGGCTTCAAACCCGGCGTCGAAAGCCTGCCCACCCAAAATATTATCTGTGATAACCTCCAATCCGCCCTCGCTGAACCTGATACAGTGGATAACCTGATCAAAAAAGAGATTGACTCAGGTTTTATGATCGGTCCTTTTAACGCCCCACCTTTTGCACATTTCCATATCAGCCCTATTGGCATGGTAAAAAACGTCTAATAGTCGACCTCTCAGCGCCACAAAATTCCCCGCACCCTAGTATAAACAGTCTGATTCCTCTAGAAGAATACTCTCTTCATTACCTTAACATTGATCACCCTGATTAAAAACGCTGGTCGCAACGCCTGGCCCGCCAAAATCGACAACACTTCAGCGTTCAAGGTAATGCCCATCCACCCAGATTTTTGGCATTTATTCGGAGTGCGTTGGCGTAACATGTTCTATTTCGCCGTCCGCCTAACTTTCGGGTGCAAAAGCAGCCCAAAGATTTTTGACATGCTATCAGAAGCAATTTTTTGGATCCTTTCTAACAACCACAAAATCCCTTACATTATTCACCTGCTCGACGATTTCCTAATCATCTCGCCCCCCGATGCAATCCCAGCCGCCCATCTCCTCACCGTTCAAAAAGTCTTAAGCGAGCTCGGAAGAGATAAAACTATGGGCCCAGCCACATCCATCGAATTTCTGGGAATTAACCTAAATTCAGAAAAATTCCAAGCAGCACTACCCAAAGAAAAAATTGACAGGATTATTCTGATCGCTTCAAACCTCCTAGACAGCCCAAATTGTTCAAAACGCGAACTACTATCTCTGCTCGGCCACCTTAATTTCGCGATGCGCTTATTCATCTCCCATCTCCTCTCTCTAGCATCCTCCGTGCACGCTCTCGAGGACCAACTCACTTTAACCAGCTCTTGTTGTAATTAGCTCAGCCTTTGGACACTCTTCCTCAAACAATGGAACGGTATTTCTTTTTTTACAATAATCTAGTCTCTCTCCCCGTGGACATCCAATTGTTCACAGATGCAGCACCCTCTATTAGATTCGGGGGCTATTACCAGGGCTGGTGGTTTGCGTCTACATGGCCACCCCAGCTGTCAGACACATTGCAACAGTCACCTTCCTCAGCACTGTTCGAGCTGTACCCCCTGGTAATAGCCACCTTCCTGTGGGGGGAAGAATGGTCTGCCAATAGCGTTTTAGTACATTGCGACAACGAAGCCACCGTGCATTGCATTAACAAAGGCCGTTCACACTCCTCCGCACTCATGCCTTTCCTCAGACGCCTCACTTGGATCTCAGCCTGCAGCTAATTTATCATGATCGCAAAACATGTCCCCGGAGCAAAAAACCAAATAGCAGACTCTCTCTCTTGTTTTGCTTTTCAGAAATTCAAGCTGCTGGCACCAGAAGCGGACCCATTTCCAACCCCAGTTCCTCACTATTCAGAACTAATATTTCCATAAATCATCCACTTAAAAATCTCCTTGACACCTCACGAAACACAATCCTCCAAGCAGTTTCCCTCCGAACCCTCCAATCATATCTAACTGCATGGAAGAGCTTCAAGACCTTCCACTCCATTTACAACCTGCCTTTCCCCGATTTTTCCCTGCTCACCATCACCTCATTCATATCCTACCTTAACAACACTAAGAACCTCCAAGCCAACTCAATTAAAGGTTATCTAAGTGGATTACAATTTTTTCATAAACTAATTCTCGGCTCACCCTCCCCAGAAATAGCCAATTCCCAGACATCGCTACTCAGCAAAGGCATCCAAAGATCCCAACCTAACAACCCAGACACCAGGCAACCAATAACTCTAGAAATTCTCTCCATATGCATCTCCACCCTCCACCGAGGTTTCCACTCCATCAACACTTCCTGCACCCTTGACGCTATGTTCATACTGGCCTTTTTTGGTTTCCTCAGATGCTCAGAGCTCACCACCACATCCAGCTTTAACCCATCATTGCATCCCACAAATTCCGACTCATCAGTATTGGACGATGAAACAATTTCTTACTTCATTAAACGAAGCAAGACTGATCAGACCAAAAAAGGCCACTTCATCTACATTTTCAATCTTCCGTCACCAATCTAACCATACCAAACCCTCTTAGCTTACCTCCACTTTAGGAAATCACAGGCCAAACTTCTATCCGACCCACTCTTCATAGACGATTGCAACTGCCCCATTACACGTTTTTGGATTCAGAAATACCTTAAAGCTACGTTACTCCAAACCGGTTTTCCAACAGAACATTTTTACAGCCATTCCTTCCGCATAGGCGCAGCAACCACGGCTGCACAAAAAGGCCTCTCCCAACATCAATTCCAAGCTCTGAGCCGCTGGTCTTCAGAAGCTTTCAAGAGCTACATCAGGTCAGATGGATCACTCATTAAACAAGCCCACCAAACCCTCATCAGCTAAGCATCAGTTCCCTTCCACCAAACTTCGCGACAACTACCTTTCCATTTCCGTAATAACGCTCCCGCAGGAGCCAGCTCTCTCTCTAAACTCCCACTGCCGCAGCAGTGACGCTCCCGCAGGAGCAAGCTCTCTCTAAACTTCCACTGCCGCAGCAGTGATGCTCCCACAGGAGCAAGCTCTCTCTAACTTCCACTGGCGCTGCAGTAACGCTCCCGCAGGAGCAAGCTCTCTCTAACTTCCACTGCCGCAGCAGTGATGCTCCCGCAGGAGCAAGCTCTCTCTAACTTCCACTGCCGCAGCAGTGACGCTCCCGCAGGAGCTCAGTTACAGGGTTGATGTGCTTTCATACTCCCAAGGGAGCCAATCTCTCCAAAATCAGTTCCACCACCGCGGCAGCGACGTACCTCTTTGGTCCTGCAGCGGCCCCGAGGCTTTTTTTCGCTGCAATGGTAGTGACATGCCTCCTGCCAACGTGGGGGCCCAGAGGGGTTTCCCCTGCTGCGACGGTGACGTGCCTCCTGCCGCTGCAAGGGCCCAGAGGGGTTTCCCCTGCTACGATGTTGACGTGCCTGCTGCTGCTGTGAGGGCCCCGAGGGGTTTCCACTGCTACGGTAGTGATGTGCCTCCTGCTCCCACAGCGGCCCCGAGGGGTTTCCACCATCACGGCAGCGACGTACCTCCTGCTCCCGCAGTGGCCCCAAGGGGTTTCCACCATCGGAGCAGCGACGTGCCTCCTGCTCCCGCAGCGGCCCCGAGGGGTTTCCACTGTCACGGCAGCAACATGCCTCCTGCTCCTACAGCGACCACGGGGGTTTCCCCTATGTGGCTACATACCTCCGTACAACTATGGCAGCCAAATTTCTCTTCTTGCAACAATTGAACAACAAAATACATATCCAATTCTAAAGCCATATCATCCCCTCCGCACCTCAAGCCTCTACAGTAAGACTGCAATTAACCCCCCCTCAGCTGTAACCTCGCACTTTTGGGGGGTCATCAATTCTTTTGGGGGCTGTCCGACGAGGCTGCAATTTTTGGGGGAGTGCTCTAGGTTCGGGCTAAATACCGAGCTCAGAGGCCTTTCCTCGGACAGCACGCCAAATATGCTTATCATTTATTGCCCCTGAATCATTTGTAAGTGTGAACTCGTGAAGTGTCTTGTGCAGTTTGTGTTTCACTGGCTTGTGGACACATGGCTTATGTATTTGCATAGGCATGTTCATGTCCTGAAATTGTGTAACCCCACTAATCTTCTTCCTGTTCTCCATCTATTACCTGCCTTGTGTCACATGTATTATTCTTGTGTTTGCTGTCCTATGCTGGTTCGTTGTATCTTTATGGTGGTGTTTTATGGTCCTGTTCCTAGTCAAGTCTTGTTCACGTCAAGTCAGTCTTGTCATGTTGTTTTCCCCCTCAGGGTAGTTTTTGAGTGCGTTTTAAATTTTTATCAATTAAAATCCCTTCATCTCTGCATTACTGAGTCCTCACCTCATCCCTTACTTATATCTGAGAGATGCAGAATAATGCATCCCGTTTCCCTATGGGATCACACATTGTTTTAGATCCCTTTTGCATGAGGACCAATCTGGTTATGAATGTGTAATAATTCAATTAAGATCACATATATATAATTATTGGTTTACAAAATTACTGGGATAACAATGTCTAAGAGACAAGGGGGGATTTTACTGAGGCAACAAATCAATCTCTCAGGATCACTGTGAAACTATCAATCCACTCCCTAGGCCTAGATATTATTTTACCCATGGGGTTTATATTCTATTATTACAGGATGTGTGATGGAGTTACTGGAATTAGGAATTAGTTTGTGTTATGATTTTATTTACCATTTCAATGTAGACAACCTACTTTATGAAAATGTTTTGCACATAGTCCTTCTCAGCTGCAGGTCACTCAAGCATTCGAACATTTTACCTTTATTAACTTGACTGTCCCTCGCTATTTCTATTTTAAAAATGTAATAATGATTTTTTTTTTTCAATTTGATTTTAATTTGAATTTGGAAAAAAACAGAACATGAAGTGACAGACCATATATAAGGAAGAAGGTTGTATATTCAAATTATGACGCATGAATATTCAGTTGTTTGAAGTACACTATTTTCTCTCATAGTGTCACTAAACAGTGAGTGTGTTGTTTAAAGAGAAATCGAAACCTGTCTATGTGATATCATTTTGAATAATGACATATAGCAGGAAACCATCTGTGCTTTAGTGAAAAACCAATTTGTTTGCTTCTCATTTTATTTACATTGTATAAGTTCCTTCTTCTTTAACACTTAACACTTTAACACTTCTTTAACACATGTTATTCATGGTGGCTGTGTTTACCTATACTTTTCTTACTACTAAATAAATACTAAATTGGATAATTAAATAATACATTAATAAAATGTAAATAAATAATACATTTGTCAAAGTTTGTACAGCATTCTGTCTTGGTATAAATACTTGAAAAATTGTCCTAAAAATTAAAAGGTAAAATACTGACAAAAAAATATATATCATGAAAACGTATGTAACCCTGGTTCCCTGAAGGGGAACGAGATGCTGCATCAAAGCGCTAGGGGAAATGCCTGACGATAGTCTTCTGAAGTACAATGAAACAAATGCGTGTGAATGCACATGCGGGTCGGTGACGTCATGAACCAGGTCATAAAAGGGGGCACCGGAACCCGGAACAACAGCTTGATTGTCTGAAGCGGGCCCGGAGGCGTCTCGTTCCCCTTCAGGGAACCAGGGTTACATACGTAACCCAAGACGTTCCCTTTCATGGGAACTCGAGCTGCGTCAAAGCGCTAGGGGAACGATATGCCCACGCCACCTCAGTGACGCCGGCCGTAGGAGTGTCGCAGCTCGCTACGAGCACCCTCGTTCTGAAAGCGGAGAGAGGTCAAGATGATAAACCCTCATGTATGTGTGCGGCGAGGACCAGCCAGCTGCATCACAAACATCAGCGAAGGAAACTCAGAGGAAGCCGAACAAGCCTCATAGACTAGAGAGGGAGATGGTGAAACTTCCTCTCCAGCCTTGACACTAGCACATCCAAGTCCTCAGAGCTGGAGCGTTACAGCGTCAATCTACCTCTGCCTGATCGGAGGCAAACACTCCATACAGCGTGCTTTCGAAACATGACAGAGACCGGATCCGGGAGGAAGAGCTGAGGTAGGGCGGAGCCCATCTCAACCACTGCTGATAGATCCGACGCGATCCTCAGGTACCACTCGAGTGCTGACTGCGCAGATTGTGTGTATCACTATCCGTGACATTCATTGCGGGCAGCTCTTTTTTTCTTGTTTTTTTAGAAAACACAGCTTGTTTGCCAAATATAAGAAGGAAGTCCCTTTCCTTTTCCAGGTTCCGGTGCCCCCTTTTATGACCTGGTTCATGACGTCACCGACCTGCACGTGCATTCACACACATTTGTTTAATAGTACTTCAGAAGACTATCGTCAGGCATTTCCCCTAGCGCTTTGACGCAGCTCGAGTTCCCATGAAAGGGAACTTAAAATAAAAAGGACAAGCAGAAACACAAAAACTACTACTGAAAATGCCAGCCACCACCTTAGACGCTGCGTAACATAAAAGTGAACCTTATTGGTTCTTGTGGAAACTCAATTGTACTGCGCATCACATGAGATGAGATGAGATACAAATGAGGTTATGGTGAGCAGAGAAAATTGTGAAAAAAAATGTATATATGTATTTCTAATCCCAATGCCTAACCAATACCCAAACGTAGTCATAATAATACGATTCTGACAATTTTATTTGATATATTTATTGTGGTAATACTGACATAAGACAACACATTAAATGCCAAAAAGTCGAAAAACAAATCAGATGCCTTCTGTGGAACTCTAGGTGAACACTTTTTCTCAGAAATATTAAGTCAGCAAAAGTCAAGTTATGAAAACCTCAGTATATTGATAAACGTTACTAGATTTTTCCAAGAGTAAAGGTAACTAATTGTAATTGACAGTGCAGGACAGGACAGGTTTGAGAAAGTCTCAAAGTATTATTTTATATTGTATTATTTGTAAATCATGGTTTTCAAATCTGTTCCTGAGACTCCCTAACACAGCACACTTTGAGCTGATATTTTTGTTTGGCAAACCCAAATCCTACAGTCTTTACTAATAAGCTAATGACCTGCATCAGATATGCAGAAGAACAGGGCCCTCATTTACAGAGATATAACACAAAAACATGTTACCACAGATTTAGATTTACCACCAGGAACAAATTAAGGGTTTCAATTTACTTTAAGTTTATTCATCTACTGAATTTCAAATATAACAATTTGTCCTGAAATGTTGTTTCTCAAAAAGAGAAAGTGTACAAAAAGTGTTGAAACACAAATCTTGTTTACAGAGAGCTGTTGATTCAATTATGGTTCTGTCATCCCTGTCTTCCTGGTTGTCATGTTTACCTGTTAACTCCCCTTTTGTGCACTCCTCATGTCATCTGTCTCACCTGTGTCTTCACTAATTACCTCATCAGTCCCGTCAGCTGTCCCTGCTTCCCTAATGTTCCTCTGTATATTTAATTATTGTGTTGGTCTTAGTCTGTGTCGGTTCTCGTCTATACTGTGTGGTGTATTTCCCTGCCTGAGCTTCTTGTGTAAAGGAATTTTCATGGATCTACTTTTGTTGTCTTCGAGCCTTTGTCCTGCATGCACACATGACATCAACATTACTCTAATGTGAAAAATTACCTCTGTGATGCACCATGGTTCACTGGTGAGTAAACAACACAAAAATGTTTTAAGAAGTAAAATAATGCATATATTATAAAAATCTCACAGTGCAAAAATGGACAGAGGCCAAAAGTATGACAAAAAAATACTAGAATATAATACTTCAGTGGGAACAATTTACAGAGCGAATAAAACAACATAATTTTTAAATTACCCAACAATTAGAGAAATAACATTCACATAATAGATATCACCACAATCACTTCATGAAAGCTGAAATTAAGTGCATAACATTTCGTAACACAAGATAAACAGGCTCACAACACATGGATTGACATCATATTGTTGCAGAGATTACACGCTATATAACTTGTCAGAGATAACTGTTCTACATATTTACTAGTGGAATGACCTGCTGATGAATCCAGGGAAATACTGAACATTAACTGAACATACTAAATAATAATGAAATTTTAAAAAAAAAAGTTGTAAACATACAAGAAGAGAAACAAATCTTTAAGGGCAAAATATTAAACCACACTGTCACATGCATAGAGTTATAGAGATGCGTAGAATGATGAATGCAAAACAATTTCGAAAAGGTTCCTATGAATAATTGTTTTACTGTCCACATACAAAGAAATTCCTAAATGCAATCCCACTTTATATATCACAGTAAAATAACAGTTCATCTTAAATTCAAGTATATTTTGAACAAGTGCATCAGCTCATCCTATGTTCATATTGACAGGGGGGTCTTGAAAGTTATTTATTACTTTATATATTTTATATTATTTATTAAAACAGGAAGTGATGGAGAAGAAACAAGGAAGAAGGTCACTCATTCAAATGATGACATGAATGTACAGTTACTTGAGGTACAATACTTGCTCTCATAGATAGTGTTACTAAACAGTGAGTGTGTTGTTTAAAGAGAAATTGAAACTGTGTCTATATGATATAGTTTGAATAATGGCCCCCATCCATTTTTTGGTTTCCAACAATATTCAAAATATCCTTTTTTTGTTGGTCATCAGCAGAAATGAAATTCATCAAGGATTGGAACATCTTGAGGTTGAGTGAATGATGACAGAATAATCATATTTGTGTGAACTACCCATTTCCACACAAATTTAGTTCAGTTACATTTAGTTAAAACCAGGTGAGTTGTAATTAAATGCATTTCTATGTTTAAATAAAGAATATGTCTGTGTCAGTCCAGGCTGGTTTACTGGTTCCTGTCTGGTCACCCCTATGAAAATATCCTGCCTCTGGCACTGGTTGGGAGGGAGAAAGTGTTTCTCACTCACAGTGTATAAATATGAGCAGATGACTGACTTCTGTTCAAGAGTGAATCCTCATCCTACATCAGAAGTTTCTCAGACACTTATTGAACATGCATCTACACTGGATCATATTTGTTCTTGCCTCAATGGGTAAGCAAATGTTGTTTAATGATGACACTTTATTATAAGATTATATTTGTTAGCATTACTTAATGCATTGTGTATTACTAATGAAAACAAATAACATTTTATGGCACTTGTTAAATCTAGTTTGTGTTAGATATTATTCCTTCATGTCTGTTTCACTGTTTGTTTGTTTTTGTCAATTTGAAAAGTTAAAAATGTATTTCTCTGCTCTAAACAAAAATGGTTCTAAATAGCACTAAAAGTGCTTCACTAGCTTGTAATCACAGTGGAACCCGTGTTACCATCAGTTTCTTGACTCCCCTCATATCAGAACCAGCAGTTCTTGGCTGGACAGAAGCAGATGGAGACCATTAAGCACATCCTGCCCCAGTTGCATTTTGGGGCAGGATCCCCCACCCCGCCACAGTACCGCTGCCTACTTGCACAGCCCCAGCAGCAGCCTCCATCTAGGCCACAGGAAAGTGGTGCAGCCCGTCCCAGCTCCTACCCGGCATCCTAAGTGCCGGCCCAAGCAGCAGTCCCGAGACAGGCAACCCACAAATGGCGGGAACAAGCCTATGGGAGACGGTTGCAGCACCGTTCCCTCCTCCGCAGTTAAAAGAGCAGTTTTTCCTATCTTTTGTTCCCAAGAGAGCCCGGATGACAGTGAGCAATGCTATGCCTTGCCATTCTCATCCCCTTTCCTGTTGCCAGTGGGCAGCTGGCTCCGGTTCAGGAGCCTAGTAAGTTTCACTCGCTTGTGCCTTGAAGTGGAGCCTGTTTGTTGAGTGGTGCTCTTCTCACAGGAACACGCCCAGAGTTTTTCCTTCCTGCAAGAAGGCTTGGAGTGAAGACTATCTCCGAAGGTGTATGTTGGCACTATAATATGTCACAATCTAATAGATGGCAGATGTGTGGTTAAGCACGACCTGGTCATCAGATTCTTGAGAGGTGCCAGAAAGTTAAATCCCCCACACCCACCTTATGACCTCTTGGAATCTACGGATCAGATGTATGCACTTATTCTGCTCCTCAGGCCAGTTCCCTAGCTGGATAACCCTGTTGGAGTTCCTCCAACACCAGCAAGTGTCAGACGTGGCAAAGCCATCCAAAGCTTAGTACCCCAAGATACGCCCAGTGGCTTTCTCTATGCTAGGCTAGGTGTCCATATGATGTGATCCCTACGGCAAGTCCATATGTGTATTCTTCCATGTTACGGTTCCCTTCTCAGTGAACTCATTCCTTTCCCTGACAGACGACTACTGTCTCTGCATGGTATTAATAACACCCTTTTCAGGCTGGACCTAATGCAGAGACCTTCCATATGTAGAACTGCCCAGTTAGCCAGTCCATTTGTGTAAATTCCACATTACCCCCATGCAAGCAAGATGTAGCCTCATTACTGTTCCTCTCTTTGGGTACTTTTTCCCAGTGTTATCCCAATCTCACTGAGTGGGTCACAGGGAACAGCAATAATTGAAGTTTCCTGCATCAAGCCAGTTCCCATCCTCTGCCTTTATGGTGTAGGGGGATCAGGAGGCTTATGCAAGGCGCTTGAAAGGACAGCAATGTTTTTTTTTTTTACCAGGGATCCCTATTTTTTTGTCGTTCTGACGTAATGTTGAACGTGGCTGACTGATAGGGAACGTATTGGTTAATATGGTAACCCCCTGTTCCTTGAAGGAGGTAATGGAGATGTTACGTCCCGTCACCAAAATTTAACATTCTGGAATTCTTGCTCATTTACATAAATTTGATAATCTCATGCCCTAAGAGAAAAGGACGATATTTACTATTAACTAATAAGAAACTTCTTAAAAATGCAAGGATGATCCTCATCAATAAGTCCATAAATAGACATAATAACTCAAATAAATTGAAACATGTCAAAAGACATGCAAGAGGGATAAAGTTAGGTTGTAATTATATTTGTTTACTTTAAATGGGTCACAAGTTGCAGTTTCTGTTTTTTGTTTGTTTTTGTTTTTTGCCCCCAAAAAGTCTAATAATTGTAAAACAATAATTTTTCATTATCAGTTTCTCTCATTTAACTCAATTTTACTCATGAAAAGCATTAATTTTCAAAGGTCATTACCTCTTAAAAAAATGAAAGTAATCGCCCAATGTGTTAGTGATTTTGGCTAACTTCATCTCTACAATTAGTAACTTAATCTTAATCATGCACTGTAAAAAAAAAATGCATCGCACACCAGCCCTACTTCGTGACAAATGTATAGTAACTTACTGACAATGTCAGTTGCCACTAAAACTACATATTTTGTAAATGAGTATTGTGAATCATCATCTACTGTAATTATAATGTAATTGTACAATACACTGTAAAAAGGGCAACATAAGAGCAGTCTGTGAATTTACTTTACATTGTTACTGTAATAATACAATGCAATAAAGTAAAACCTGTTAACCTATTTAATTTGAGGAAACGTATTGCTTGAAATTAGTTAATTGTTCTTTAATATTTATACATGCATTTAGCAAAGCAAAAGCAAAAAAAATTCTGTTGTCTGAGTTTTTGGTTCACTATTGAACTGAAGAGTAGAGAAGACCAACACACCTTGAGAACTCCAATGCAAATACAGGCAATAATTGCATGAGTGTTGTTACACAGTATATTCCTATATTCCCCAGTGTGGCAAACATGGTGGGGTCTTGAATAAAACAGAATGTTATTGTGGAAATGTACTGTTCCCTGTCAAGGGAACTCGCACTGCGTCGAGACGCGATTGGGAACCTTTCAGTTTATATGTCCTTGAAGCACAATCAAACTCAGGTGCGGGAGTGTACGTCGCCGTGATGACGTCATCACGTCATGACCCGGGAGTATAAAGGCACGTCACGACCCGGAAGCGGGTTAGCTTTCAGTGTCTTCACAGCGCTCTAAGCTCAACGTGTGTGTGTATTTGCCGTGTGTGTGATTCAGCCCAAAGTCTAGTTTAAAAGAAAAGGGATTTCACCGTGCGTCTGTTGAGTGTTTGTGAAAAAAAAAATGGCGGAGCAAGTTTTTCGGCGCTGTGTTACCCCTTGTCCCCGGTTTCTTTCGGGAAGGGATACACACGCCTTATGTGTAGCTTGCATGGGAGAGGAGCATGCACGATCAGCGCTCGAGGGCACTGATTGTGCAGACTGTTTGCAAATGAGTTTGCGAACACTCCGATCCCGCCTGGCAGTTTTCGAGGAAACTGCCCGGGCTAGCGGCCCTCGTGGTTCCGGTCCCGCTGCGGCTGAGGCCCAGCGGCGGCTGCGATCATGGGGGTCGCAGATGGATCTGTCAGAGGGGTCGGAGACGGGCTTGGCCTTTTCTCCACCTTTACCTGGCAGATCTAGCCCCGTTAGGGAGCCGGAAGCACGCCCTGTGGCGGTTTCTTCCGACCCTGACGAGGCGATACTGCAGCTATCCAGTTCCGAGGAACTGGACGTTGTTAGTATCGACGCTGATGAGGAGGTTCCGCCAGTCCCCTCACCAGCGTCAGATGAGTTGCTGGAGGTGGTGACTCGCGCCACCGCTAGGCTGGCCTCGAGTGGCCGGCTGAGCGGACGCATGCTCGTCCAAAGAGCAGGCTGGACGAGCGCTTTTTGCCGTCCAGAGCACCACCTCAGCGCCGGTGTCTGCCTTTCTTCCCCGACCTCCACACTGAGGTGTCGAGGTCCTGGAATAGGCCCGCCTCCCACAGGGTGCATAACAGCGAGACCGCTGTTTATGCCTCCCTAGTGGGAGCTAAAGAACGTGGATACGGGGCGATGCCTAGAGTAGAGGAGTCCTTGGCTAATCATTTGGCTCCTCACTCACCGCAGCCCCTAAAGGCACCGGTGCTCCCCACCAAACCTCTCAGGGTTACGTCATTGTTGGTGGGGCGAGCATACTCATCGGCTGGTCAGGCTGCAGCATGCCTCCACACCTCTTCCATGCTGCAGGCCTACCAGGCGGAACTCCTCGCAGATCCTGACGAGGAGGGAGGTATTGGGCCAGAAGCAGTCGCAGAACTGCGGAGGGCGACGGATCTTTCTCTCTAGGGCTGCCATAGATCGGCCAATAGAGGCGGCCGTCTCCCTAGCAGCCCTAGTAGCTACGGAGAGACATTTATGGCTGAACTTGACTACCCTCAGCCAAAAGGATAAGAACATCCTCCTGGACGCCCCTCTGACGCCTCCTGGCCTCTTCGGCGACGCGGTTAAGCTAGCGGTCGAGAGGTTTCAGGAGGCTGCTAAGCAAGAGGCGGCGTTCAGAAAGATCCTTCCACGCCGCCCTCAAGGTTCGCAAGCAAGAGCAGCGTTCCATCCTCAGCCCAGTACCTCCTCATACCGCGCTGGGCAGACGCTGAGCGTTGCGACTCGTCAGCCTCCCCCGAAAAAGAAGGGGAGGGCTTCAGGTCAGCAACCTCAGCCTCAGCCTTCTGGCCGGCAGACCGACCTGAGGGTCGTTCTGCAGGGCAAGAAGGCTAAAAGTAAGAGGCCCTGACAATCATGGTGTCAGGCCTCGCAGGGAGCCCTCCGTTGGTCCACCAGCATGCCAACGCCCTGCGGTGGCCCCTGTGGATCTGGTTTCTCGAGAGAGCCAGTCCGATCAGGGACCAGGTGGTCTACCCCAGTTGTCACCCCGGCAGGGTGCACTGGGCAGATTGCCCCCTCTAAGGAGGGTCCTAGAGCATCCACTCCAGGTCCAGCGGCCTGGAGTGGAAACCCGAACAGAGACTGGTCTCGAGAGACTGGTACCCCTAGTAGAGTTCCTGGCGGCGTGGGCACGTCTGCCAGGCATTTCTCAGTGGGTCCTGCGCATTATTCATGTGGGTTACACTATCCAGTTTCGGTCGAACCCTCCCAAGTTCGCGGGGGTTCTTCGGACAGAGGTAGACCCTGGGCAGGCTCGGGTTTTGGAACAAGAAGTCGAATCATTGCTGAGGAAAGAGGCCATAGAGTATGTACCTCTCTCAGCCACAGATTCGGGCTTTTACAGCCGCTACTTCATAGTTCCGAAGAAGGATGGAGGTATGCGTCCTATTCTAGATCTTCGCCTGTTGAACAAGACTGTCAGGCGCCTGAAGTTCAGAATGTTGACTTTGAAACAGATCGTATCCCAAATCAAGTCCGAGGATTGGTTTGTGACGATAGACCTCAAAGACGCATATTTCCATATCTCCATCCTTCCTCAACATCGGAAGTTTCTCAGGTTTGCCTTCGGGGGCAAGGCTTACCAATATCGAGTGCTTCCATTCGGCCTAGCGCTATCCCCTCGCACCTTCACCAAATGCATGGATGCAGCGCTCGCCCCGCTGCGGTCCACTGGTATCCGTGTACTGAACTACATCGACGATTGGTTGATTTTGGCTCAGACACAAGAATTAGCGGTCCGGCATCGAGATGTCGTACTCGCGCATATGAAGGAGCTGGGGCTGAGACTCAATGCCAAGAAGAGTATCCTCTCTCCTGTGCAGAGGACAACCTTCCTAGGCGTTGTTTGGGACTCGGCGTCAATGTCTGCACGGCTATCCCCCGTGCGCATTGCCGCCGTTCTGTCCTTAGTCCAGGATATCAAGCTAGGCCAGCTGCTCACTGTCAAGCACTTCCAGAGAGTGCTGGGGCTCATGGCGGCAGCGTCCAGTGTGATCTTACTTGGCCTGCTCCACATGAGACCCCTGCAGTGGTGGCTGAAGACCAGAGGGTTTTCCCCGAGGGGCAACCCCTTCCGTCTGATCAAGGTGTCAAGGCGCTGCCTTCGAGCCTTGCATCCGTGGAAGCAGAACTGGTTTTTGTCCCAGAAGCTCGCACTGGGAGCTATCTGTCACCGCGTCATGCTGTCAACAGATGCGTCTCGCGCGGGCTGGGGGGCGGTCCTGAGGGACCGCTCGGCCAGGGGTCTATGGGACGGGCACCACCTCTCCTGGCATATCAACGCCTTGGAGATGATGGCTGTCCGGATGGCGCTACGGGCGCTTCTCCCCGACCTCAGAGGCCGTCATGTAGTAGTCCGGACCGACAATACGTCGGTGGTCTCCTACATAAATCACCAGGGAGGTCTCCGGTCTCGTCGACTTTCCAAGTTGGCGATCAGGATCCTCCTCTGGGCCCAGAGGGAACTGCTCTCTCTTCGAGCGGTATATATCCCGGGGGCCCAGAACCTGGGGGCAGACTTCCTGTCGAGACAGGGGCCAAGGCCCGGGGAATGGCGACTCCACACTCAGGTGGTGGAGCAGATTTGGGAGAGATTCGGCCAGGCTCAAGTGGATCTGTTTGCGTCTCGAGAGACGACTCACTGCCCACTCTGGTTCTCCCTTTATCTTCCAGCGCCTCTCGGCCTGGACACCATGAGGCAAGGGTGGCCAAATCTACCCCTGTATGCCTTTCCCCCCGTAGCTCTGCTCCCAGGGGTTCTGGAGAAGGTTCGCCGGGAGAAGGTCCGTCTCACTCTAGTTGCCCCGCGCTGGCCGGGCAGGGTGTGGTTTTCGGACCTGGTGTCCCTCCTAGACGGCACTCCGTGGGAGATTCCGGTCAGGAGGGACCTCCTGTCCCAGGCTCAGGGGAGGATTTTCCATCCTCACCCAGAACTGTGGAAACTGTGGGTCTGGCCCCTGAGGGGGCCCAGCTCATACAGTCTGGTCTCTCAGCCGAGGTTGTAGAGACCATTCTCCACTCCAGAGCCCCGTCCACGAGGAAACTGTATGCTCAGAAGTGGAAGATTTTCACTTCTTGGTGTTGCGAAAAGCAGCTGAACCCAGTTACCTGCCAGGTTGGCACCGTGCTGGAGTTCCTGCAAGAAAGGTTCGCAGCAGGGCTGTCCCCCTCCACACTAAAGGTTTACGTGGCTGCCATAGCTGCTTACCACGTACCTTTGAGTGGTGCCTCTTTGGGCAGGGACCCCCTCATAGTTCGTTTCCTACGTGGCACTCAGAGGCTGAGGCCTGTAGTACGTTCAAGGGTGCCTCCTTGGGACCTGTCCCTGGTGCTCCAGGCCTTGTCCCAGGCTCCCTTCGAACCACTGGACGAGATTTCAGACAAGCACCTTACTCTTAAAACTCTCTTTCTTCTCGCCATTTCTTCCCTCAAGAGGATTGGTGACATGCAGGCCCTCTCCGTGGCCCCTTCATGTTTAGAGTTTGCGCCCGGCTTGGCTAAAGCTTTCCTCTATCCCAAGCCGGGTTATGTACCTAAAGTGCTGTCTAGTCCTATGCGCCACATAGTGCTACAGGCTCTCTGTCCTCCTCCATTTACTGATCATGACCAGGAGTTAAAGAACAGGGTTTGTCCAGTGCGAGCACTGGACGCCTACGTCCACAGAACTGCCACGTGGCGTAGGTCAGACCAAATCTTTGTCTGTTTTGGGGCCCCCAGATGTTCCCCTGCTTCTAAGCCTACTATGAGCAGATGGATTTCAGAGTCTATTTCTCTAGCTTATGAGCTGGCAGGACAGCAGTGTCCACTGTCTGTCCGAGCTCATTCTACTCAGAGCATGGCTGCCTCGAAAACCTTTTTCGCAGGGGCTTCCCTCGCGGACATTTGTGATGCGGCTGGCTGGTCCTCACCGCATACCTTTATTAGGTTCTACCAGTTAGACCTAAACCCCGCCTTGGGATCATTGGCGTTATCGTAGTGAGCTACGTTTCGCTTGGCATACCCCGTACGCTGAGGCGGCGTGGGTATTCCTCGTTCCCAATCGCGTCTCGACGCAGTGCGAGTTCCCTTGACGGGGAACGTCTCAGGTTACGTACATAACCATAGTTCCCTAAGAGGGAACGAGACACTGCGTCTTGCAGCCTCAGCTCCAAGGCATGCCGGCCTGTTCAGACACTGGTCAAGCTAACCCGCTTCCGGGTCGTGACGTGCCTTTATACTCCCGGGTCATGACGTGATGACGTCATCACGGCGACGTACACTCCCGCACCTGAGTTTGATTGTGCTTCAAGGACATATAAACTGAAAGGTTCCCAATCGCGTCTCGACGCAGTGTCTCGTTCCCTCTTAGGGAACTATGGTTACGTACGTAACCTGAGACGTTTTTCAACAGTTTTTTACAGAGTAACTGGTGCTGTAACATGTAGCGCTATAGAATACGCTGAAAATGAAAAACATCTTTTTGAACATCTCGGTTTGTACAACAATGATTCTGAGAAAACCAGAATGTGGCCCTTGATATTCTACAACTACTCTGCCTATAACAATACTGGGATCAAGCCTATCAACATTGAAGTGGACATATATGTGACCTCCATCATAAATGTGGTATGAGTCCTGCATGATTTACTTTCTCATTGAGGTCATTATGAGATATCAAACTGATGTAATATCATCTCTTAACACTTTTTATCTACAGAATGAAAAGGCCCAGACTCTCACGACACAAGTTGAAATAAAAACTGTAAGTGTTTCAAAAACCTATTTCACCTATACTTGATTTACAGAATTGTGTCACTTATGATAAGAGGTTATGTTTGTTTTTAACTTTACAGGTTTGGCCAAATATGAATATGATGTGGAACAATGAGAGCTTTTGTGGAATTGATACATTTGTCGCCCCTAAAAACACGGTTTGGACTCCAGACATTGAAATAATAGAAAGGTATGAAAATTACTTTTATTAGAACCTTTTATTTTGCACATGGGTTTGACCTGCACTTTCTAATTGGGTCCCATACAGTTTTAATTTCCATGTTGGGCCCACAAGGGTAAACCCAGATAAAATAAACTCTGCTCAATGTGCAACACTTCAGAGTGTTGAACGTAACTGAATCAGTGCTGGCAATAATGAAAACATTAAGTGATTAATTAAGTGATGATTGAGCATTATTGAAGATAGCAATCAGAAAGAGTGAAGAAAAGATAAACAACAAGAATAAGGGGAAAAACAGAGGAAACACAAGAAACTGACTTTAATCACAGCATTGCTGTCAAATCAAAGAGCTGAGTTAAAACAATACTTCAACTAAAATATTTAAATCTGCCCCCACAATCATTCAAATCAAAAGCAACATTTTTGTTGTGTTACTCTTACACCCTAACTTATATGCGCAAAAACAAAACTCACAGATGGTGGCAACACTCCTATACTGGTACATCAAAATTAACCATGTGAATTGTGCTTACACAACATCACAACCTGGTCACGTCTCAAACTCACCAAACAGATAAGCAAAGATCACGAACACACACCATGCTTATGATCATGCTCATATTAAAAACAGATCAATAACATTTTGAATCTATACTAAACATTTTATAGAAGCGCACATACAAACACAGATCAGCCCTCATGAAAATAGATGCAACATCAACAAATCCACGATGAGTGAGAGAATGGGAAACCAATCAAAATCTGATGGAAAACACAAACAATAACACAAGCATAACTGACCATAACAAACCATTTACAATTGTCGAGACTCAACCACATTACAATTAAATGATTTCCCCAACAAAAAAACAAAAAAATTATAATAAGAGGCAAACCTCAATTAATCAACATTACTATGAAACTATTATTTTAAATGAAACGTCAAACTTTTGTCAGATGTTTTTGATGTTTGTTTTTAGTGATTCTGCTTGTCATCACAAGGTATTTTTCCAATCATCACTCCATTAATCTCTTAATGATCTCATTAAATCCAGCACTGCTTCAGAGTCACATTTAACAGCTCGTAGTGTTACACAATGAACAGTGATTTAATCCGGGAATCTGCCACAACACCACTCTAGCAGTGTTGGGAAGTTCAGATAATTTTACTGACTCTAAACTTTACATTTAGATTTTCAAAATAATCAAATATTTGTTCATTTCATTGAGTTCTGCAGAATATAATTAAAATGTTACATGTTAATTGCCAAATTCCCCAACTTATCAACTTACACAACTTTTAGAATAAGAAAAAACTACAAAGCAGGTCTAAATTATGCGGAAAAAAAAGTTATTTTACCGTTTTAATAAATTATTGAATTTATTTGTTGTTGGTTAATAATAATTCAGTTTTCCTTACATCCCGATTAGAGTCGTCCATTCATCCTGTGACATTATTGTTATCTGAGCTATGAAATAGGTACTGTAAGTAAAAAAACTAAAAACTCAGAAAGCAACTCAGATTCAGAAGGAGAACTAATTACTGGTTCCAATTATAAACAGCTCAGCCTCTATGGGACCGAAAAATTATTTCCGTTTCCTGCACAAAACCACAGTCACGGTAACACACGATAAAAAAATCCCTCTATGAGACAACCTGCTGTTCCTGAGTCATATTCCATCAAAATTAACAATGATCGAACCATCATTACTTTCTGGTCCTCCTTACTGTTTTTAATGAGAGTGGCTGTGATGTATGTGGCTGAGAAATTTGAGCTCTAGGGTTTGCAGCCTTCAACATGAGATGCAGCTCTTGTTTTGCTGGTTGAGGAGTTTATTTAGGGCTGCGGATAAACCGACCCGTGGCCCTCCAGCAGCAGGACTTTAGATTTGATGAAATGCTGTCTTCAATAATTCTGCCTTTTAATAATCAGTGTTAATTTTTATTTGATCCATTTAGCATCAAGACAGAGTTTGGAACAAAGGAGTCTCCAAACGTGATTTTGTTCAGTTCAGGCCATACACGCTCATTTGACATTTTGTCTCTGACCACGGCCTGTAAGATGGATCTCTACAAGTTTCCCTTCGACACCCAGAGATGCTATATAACACTTCAGTCTACAGTGTATTCAAGTAAAACTGAAACACACAGTTTTGATAAGCACACACAAGATATCATGGTATATTATTCTAAACTATTTGTCTTTAATATAAATACATTTTATTGTTTGTTCCACAGATAAGAAGATTAAAATAGAAACACTGTCTACTCAAAACACAATCATCAATGTGTCGAAGGAGCTCTTTAAGTCACAGGGCGAGTGGGAGCTCCTCAGTATGAATGAGACTAAAGCTACCATTGCTGACAGGATTGAAATGGATCAGCTCATATATGAGGTACAGAACTGTATATGCAGGTTGAGCTAATGTTAAATTTTTAAATAAGATTATTCAACTGAAAACAGAAGAACAATTAGCTGATAAATGTTAATTGATTGGAAACATCAATTTTATGTTATTTATTATTTTATATATAAAATCAAAAGGGAACATGTGACAAAGGCAAAATAAGAGTCCCGGATGAGCAGTGCTGTGACAGTAAATGTGATTTTGATAATTGTTTATTATTGGGAGGAGATTTTAATTGTATTGGTGTTTTAGACAGAAACTATGTTGAGCCACATATGTAGTCCCGTAAAAGGTTACTTCAGCTGATGAAGTCCAATGACATCATAGATATCTGGAGGAATTTTCATTACAATCAAAGACAACATACCTGTTTATGGTTTTAAGCATCAACTTATTTTTTTTAAAAGATTGTTTGATTAGTCCAGCTGGACTCTCGGATCACAGTTGAGTAAAATGTGACTTTTTTAATCAATTGTGTAAAGCCGAAAAAAGGGCATATTGGCATTTTAGTAATACATTGTTATGTGATAAACATTTTAATTATGTTTTCAAATGCACAATCTTCTTTTAAAAACTTACAGCAATGGTGGGAGTTTATTGTATTTCTGTGCATACGCACGTCCCATGTATCATCTGTATACCACTTCTGACGAAAATCCTACACAAAGTTTTATAAATGAGGCCCCTGATTGTTTATAAGTTTTTAATCAGAGCTTAACTGATGAACAGCTGCCAAAAAGCTGCCATAGAGCAGTCATTACCTTCCTTCCCAAGAAAGGTGACTTAACTGAAATAAAAAAATTGGAGGCCTGTGAGTCTGCTATGCAACGACTACAAAATACTTTCAGAAGTATTGGCAAATAGATTAGGAGATAAATCTGATTATTCATTCTGATCAGACATATTGTGTGCCGGGCAGGAGTTTATTAGAGATAGCTTGGATATTGGAACTTTTTTTCAGTCTTTGGTTTAATTTCAATAGACCAAGAAAAGGCTTTCGATCGAGTCGAGCACAGCTATTTGTAGAATGTTCTTGAAGCTTTTGGTTTTAATTCTAATTTTATTTCGATGATAAAAGTCAAAGTTTGAAATAAATGGCGATGTATGCTCTCCTTTTAAAGTTTTAAGAGGGGTTCGGCAAGGATGTTCTCTATCTGGGATGCTGTGTACATTAGCCATTGAACCTCTTCTGAACAAGTTGAGAACTGAACTGGCAGGTGTGGATTTACCAAATACCACGAATTCTGTCAAATTATAAGTAATTGTAACATATTGTAACAAAGGGGACTGACAGGCAGAGATCCAAGTGCTAGTCTTTATTAAGAGTGGTTGTACAGGCAGGAGGTCAGGGCAAACAGAGATCACACATAAACGTTAATCCAGTCAGGGGTTATAATCATTACACTTATGATGATGATGTGGTTTTAATTAAAAGTCAAAACGACATCAATACTATGTTTCAGTTATTATAAGAGTTTAAAAAAGTATCTTCTGCTAAATTGAATCGACAAAAAAGTAAAGCCATAATTATTGGGAGGTTGTCATGTGGTGAATCCATTTAATATAAGTTGCTATTGTTGTATTTTCAGTGTATTGTATAATAAAGGTGATTTAAAAACAAAATCTATCTATCTATCTCTCTCTCTCCCTCCCTCTCTCAGATCACCATAAAAAGGAATCCTCGACAGTATGTCATGAATATTTTAGTACCAGTGTTTTTCTTCCTTGTTCTGGATGTGATCTCCTTCTTCGTTGAAGCGAGTGCATCAGACAAGCTGAGCTTTAAAGTGACGTTACTTCTGTCTACTTCTGTGATGTTGCTGATTCTTAGTAACACGCTTCCCTCTATGTCAAAAGAAATCCCTTTGATTGGTGAGTATCAACTTAGAACTGATTATTTATTATCACTTTTTTGAGAAATGCATATATATATATATATATATATATATATATATAACACCAGAGGTGTTAATTCTGTGCACTAAGTTTGAATGTTAATATCTATTGGCTGCTAGCTAGGCAAATTTTTTGCTTTAGCAGCGTTAAAATATTTGTTGACCGATCCTGAATACTGGTCCACTAACATGTTCTTTCAAAAAAGACACACCACATTATACCTTGAGTTTAAGTTTATAGTTGTTTCTGTTTTCAAACCATTCCATTGTGATGACAGTTCACTATGAACTCTTCTCTTCTCTCTTGTCTGCACAGAAGTTAATCAGTGTTGAGACCAAGTGTTCACTTTTAGTATTCACAGAATAACAGTCATTTTATATATGTTGAGTTTGTCAGGGGGGAGAGGAGTTACAGTCCTGCCATTTTTAACATGTTTGTACTCTACTCGCTCTCCATAAATGTACATATTAGTCACATTTTTTTAAATTTATTTTATTAGAACTAAAATCATCTCATCTGAAAAAAAAAAAAAAAAAAAAACAACAACATTAAAACTTTAAGTTTATTCTGGTCAGAATTTGTGCAGCGGCAGGGAAAATATTAGCGCCGAAAGTAAATACTTATAAATCATTATCATTGTTTGTAAATAATTAAATCAGTTAACTGAGTTACGGGCAACTAGTTTTAATCAGCATGATTACAGACTTCAGTGGATAATCTGCTTAGCATCACATTACTGCTACAAACAGTAAGGGGCCTAGAGCAGTGTCTGACATCATACTTGCGAGTTCACACACATCTTTAATGTTAACTGTAATGATTTCCGACTGGTGGAGTAAAAATGAATAACAGTCTTTGAGTATTTACGATTATCATTTGCCAGCACTTTTAATTTGCTTTGAAAGCAGTTGCACTCATATGTTGCTGTTTTCACAGGGGTTTACTGCGGTGGGATTTTCTGTCTCATTGGAATCAGCATTCTGGAGACCATCTTTGTGAATTATCTGATGGTTAAAGCTAATCGATTTGCAAAGGAAACCACTGCTACTGTTAGTGGCCCAGATGGTAAGAGTGCAAACATCGTCTGATTATGATGAAAATGTTCCTTTATTTTATATTGTTATTTCACAAATTAAGGTTACTTAGTGAGAACTAAGGTCTTTATTGAACATCCAAACAAGTGCAGTGTATTTGTGTGTGCACGTGGGGAACAGAGCAATGAACAGCTTAAGGTTTTCAATAAACTATACTAAATCAGGTACACTGTAGCTTGTTACGACCCTATGTTTCTGTATTATTATTTCTGTTTTTCTGTTAGTATCTCTGTGTGTTTGTCTCTATCTAGAAACCTCATGTTGATTGGCTACTACACGCTGATTAATGCTCTGTCCTGATTGGTGCATAGCCCTTTAAAAGAAGCATGTCATCACTTCCTCTAGAGAGATTTTGGAGAGATTTTGGGGAGAATGGAGAGAGGTTGTTTGTTTGATGCATGTTGTAGAAGCTGTGGTATTGTTTAGAGACTTGAATTTGTTAAGTGTTGAAAACTGTGAGTCTTTGTTTGAGTTAGTTTGTGTATTTGAAGAGTTTGTTGGATTTGACCAATTTGCCTGTTTGACACTGATTTTGGATTGCCCTTTCAAGTTTGGTTGCCGGATTGTAAATATTGTATATACTTATTTGGGAAAGTAGGGAGACCGACGCCATTTTTGTTTATTGTAAGTTGTTTGATCTTTGTTTTTGGTTAGGGAGTTAGGTTTGTACATTTGTATTTTCTTTTCTTTACTTTGGGGTTAGGGTTTAAGTAAGAGGTTTTAAAATAAGGAATTTTTGTTTGTTGTTTTGGCCTTGTCGGCTCCTGAATTATATGTCCCAACATAAAGATTAATAAATTTATCATTTTTGAAATATTACCTTTTTGTGTTTTTCATGTTGCACCCTTTTCCCTAGACGGGGTGTAACATGAAATTGGGGGCTCGTCCATTGGCAAGATATTTTATTAGCCAAATTTATTTTGCAAAGTTATTTTGTTTGTTTGCCTGGGGTTTTTCTTTTGTGAGGGAGGAAATATAGAGATTGACATGACGACTAAATTTGAATTAGAAAAATTTGTGATTGCACCCACAGAGGAGAAATTTGACAAATGCCGTAAAGACGATTTGTTGTTAATCGCAGATTTCTTTGATATTGTCGTGTCTCGAAATGCACTCAAAAGGGAGATTAAAGAGGCACTGCACATGGAGCTGGTGAAACAAAAGATATTGCCTGGTGAGAGTGAGGTTACGGGTGTTGCGTCTCCAGCACTGTCTGAGGATTTGGATGCTGTGGAGGCAGAGTTCAAATTCGACGATGGGGCTTGCATGGATCCCGTTAATCCTTCTGCTCCAAAAGACCAGTTGTTGGCAATCAGGTTGAAAGAACTGGAAGTGGAATTAGCCCGACAAAAATACCAGAGTCAGCAGTTACATGTCCGAGCTGTTGAGCTCGAGACTAAAAGAGACATCAGGCTGAAAGAGCTCGAGCTTGAGCTAAAGTCCGAGCAGGCTCGGCGTCCACCTTCTCCTGTGTTGCGAGGAAACACTCCTGTGTCGAGTCCTGTGAGCGCCTCCTCTGCTCTCCCTGCAGAGTCGCATGCATTACCGGTAAGTCGTGAATTTGATGTTACTAGACAAATTTCGTTAGTTCCTGCTTTTAGAGAGAGTGAAGTTGATACGTATTTCACGGTTTTTGAGCGCATCGCAGCCACATTACAGTGGCCTAGAAATATTTGGCCTTTATTGTTACAATGCAAACTTGTAGGTAAAGCGCAAGAAGTGTGTTCTGCATTGACGCTTGAGCAAAGCTTAGATTATGATGCAGTTAAAGTGGCCGTGTTAAGAGCTTATGAACTCGTCCCGGAGGCTTATCGACAGAAGTTTAGGAAACATGTGAAAAACCCCAATCAAACATTTGTTGAATTTGCACGTGAGAAAACCACATTGTTTGAAAAATGGTGTGCTGCTAGTAAAATTACAACTTTTGAGCAGTTGAAAGAGCTAATTTTAGTGGAAGAGTTCAAAAACTGCATTTCAGAAAAGATTGTAGTTTATTTGAATGAGCAAAAAGTTTCATCTCTATCAGAGGCTGCTGTCTTTGCTGATGAGTTTGTGCTCACGCACAAAGTTTCTTTCTTGTCCCCACGCACTTCACATCATGCAGTTGTAGATCGCAGATACAGTTCAAAAACAGCAGTGGCTCCTCAAAATGATCAGACTTCCGATTCATCATTGATGTTGCGCGAATGTTTTTACTGTCATGAGAAGGGACATTTGATTGCTGCTTGTCCTGTGTTGCAGCGGAAAAATCAGAGAAAAGCTCAAAGTGCATCTAAAAGTGTAGCCTTCGTTCGTAGTATCTCATCCGATTCTTTGCTATCTATTGATCCCTCATTTGAACCCTTTGTGTGTAAAGGAGCGGTGTCACTTACTGAACTAGACTCAGAACCCAAACAAGTACGTATTCTGCGTGATACCGGTGCTGCACAGTCATTTATTTTAGCAGATGTGCTCCCTTTCTCTTCACAGTCCAGCTGTAATTCTGATGTTTTAGTTCAGGGAATTGAACTTGGTGTGGTCAGAGTTCCCTTGCACACTGTATATTTACGTTCTGATATTGTGACTGGTTTAGTTAAATTGGCTGTACGAAGTCAGTTACCACTTAAAGGAATCTCCCTTATTCTTGGGAATGATTTAGCTGGAAGCAAAGTTGCTTGTCTTCCCGAGGTTACTGATGTACCTTGTTTGTCAGAAAATGATGCGTTGACTCAGGAATTCCCAAGTGTATTCCAGTCCTGTGTTGTGACTCGAGCACAAGCTCGTAAATTTGAAAATGAAGTTGATCTTTCCAACTCATTCATGAGTTCAGATTTCCAAGATGTTGAGAACACAAATGCAGAGGTTCGTTCAGAGAATTTGAGTTTTGGAACTGGATTTGACTTTCCTTTTGATAGAAAACAGTTAATTGAGGCACAAAGGGCTGATACTACTTTGAATTCATGCATTTCTACTGTCATTGATAAATCTGAACTACCAGTTCATGCAGTTGCTTATTTTTTAGATGATGGTGTGCTCATGCGTAAATGGAGTCCTGACAACTTGAAGCATGATTGGAGTGCTGTATTTCAGGTAGTCCTTCCAAAGTCCTACAGAGACTATGTATTGAGTGTGGCTCATGACCACGAACTTTCTGGTCATCTAGGTATTAAGAAAACCTACCATAATCTTTTGAAACACTTTTTTTGGCCCGGAATGAAGTCTTCTGTGTCCCAATATTGTCGTTCTTGCCATGCGTGTCAAGTTGCTGGAAAACCAAATCAGGTCATTTCCCCAGCACCATTGAAACCTATTCCAGTGATGAATGAACCATTTGAAAAGCTTGTCATTGATTGTGTTGGTCCTTTACCAAGGACTAAGTCTGGTCACTCTTACTTATTAACTTTGATGTGCTCTGCTACTAGGTTTCCAGAAGCCATTCCACTACGTTCATTGAAAACCCCTACAATTGTTAAAGCAATTGTCAAATTCTGCACCACATTTGGTTTGCCCAAGTTTATCCAATCAGATCAAGGTTCTAATTTCATGTCCAGAGTATTCCGCAAGGTAATGAAAGAGCTTAACATTAAACATTGCATATCAAGTGCCTATCATCCTCAATCGCAGGGGGTGATCGAAAGATTTCATCAAACCCTTAAGTCCATGATCAGAACATACTGCCTCCAACATAAGAAACATTGGGATGAAGAAGTTCCTCTTCTATTGTTTGCTGTTCGAAATACGGTTCAAGAGTCACTTGGATTCAGTCCAGCCGAGTTAGTTTTTGGCCATTCTCTGCGTGGACCATTGAAGGTGTTACAGGAACAATTACTTTCTGTAAATCCGTCTGTTACCTCTAAGAATGTGCTAGATCATGTTAGTTCTTTTCGTGAACGTTTACATTCAGTGTGGCAGTTAGCACAACAGGCCCTAGCAACTTCCCAGTCCCGTATGAAATCCCGATATGACAAAAAGTCTGTGCAACGCTCATTCAAGGTTGGTGATCAAGTTCTTGTTTTGATGCCTTTGTCTGGTTCAGCTCTTCAAGCCAAGTTTACTGGGCCATATGTGATTGAAGAGAGGTTAAGTGACACTGACTATGTAGTGCAAACTCCTGAAAGAAAGCGAAAAACTCGTGTATGCCACATAAACATGCTTAAACTGTATGTCTCTCGTCCTGACTCTAAAGATTCTGCCAGTTCTCCAGTGTCTCCTCCTGCTGTTGTAACTTCTGTGGATGTGGTTCCTTCTGAGTACTCTCCCTGCATGGACGGTCTTCATTTAGGAAGTGCTTGTCTTTCTGGTGCTCGTTTGCAAAACTCTGAAGCTCTTGTAACTCTTGGATCTAAACTCTCACATTTGTCTATGTCGTCTCAAAATGAACTTATACAGTTAGTTAACAAGTATTCTACACTTTTCTCAGATGTACCTACGGTGACTAATGTGTTGAAACATGATATTGATGTTGGTGATCGTCGTCCTGTTAAGCAAAACGCTTATCGTGTCAATCCTGTTAAACGGGAGCTTATGAAACAAGAAACCCAGTACCTAATTGAACATGGTTTGGCTGTCCCAAGCTCTAGTCCATGGTGTTCCCCTTGTTTATTAGTTCCAAAACCTGATGGAACATCCCGTTTTTGCACTGATTACCGTAAGGTCAATCAGTTAACTAAATCAGATTCCTACCTGCTTCCCAGAATGGATGATTGTATTGATCGCATTGGTAACGCCAAGTTTGTAACCAAATTAGACTTGCTTAAAGGTTATTGGCAGGTGCCGCTTACAGAACGTGCTTCTGAAATCTCAGCCTTTGCCACCCCAGACGCCTTTCTGCAATATAATGTTTTAGCTTTTGGCCTTAAAAACGCCCCAGCCACCTTCCAGCGTTTAATGAATCGCGTTTTAGCCAGTGTTAAAAATTGTGAGGCTTACCTCGATGATGTAGTGTGTTACTCGGATACATGGAGTGATCACTTGCAGACCCTAGAGGAAGTGTTCTCAAGGTTTCAAGCTGCTAATCTTACCCTTAATTTGGCCAAATGTGAATTCTGTCATGCTACTGTCAAATATCTAGGCAAGGAGGTTGGTCATGGTACTGTTCGCCCTTTAGAAGCCAAAGTTCAGACAATTGTTGAGTTTCCTGTGCCCAAGTCTAAGAGAGAACTTAGACGATTTCTCGGAATGGCTGGTTACTACAGAAGTTTCTGTAAAAATGTTGCTGATGTTGTAAAACCTCTCACAGATAACCTACGAAAAGCTGTGACCTTTGACTGGAATTCTGAATGTGAACTTGCCTTTGAGTCTTTGAAAAATTTGTTGTGCAGTGCTCCTGTTTTAACTGCCCCTGACTTCTCTAGACCCTTTAAACTTGAAGTGGATGCCAGTGGTACGGGTGCCGGTGCTGTCCTGCTGCAAGAAGATGACCAAGGAATCGATCATCCTGTATGTTTCTATTCTAAGAAGTTCAATCGTCATCAAGTTAACTACAGTACCATAGAGAAAGAAGCACTTGCTCTTTTGTTAGCTCTACAACATTTTGAAGTTTATGTTGGTTCCAGTTCGCAACCCATTGATGTATACACTGATCACAACCCACTTACATTTCTACACCAAATGTGTAACAAAAACCAGAGACTTATGCGTTGGGCACTCATTTGTCAGAGTTTTAATTTGAACATTATGTACAAGAAAGGTGTTGACAATGTAATTGCAGATTCTTTGTCCAGATGTCATTTGTAAACCTGTAACCATGTTTATTCTTAAGTGTGGGGGTGTTACGACCCTATGTTTCTGTATTATTATTTCTGTTTTTCTGTTAGTATCTCTGTGTGTTTGTCTCTATCTAGAAACCTCATGTTGATTGGCTACTACACGCTGATTAATGCTCTGTCCTGATTGGTGCATAGCCCTTTAAAAGAAGCATGTCATCACTTCCTCTAGAGAGATTTTGGAGAGATTTTGGGGAGAATGGAGAGAGGTTGTTTGTTTGATGCATGTTGTAGAAGCTGTGGTATTGTTTAGAGACTTGAATTTGTTAAGTGTTGAAAACTGTGAGTCTTTGTTTGAGTTAGTTTGTGTATTTGAAGAGTTTGTTGGATTTGACCAATTTGCCTGTTTGACACTGATTTTGGATTGCCCTTTCAAGTTTGGTTGCCGGATTGTAAATATTGTATATACTTATTTGGGAAAGTAGGGAGACCGACGCCATTTTTGTTTATTGTAAGTTGTTTGATCTTTGTTTTTGGTTAGGGAGTTAGGTTTGTACATTTGTATTTTCTTTTCTTTACTTTGGGGTTAGGGTTTAAGTAAGAGGTTTTAAAATAAGGAATTTTTGTTTGTTGTTTTGGCCTTGTCGGCTCCTGAATTATATGTCCCAACATAAAGATTAATAAATTTATCATTTTTGAAATATTACCTTTTTGTGTTTTTCATGTTGCACCCTTTTCCCTAGACGGGGTGTAACAAGCTACCAATGTTATAATAAATTAAAGGCAATAAAGTGATTTAAACAATACATGAGGTCCAGCTGACTCGCCGAACACTTCATGTATTAACCAGGAAGTGACTTCCGGCTTATGATGCCCCCCCCCCCCCCCCCCCCATGTCAACAATCTAGTACCGTGCACTATTTGGGATTTGTCAAAATCCTATCACTGTTGAAGAGATTTAAAAGATCCATTTGTGGTCTTGAATTAGTCTCAAATTATCTTAAACATATTTTTTAAATATCTGTCACCTACCAAAGTGGTATTGAACTTCCAGTATGCACTCCTTGGTTAAATGGAGTTTAAAAACACAGAGCACTGTACCATGCTGAGGTCAGAGAAGCTCAATGGAGAAAAGAGACATACCTTCACAACATTACAGTGATGCTTAAAAACGTCTCGGGCTACGAATGTAACCCGAGACTTTCCCTTTCAGGGAACTCGAGCTGCGTCAAGTGCTAGGGGAATGCTATATCAACGCCACCTCAGCGACGCCGGCATCCGGGTGTGTCCCAACTCACTGAGAGAGCACCCTGGTTCCTGGGGCGGAATCGAGGTCCAGTTGGTAAAACCTCATGAATGTGTGCGGCGAGGACCAGCCAGCCGCAGCACAGACATCCGACAAGGAAACTCCAGAGAGAGCCTTGGATGCCGCCCCGCTCCGAGTGGAGTGGGCCCGGACCCTCAAAGGAGAAGCATGTCCGGCCGACTCATAAGCTAGACAGATAGCCTTGA
Organism: Rhodeus uyekii; assembly: GCA_037043235.1. Lineage (NCBI taxonomy): Eukaryota > Metazoa > Chordata > Actinopteri > Cypriniformes > Acheilognathidae > Rhodeus > Rhodeus uyekii. The sequence goes on along the minus strand of JAWRVZ010000441.1, from coordinate 88,974 downwards.
CTATCCACTTAGGGTTTGCTTGGAAGCTGGAGCCCCCTTAGGGGTCCCAAAGCAAACGAACAGTTGGTCCAACTTACGCCAAGTGGCAGTCTTGAGACGTAAGCGTCCAGTGCTCGCACTGGACAGACCTTGTTCTTGTGCTCCTGCTCATGATCGTCAAATGGGGGGAGGGCAGAAGGCCTGCAGCGTGATAGACCGAGCCACATTAGTGGGAACCTTGGGGACATAGCCTGGCCTCGGGTGGAGAAAGGTTTTTCCCATCCCGGGCGCGAACTTGAGGCATGAGGGAGCCACCGAGAGGGTCTGAAGATCCCAAACCCTCTTAAGCGAGGCGATTGCCAGCAAAGGAAGGGTTTTAAGAGAGAGGAGCTTGAAAGGGAGCTCCTCTAAAGTTTCAAAGGGTGCCTGGGACAGGCCTTGGAGTACCACAGACCAGTCCCAGGCAGGCACCCTAGTCTGTGCCGCAGGTCTCAGCCTTAGTGTGCCACGTAGGAAACGAGTGACTACGGGCACCCCACCCAGAGGTACATGGCAAGCCGCTATGGCAGCCACGTAAACCTTCAAGGTAGAGGTGGGGGGGACAGCCCTGCCTCAAATCTTTCTTTCAGGAACTCCAGCACTTTGCCAACTTGACAGGTTACTGGTTTCACCTGCCTTTCGCTACACCAAGACGCGAAGAGTTTCCACTTCAAGGCGTAGAGTTTCTTCGTGGAGGGAGCTCTGGACTGAAAAATGGTCTCTACAACCTCAGCTGAGAGACCGGATTCCATGAGCTGGACCCCCTAAGGGGCCAGCCCACAGGTTCATTAGCGCTGGGCGGGGGTATGCAACCCTCTGCCTGGGACAGGAGGTCCCTCCTGATCGGAATCCCAGGGGACACGAGGTCTGGGAACCATATTCTGGTAGGCCAGTGGCTTAGATTGACCTTGTCCCAGCGAATCTTGGCCAGAACTCCCGGGAGCAGAGTGATCGGGGGAAAGGCGTACAGGCGTAGCCTCGGTCATGCCTGTACCACGGCATCCCGCCCCAGAGGCGCTGGATGTGTTAACGAAAGCCACAGAGGGCAGTGAGTGTTCTCTACGGAGGCAAACAGGTCAACCTGTGCCTGCCATATCTGTCCCAAATCTGCTCCATATAAGCAAGGAACCAAGAGTTCTTCCACATACTCAGGCATCGCCCCGTGACCTTGATTGTGCGAAGAGGGTTTCCCCTCGGGGGGAACCCCTTGGTTTTCAGCCACCACTGCAGGGTCTCATGTACAGCCGGCCCAGTGGGATAATGCTGGATGCCGCTGCCATGAGCCCTAACACCCTCTAAAGTGTTTCACCGTGAGTGGCTGCCCAGCTTGATGCTCTTGACGGCTGAACAAAAGGCCTGGATGCGCTCGGGGAAGAGCCGAGCAGACATGGCCACTGAGTCCCAAATGACTCCCAAGAAAGTGGTTCTCTGCGTGGGAGAAAGTACACTCTTCTTGGTGTTCAGCCTTAACCCCAGCTCCTTCATGTGCGGGCACAGCATCTCGATGTTGTGCTGCTAACCCTGCTTCGCCAGGATAAGCCAGTCGTCGACATAGTTTAGGACACGAATGCCTTGCAAATGCAGCGGCGCTAGAGCAGCGTCCATTACCTTAGTGAACGTGCGGGGCGAGAGCGTCAGACCGAAAGGAAGCACCCGATACTGGTACGCCTTCCCCCCTGAAGGCGAACCTCAGGAACTTCCTCATTGGAAGGATGCAGACGTGAGAATATGCTTCTCTGAGGTCGACCGTGCCGGTCCAGTCCTAGGACCTGATCTGTACTACGATCTGCTTGAGCGTCATCATTTTGCATTTTAGACGCATAACTGTGCGTTTTAAGAGACGCAAATCCAGAATGGGCCGCAACCCTCCATCCTTCTTTGGAACTATGAAGTACGGCTGTAGAACCCGGACCTGCTGTTCGCGAGGGGTACATACTCGATGGCCCCTACGCCAGCAGAGTGTCTACTTCTTGCTCCGTAACCAGAGCCTGCTGGGGGCCTACCAGAGACTGTAGGACATGTAAACATGCTCATGTTTAGAGAAAAGAAAGAGACTGAAACCATAAAAACACTGCACACACACCCACCACTTTAAAAGGCGAGCTATTAGGCTTTCTCATTATATTCACTGGCATCATCAGATATTAGTTCGCTCACTATCTTTTTTAACCGATACACCTCTTTGTTGGTAAACAGACGCTCTGTCATTAAAAACCTAACTTTGTCAATGAACTGTTTTGTGTCTGGAAAAAAAAAACTGAACTCCTCTCTTAGTTTGGTGGCTATTAAGAAAAGTTTTATGTCATCCAACTCATAATTGCGACTAGGGAATTTCACACTGAGAGAAGCTGATCTCAGCTGAATCAGAAGATTCCCTATTACATTACATTCCATCTTCATTGTGGCAGTCTTCCATGTCAGCTTTCTTAGCTCTAATAGCTCGTCAGATCTTTTCCTTTTTGATGGAGCTTTGAATTCACTCTGCCCCATCTCCATTTCAATGCCATCGTTGACCAAACTGGGTTGAGAAAAATTTACCAAATTATCAAATTTTTTGCATGTCCTTATTTTTATTGGATCCACAAGAAAGGACATCCAAAGGGTCAGCAAAATCCAATTTATTGTCATTGACCGCGGTGTTGGGGTCAATTACCTAAATCACCGCACTGTCACTGGTGATCGGGATCTCCTCCGCTCCAGCCTCCACTGCACCTGTCACTGGAGGTCTGACGGACCGGCCTCAACTGACTCGCATCAACTACATCCTCTGCCTTCCCGCTGTTCTCCTTGTTCTTACCGGAACAAATGCAAACTAAATAGCCCAGCTGCCCACAGTTAAAACATTTCATTTTGTACATAATGGCCATCAACTTTGATGTGCAATGATTAGTCCAGATCCAGATCGTCTATTATGATCATGTAAGCGAATCGCCTAAACAAACCACATTCTTTAACAGAGGAGATCCACAGCCAATTGGTATCATTTTGATGAGTGACAAAAACGTACAATATCGGGAGAAGATTCTTACTAAAATCTTGTCGCTTACGAAAAGGCAGAACATTGTACAGAAACACTTTCTTTGATGGCATTGAAAGTGGAAGTACAGGAGTGAACAGATGGGAGAGGAGATTACGTAAACAAAACAATGCTTATCCAGATGCTTTTTTCTTTCACAGAGAATGTGAACGAAGATCAGAATGAACATCAGTTTTGTACCCTCATCTGCCTGAAGTGGATCCTCAACTGCCCGAAGCAGATCAAGTGTTGGGCTGCTACTTCCCAAACCTCGGTCTCTTGGTACTTGACCATAATCGCAAGAATCATAGATAAAACCTTCTTGGTAATTTACATAATAACCATTATTGTGTGTCTGTCTGTGCTGGGGAAGCGCTGGTTTCCATAGTGAAGTCTTACTTACTTTGAAGTATGAGAAAACATACAATACTGACTTTTATTCCGAGTTAATAAAGTTTAACACAAGAATACATAGGAAAACACAAAGATACAAACAGAAGACATTCAATGGCAGACTCACCTGAAACCCTGACAGAGGTTCATAAAAGAAAAGAAAAGAAAACACAGAAAAAAAGATGATTAATGCTTTCATAAATTCTAGATATTTCATAATAGAATTATGAATTTCATTCTAGATATTTATTTCATTCTAGATATTTCACCGATCAACCAAAAATGTTTTTCCAGTGGCAATGTTTTGTTCCACAAGTGTTTTTCCAATTCATTTTTGAAAAAAAAAAATCTTTGCAAGACGAAGAACCAGACCAACCAGCTATACGAGCTGAATGACACTGCAAACTTGATTAGAAGACAAAAAGACATTACCACTTTAAACCATTAATTACTTAATAGCCATATTATTTAATAGCGTTTCCACTGTTCCCATTCCAACCAATCTAAACCTTCACCTTTTCTTTTGTTTGATTTAACTTATGGCAATAATCTTATGGCAATAATCTAAAATAGGCTACTGGCTAGTCAAATGTAAACACACTTCAAGCACTGCTGTCACTGTCAAATTTCACTATAGCTGTCAATAGTCACATTAGGCACATATATGATATATAATTAGCAAAGATGAAATGTTATAATACTATACTGTATTATAATAATAATAATGTTTTTATTATTTTATCTTCATTTACAAGTACAAACTTCACAATTGATAAAGTAGTTACTGCAAGCTGTCTCTTTTAATGCTGCAGTGGTACTTGCAGTGACAATTGGTATTTTTGTAAGTTGTTTAAGTTGATCATAGAATTATTAATTAAACTAAACCTTTCCATTCTTTTAATTCATTCAAGTCATTAAAAAACAAGTATCCACTAACTTTATGAATGGGTCATTGAATCGTTGGCTTACCCAATTCTTTCAAAAGTGATGTAACATTCAAGAATGTATTTTCTGCTTTGTTTGCGAGTCAAATTTGACAATGCTGTTCAATTAACTTGACAAAATGATAACTTGATATAATTTTTTTATTGTTTATTAAATTGTTGTATTTCATTGAACTTCATATTTAGCATTTTTGCTGATAGTTGAGAAAATAACACTCTTTAGCCTTTCTCTTTGCTTTTTTCTTACTACTCTTGTTCTAGTCTTGCAGAATTATTAAGAATAAGTTGTCGGGTTAACGTTGACAAGTTTATAAATAATATAAAAAATAAATAATAGATAAATTGTATCCAGTCAGAGATCTAAAGAGCAGATGCTTGAGCACCACTCAGGTCTATCTGTGCATGTGTTTGTGTTGTGATGATATTGTGATGGCAGCACATCAGTAATGTAACTTTGCACACATTAATTCATTATGCACACAATTCACTTTACAATCATTCACACACTGAATAGTGGAGGATACTGAGACCCTTAATCTACCCTTTAGTTTGTAATGCACTATATTTAAGGTTTATGTTGCATGTAATAAAAACATAATGCAGATTTTGGTTGATACCTTTGCAATTTTTTGCTTAATCGTTTTATGTGTGTTGGTTTGCAGTGCACACTTATTGGCTTGTGTTAAACGGTAGATATTTAAGGCCTGATGGTTCTGTCTGCCGAAACCAAATAAAAGCAAATTAATATAGAGAGGTGAAGGAAAAGAAAACTTTTTATTGTTTTATGCAGAATGTCCATCAAGTCACGATGCTAGACCACCAAATGTATCCTGAAAAAGCAAAATACTTTATGGAGTGTTATCAGGATTTAATGATAGACTATAAAGACAAAACTGCTGAACAATACCATCTCAGAACAGGTTTGCTTTCTGAGAGCCAAGTGGTTTAAAATAGATGATCAGCTTCCATGTCTGCTACTTTGTAAGCACTGCTTTTAAAACTTCTACATAAAGTAACGTCTAAAAACAATGGCTTATTTTGCAATTGGTGTCCAAGGAACTACATTTACAATTATGCATTTCCCTTTTATCCAAAGCTACTTGTATTTCATTCAAGATACACATTGCCATTTTTATCAGTTCTTGCTTTACTTGGGAATTAATTTTAATGCTGTGTGAAGTAGCTCTTAACATACTCTGTTACGATTCCAATCAACCTTCAACAATACTGAAAACTGAAAAGAAGTCGCTAATAACCAACCTTCAACCAGACTTCTTTTACCTTTCCTAAGTGTTTCAGTACCTTTTATTTCTAGCTTAATATCATCTAGACGGGGCTGAGGATGGAAAACGCAGAGAAAAAGTATTTAGTACCCAGCAACAACTGGAAGAGTTGAAATACACTTGTGAAAATGTTCAACAGGTCATAGAGAATGATCTGGATACGTCCAGAAGTGTCATAACGGAAGACTCAAAACACTGGGTGAGGACACAAGACAGTAGACGGTTGCAGTGCATGGCAGGATAAGCAGTAGCAATGGATAACAAACAGTCTTAACTGAGGGTAGTGATGACTGAATAATGTAAACTCGGGATGAAACGGGGTCGGGGAAAGCTCGGGGAAAGCTCGGGGAAAGCTCGGGGAAAGCTCGGGGAAAGCTCGGGGAAAGCTCGGGGAAAGCTCGGGGAAAGCTCGGGGAAAGCTCGGGGAAAGCTCGGGGAAAGCTCGGGGAAAGCTCGGGGAAATAGTCTCAGAGAGGTAGCACTGAGCGAGAGTCCGGGTAACAGTGATGAGACCAGACACCATGCGTAGAGTGAGTGCTGGCTTTGTAGTGTGGGGGTGATTGGTTACAGGTGTCAGTACTCGGGTGACAGGGAACGAGTGGGAGGAGTGAAGGAGGAGTCTGGTGCTGGGGGCGTGGCTGAGTTCGTTACAATAAGACAATTTTTACCCAGGAATTATTTGGATGAACACAAAAAAGCCAAAATTTACACAAACGCTGACCATATTTTTAACAATCATTAAAAGAGTTTCTTTTAACTCTCTTGCAACTATATCCTGCAACTATAAAGACAGAAGATGTTGTGGGTGAAGTTTTGAAGAATATTTGCTCAAGAAGTGTGAAAAACAGATATACTGGATTTGTAAAAACTGTTATCACGTGGCAATAGATTTGGGATGACCTCTAGGATGGTCAGAGTTTCTACAGGCATTTGCTGAACTAATCATACCGTACTTAATCATCATGTTAAGCTGTTTCCTTCCTGACTCTCACACAGAGCAGACGGGTTTCTATCTGTCCCCGCCTTGCTCTAGCGTTCTGCTATTTTGTCTCTTTCTGACCTGCTGCTTGCTGGACTCCTGAAAATATACTGAAATGGAATTGATTAACTGGTCAATCAGCGCGATTGACCAGATTTTTTCACAAAGGAAGGTTAGTCCGGGAGAACCTACATGTCCAGACGGGACGCTTGCTTCGGGGTATGTGATGGACTCATGGAGAAACTGGCAAGTCCTGTGCCTGGAAGCGCTGTCTGTGGAGGATGCGGAAGATCTATATGTGATTGGATTATTGGTGTCGGGGATCCTATTTTTTGGCTTTTGGATTCCCCATATCCATCGAAAGATTGGTAAGACAGCTGCGAGCAAATTTACCCAGCCGCTGTCTGTGGAAATTAAGGACTGTGTCGGTGCTGTGGGTAACCGTTTGAAGGAACTAGATCGGAGAGTGATACAGATTGAGGAGCTGAGCCGTAACATTGCAGTCCGTACTGCGGACACGCAGGGAAGAATGGACTCCATTGGTGGTCAGGTCGGTGTGCTTGTACGAACAGTAACCGGTCTGGCCGTGAGGCTAGACGAAATGTCTAGAGAACTACATCGACCGGTCGAGTGCTGAGGACCAGAACTGATTGATTATGATCCGGACAAACAACCGTAGATCATCAAAATTGATTAAACATTTTTATTTCCCTGTCCTAATGTCTCTAACTTTGTAACTATCTCTCGGTTAGGAATCCAGCCTGCTCAGCCAGTCTACTATCTCCTGTGCACTCTTATCTCCTTTCAAGGACAAAAAACATAGAAACTGAGCTTGGAAACATCTGAAGCTTTGGCTACATCACACATTCTCAACACAATCTCAGACTCTCTCACAACACACACTCCCTCCCCCCATCCATCCGCCTGCCTGTCCTTATCTATCTCCTCCTCCCAATCCATTCAAAAAATTCCATCATGTGACCGCATGTTCCGTGGATGTCATGACTGTGCTATGTGTGCTTGCTAAACTGCATTCTGTAATCTTGGTGTATGTTTTTGGCGCCGCATATATGGCTGCCTCGGTGTTTGAGTTTTTTTTTCAGTGATTGTTTGTTCATGTTGTGTTGTATAGGTGCACTGTAAGCTTAAGCATCAAGACAAATTCCTTGTGTGTGCAATGCACTCACTTGGCAATAAAACTCTTTCTGATTCTGATTCTGATGATTAATTATTTAAAGCGTAAGCCTGTTATGGTGTCGTCAACCTTCTAATAGTGCAAACAAATATTCACCATCTCTAGCTTCAAGGACAGAAATTCAAGTCTTTAAATGTCCAACTATTATTTTCATGGTTTTGTTTGTTAATATTCCTTTATTTTAGATCACCATAAAAAAGTTTGAAAATGTTTCATAAACATCACAATACCAAGTTCAAGTTCAAGTTTGGTTTATTTATAGAGCACATTTAAAAATGGCCAAAGGCCAACCAAAGTGTTGTACAACAGAAAATTGTACATAAAGTATAAAAGAAAACAATAAAATAAGAAATAAAAAATAGAAAACAAAACAAAATAGAAACAGCCAAAAACAAAAACTGAGAGGCAGAGGCAAAGAGACACAATCAACCATACACACATAAACATAAACACATATGTATATACATGCATAAACAACTGCAAATACACAAAAACCCCAAAATAATTACATATTATACATCAACAAGTACGAGAGAGAAAAGATGAGTTTTAAGGCACGATTCACACTCAGATAAACTGGAAGCCATTCTAACAGGGTCAGGAAGATTGTTCCATAGCGTGGGGCCAGCCACTTCAAAAGCTCGACTTCCCCTTGTCTTTAGGCCTTTTCTGGGGATCTTTAAGAGGAGTTTATCCTCCGATCTCAGGTCTCTCACGGGAGTGTAAGAGTGGAGAAGATCGGTCAGGTAGGATGGAGCCAGATTATTAAGAGATTTGTAAACAAGTAGTAGAATTTTGTATTCAGTTCTAGCCTGGGTAGGCAGCCAGTGAAGAGAACTCAGCAGGGGAGTAATGTGATCGAATTTATTACGCCTCTTAAGAAATCTAGCTGCAGCATTTTGAACTATTTGTAACCTAGAAATTTGCGCCTTAGAGATCCCGTAATAAAGGGAATTGCAGTTGTCCAGTCGCGATGTAATAAAGGCATGGATAGCTGTCTCTAAAGAACCCTCGGAAAGGAAGGATTTAATTTTAGAGAGAGAGCGAAGATGGAAGAAACTAGAACCAACAACAGTGCTAATGTGCTTGTCGAATTTTAAACAGTTGTCAAAAACCACTCCTAGATTCCTCACTTTGGGAGAGATAAATGAACTTAATGACTCAAGATCAATAGGATTTTGTGTTCTGGAGTCAGAAGGGTTGAAGACAATGACTTCCGTTTTATCTGAGTTTAGGGAAAGAAAGTTATTGGAAAGCCATGATTTAACATCATCCAGGCATGCTAATAGAGTATGGAGAGCAGAATTTTATTTTCTGGTTATAGGCAGATAGATTTGCATGTCATCGGCATAGCAGTGGAAGGAAACGTTATGTTTGCTAAAGATAGAGCCCAAAGGAAGCAAGTAAAGAGAGAAAAGGGTAGGAGCTAGAATGGAGCCCTGAGGAACACCGCAGCTTAGATTGCTTGAATCAGAAGTGAAGTTACCAACTTTAACTGAGAAGCTTCGATTGGTTAAAAAAATATTTAAACCAACTTAAGTCATTAAGGACTCTGATAAGGGCAGTTTCGGTACTGTGCATAGTTTTGATACCAGACTGAAATTTCTCGTAGATGTGATTATTTGCTAAAAAGGATTGGAGCTGTAAAAACATTTTTTTTTTCATTACCTTAGAAATAAAAGGTAAAACAGATATAGGCCGGAAATTTGATAAGACAGAAACATCCAGTGATGGTTTCTTTAGAACTGCAGTGACCATGGCCATTTTTAAGCTGTCTGGGACAGACCCTGAATGCAGACATTTGTTTAACACCAGTGACACCAGTCCTGATCCAATAATGTCAATCAATTGTTTCAAATAACAAGGGTGTATAGTATCAAAGGGAAAAAGGGTAGGTTTAAGTTTTACAATAACTTCCTTGACTGATTGTAGAGAGACAGAGTTAAACGTAGTCCAAAAGGCAGGTGGGTTTCCAGGTGTCGAGATTTCCAGTGTCTTCCTTGTTCTGCATGTGTTCTCCTTCATTGACAGTGGATCAGACAAGCTGAGCTTTAAAGTGACGTTACTTCTGTCTATTTCTGGGTTGATGCTGATTCTCAATAACACACTCTAAAGAATAAGGTATAAGAATAAGCTTGTTTATGGAGCATATACAAATATTTAAAGGCTGAAATGTGAGGTTTATCTTTTATAAAACTTTTTGTCAAACCTTTATTTGAACTTTGTGAATTGATTTCACTATTTCATATTTAATATTATGATGCACAAAAAAACAACTATTGTTATGTTTTTACAGTATAATATGCAAAGTAGGTATATTATTTTCCATAGTGAACAGAATCCTCTGATTCTTTTCTGACATTAAAAGCTAACATACAGGACAACAAAAACTCTTTCAGGTGTAAAACAGTTTGATAGTTGTTAGTATGAGATTTATGATGCATAAGATATTCAAGTAGGTATTGGACACTTTCACTTTTATAATGTAGCTCTGAAATGAAAAAGGTTTAGTGTCCCAATCACACCACAGGCTGATGCCCTCTGCTGGCCTCACTAACACCTCTTCCAAAAGAATCCTGCTTTCCCAGGACTTTCCCATCCAGGTACTCACTGGGATCAAAGAAGCTCAGCTTCAGTGGGGAACCGGTATTGGGCTACAGCTGTAAAACTTACTGTACAGTTTATACCAGATTTCATGTTAATTATTATTTTCTCTGGCAGCTAAACTTGAGCGTTAATAAAGTCACAATTTGTATTACCATGAATGAACATTACATGTTTTATATATATATATATATATATATATATATATATATATATATATATATATATACAGTGGGGAAATAAGTATTGAACATGTCGCCATTTGTCTCAGTAAATATATTTCTGAAGGTGTTGTTGACATAAAATATTCACCAGATGATGGTAACAACCCATTCAATCCACGCATGCAAAGAAATCAAACCATAGATGTCCGTAAATTAATTTATGTTTACCGTATTTTCCCGCATATAATCCGCAGACAATCCGCACCTTCATATATCCCGCGGGTTTTGGGGGTTTGTGTAAAAAAATATTGGTATAATCCGCACCCTCAGATATCCGATGAATTTTTTTGTGCAAGTTCACGATTCGAATTTCAAATGTTGCTCGCATGATGTCAATTATCCATAACTGTTCAGGCTCGGTAAACAGTGCTTGTGCGCGAAATTCAAACAATAAGACAGGGACCGGGAACCTATGGCTCTTTTGATGGCTCCATATGGCTCTTTTGACGCCGCCGCCCCCCGTCGACAGATCAATCGCTCTGCTACTTCCGCGTTCGGAGGACAGGCAGATCGCGCCGACACATCACCGGTCAGACAGCCTATCAGCGCCAGCTATCAGATTGATAATCAGCCAATCACGTCTTCTTGCATGATTGACAGGTCAGACAGCCTATCAGCGTCAGCTATCAGATTGATAGTCAGCCAATCACGTCTTCTTGCATGATTGACAGGTCAGACAGCCTATCAGCGCCAGCTGTAAGACTGACAGTACAGAGGCCAGACAACCCGTGCCAGAAAGAAAACCAGAAAGAAAAAAACTAAATTTTTTCTTATATTGAAATATTATTACGTGTAAAAAATGTGTGATATAGTCCGCACCCTTATATATCCCGCACCCCCCCTGTGGGGTTTGTAAAATCTGGTATAACCCGCGGGATATATGCGGGAAAATACGGTGATCCGCAGACGCAGATAATCCGCACCCTCATATATCCCGCGGGTTTTGGGGGTTTGTGTAAAAAAATATTGGTATAATCCGCACCCTCAGATATGTGTGTGTGTGTGTGTGTGTGTGTGTGTGTGTGTGTGTGTGTGTGTGTGTGTGTGTGTGTGTGTGTGCACGAATATAAGGTTACATTTCTGTCATGTGATGTTGTGGGGGGATTACCATCATGGTGACAAGTGGGGCTTGAACTTAATTTGAGAACAGATGTATTAATTTAGTAAGATGAATTGTATGTTAATGCTGTCAAAGCATTGTATTACTTATTAGAATGGTAGTATTTATTGAAATAATTAGTTAAAGCTATCTAAGTTTTTTTTCTACTACTTTCTCAAATTTTTTTATGCTTGTATGTAATTGGAATGAAACATTTTTACCTATTTTTCTAGAAGAAAATAGTGTAATTGTCCAGCTTAAGTTCAGTATTGATTAATTTCTTTTGTAAAAATTATTAGTTATTAATTTAGTTCATTCATCTATACAGCAGCTCTGGAGAAAACTATGATGTCATCCTTGAGCTCAGTTCAGTTTTCATACAATATGCTGTCAGATCAATGATATTGATGAATATTATGATTATAAGTGTCCCAAACTAAGAAGCCACAGTAGCAATAACCCAAAAACTCCAGCAGGTGACAGAAAGGAGAACAAAACCTTGGGAGAAAGCAAGCTCAGTCAAGGGTCCAGTTCTCATCTAGAAATCATCGCCCCAGGTCAGGTCAAGTTACTTACTAGTAATAAGACTCGTAATTTTTTACTCTTTTGTAGTTATTTTCTCTCTCTCTCTCTCTCTCTCTCTATCTCTTTTTCTCTTTCTCTCTAAAATTCCTCTGATTGGTGAGTCTAACATTTACCTGATTATCTTAACTTTTTTTTAGCCGGACCTCACAGAGCCTACAAGTGATCTGCCAGCCCTCCCAAAGCCTCCGCCGGTCCAGCCGGACCTCCCAGAGCCGCCTTGGACTGCTGCGCCACCCTGGAGCCCTGTTTCCCCACTGCCACCCTGGACTGCTACGCCACCCTGGGGCTCCGTAGCTCCCTCCAATCCGTGTTTTGTTGTCATGTCTGTCTTGTCCTCCTCCTGTTTCCCCTTCCTTACCTCCGCAAGGTGTGCAGCCTTGCGGGAGGGGGAGTTCTGTCACAGTCTCGTCGTCATCACCGTCTTGTCAAGTTCCACTTCCGGGGTCATGTCTGTGAATCCTTCTGTGTCCTTGTTTCACCTGTTTCGTTAATCACTAATCATTAGTCTCCTCAGCTGTTTGTCATTCTGTGTTTGTTATAAATTTCTCTCATGTTTCCCTTGTCCTTTTCGGTTATTGTCAGTGTTATATGGATGTGTCTAGTGTGTGGATGTTTTCTCCGTGCTCCTCAAGAGTTCAGAGCATTTGCACCCTCGAGTGCCATTTACTTTTAGTACTGCTCAAAAGTCTAATTTGAAATATAATTATTTTGAAGTGATGGTCCTTAATGTAAAATTATCTAGTGCAAGTAATAATTCCTGTTTAACTTTTGTGCTGGCTATTGTATACAGGCCACCAAGGCACCATACAGACTTTATCAAATATTTTTGCTGATTTTCTATCAGAATTAGTAATGGCTGCAGACAAAGTCATAATTGTCTGTGATTTTAATATCCTTTTAGATAATGAAAAAGACGCATTGGGATTGGCATTTAGAGACATTTTAAACTCTATTGGAGTTACAGAATATGGTAAAGTCCTTTTGTCAAGAGGAAAGAAGGAGGCAGGGTCAGCGAACTGAGACACACAAGCTAATTTTTTTACTCACAGACTTAAAAAAAAACAAAAAAAACATGCGCGCTCGTGAGCCTTGTTCTCTGCTTCCGTGCTGACTCGCGTCTTGTTCGGGTCTCTCTTCCCGTCTCTCACTTCAAGGCTGTTTATATCCGGTCTTTTCCCGCCAGTTATTGCAATGAGACAAAGGTGTTTGTCAATTTGCACTTGATCTACTTACGCACCACTCATCTCCCGACTCTCTCTCCCGCTGCAGACCTCACTGAACCACACCCCCCTCGCCACATACCCCCAAACTTGAGATGGGGAGCCGTCCTTTTTAGTGAGGTCAGTTAGCGGGCTGGTGAGTTCCGAATACTTGGGTACAAATCTTCTATAAAATCCCGCTAGCCCCAGGAGCTGCCTCACCTCCCTTTTGGTCTTGGGTTGCAGGCAGGTCGCAATTGCTGCCGTTTTATCAATTTGACGACGTACCTGCCCATGTCCTAAGTGGAAACCCAGATACCTGACCTCCACATGCCCAACCGCAAACTTCCTTGGGTTGGCAGTCAGTCCAGCCGCCCTCAGCGCCCCCAAGACTGCTGCAAGTGCTCCACATGCCGCCTCCAGTCATTACTGTAAATGATGATGTCATCTAGATAGGCAGTGGCATAGGTGGCATGCGGTCCATTAGGCGCTGAAAGGTGGCCGGAGCGCTGAACAACCCGAAGGGAAGGGGGACGAATTGGTTTAATCCAAACGGTGTTTTGAAAGCTGTCTTTTCTGTTGATAAGGGCGATAAGGGGATCTGCCAATATCCCTTCGTTAAAATTGAGCCAAACCGAGCCGATCAAGCAATTTGTCAACCCGTGGCATTGGATACGCTTCAAATTTTGACATGGCATTCACCTTGCGAAAATCCACACAGAAACGGACCAAGCCATCCATTTTAGGTACCAAAACTATCGGGCTCTTCCAGTTGCTGTGGGATTGTTCTATCACCTCCATTTCGAACATCGCCTCTAATTCGGTCTGAACCTGTGTTCAGGCAGCCTACATGGTTGACTACGGACGACTACGTCCGGTTCAGTCTCAATATGGTGCTGAATGAGATCTGTTCGACCGGGCAGGGGTGAGAGAGGCCGTCGGCAGGGATTCGCCGACCCCCGAGCACGCCACCATTTGATCCTCCGCCAGTTGGATGGCCAGGTCCTGCGACGTCGGGCGGTGGCACTGGACCCACTCTGCCATACTCCACAGAAGACGGGAGATGAGCTGCTCCAGTACCACGTGATCGATGACCTTGTCGACGTCGCTTCCCCCGGCCAACAGCGTCTGGCACTGAGGAAGGAGCCGTGCTGGGAGATAGCGCTTGTCCAGATACTCTTCTTAGGATGAGCATCCCTGGTCTCAGTGGGCCACTAAAAATGAGCCTTGAGACCATCCTTGACTAGCTCCTCTTATGCGGAGCAAGACCTCCTTTCCAGCATCGATGCTGACAACATCCAACTCCTCAGAGCTGGACCATCTGTCTGGGTTCTGGCGCAAAGGGTTCCAGCGCCTTTTTATGACCTGGTTCATGACGCCACTGACCCATGACGTGCCTTCACGCAGCGCTTGTTTTATTGATTACCCAGTGCTTCACGAGACAATTATCAAGGCATTCCCCTAGCACTTTTGATGCAGCTTGAGTGCCCATAAAAGGGAGTGATTGTTAGGCTGCTTAATTTAGGTTAGCCGGAACCGGGACAACACATTAGTCTCTGGTTATTCTGAGATTACCATGGTCAGCTGGATCCTCCTGTTGTTCCATGCGCTGATTATTGGTGGTTAGATAATGTTGTAATTCCTGAAAACTCGCTGGATCCATCTTGTGGTCAGATCATTCTGTTAGAATGATAGGTAAAGGAAAGAAACTCAGGATCCAAAAGCAAGTTAGAATGTTCATTTACTCTCACGTGAAGGAAGATAAAGTCCAGACAGGGAAAAAAACACAAAGGAAATATCCAGATGAAAAGGGTCCAGATGGGACAGGGTAAAGGCGAGCAGGACCGCAGGACTGTGACAAAGGGACACAATGGGGAACTCCATGGTGCCGATGATCCGAAACAGAAGGTCAGCAAAGTCCAACACATACAGGAGGTCTGTAACAGTCTGACAAACAGGTGAGTGAGAGAGGTGATTAAATAGTGAGAGGTGATCAGGTGCAGATGGTGGCTGTGATGATGTGGCAATCAGTGACCACGCTTCCAACACAACCACACAAACACAGAGAGAAAGAATCAATGAACCCATGAACGGTAACACCGTGACTCTACTAGAAACTCCCCGGTGAAGGTCATGAATCCATCTCCAAACAGACCGAATTGGATTTAATATTTGAATTCAATTGTTGTCAATATAATAATCATACACTGTTTGACTGTTGGCCATATTAGAACTGGTCCCCCGACTGAGCCTGGTTTCTTCCAAGGTTTTTTTCTCCATTTAGTTCTTCATTCATACTTCACCTGCTGGAGTTTCGGTTCCTTGCCGCTGTCGCCTCTGGCTTGCTTAGTTGGGGACACGTAATTCTTCAATTACATTGATTCGTCTGCTCTGTTAGAGCTGTTGTTCAGCCAAAACAAACTTTATTTTTATTGTTTTCCTATGACCACTGTAAAGCTGCTTTTAAACAATCTGTGTTGTAAAAAGCGCCATATAAATAAAAGTGACTTGAAATAATGAAGATTTCTGTATCAGTTCAGGCTGGTTTACAGGTCCTTGTCTGGCCACCCCTATGAAAATATCCTGCCTCTGGCACTGGTTGGGAGGGAGAAAGTGTTTCTCATTCACAGTGTATAAATATGAGCAGATGACTGACTTCTGTTCAAGAGTGAATCCTCATCCTACAGCAGAAGTTTCTCAGACACTTATTGAACATGCATCTACACTCGATATTTGTTCTTGTCTCAATGGGTAAGTCTTGTTTAAACTTTATTATAAGATTCAATTAGTTAACATTATTAATGCGTTAGGCATCACAAATGAAAACAAATAATAATCCTTTATAATACTTGTTAAATCTAGATTATTAATTATATATTATTAATTAATGTCTTTTTTTTTCTTGTCTATTTGAAAAGTTAAAAATTTATTTTATACACTTGAAACAAAAATGGTTCGAAATATCACTAAAAGTTGTTCACTGGTTTGTAATCACAGGGGAACCACTTTAAGTGCTCCATCTATAAAACAATAATACTTTTATAATATAATTGTTTTTTTGGGGGTTTTTTCTCGAGTTTTTCTTTAACCATAACTCACTCAGTAAGTTTACGTGACATGTTAAGGTAATCTCTTGCTTCTAAATATGACCTGCACTATTTCAGAACCATTCCAGAAGCCAGATGCAATTTTCAGCCTGTCATGAATTATGTTTTAATCAATAGTGATCAACTCCTTTTTTCAATAATCTTGCATATGAAAGGAAGATTTGAAATTGGTCTGTAGTTGCTCAATATACTGTTATCCAGTTTGATCTTTTTCAGGAGGTCTAAACTACTGCAGTTTTCAGGGAGTTTGAACTTAGGCTTTTACCACTTCTAAGAAATTCTTTACAGTTAAACACACTTTTGAAAAAAGTATTGGAGAGTGTGTCAAAGGACGGAAGTTGATGTTTTAAGATGCTGCACTGTTTCTTACAAAGATTCTCCAATTCATTCAATTGCTTCAAAATCAGACATAGTATCTACGTTCTGAGGATGTGGTCTGATCTGTCTCACATCTTCGTAGCTCAATATGCTAAACACCTTTCTGATGTTAATAATCTTCTTAAACAAAAAATACCTTTTTGCTGTCTGAGAACATTTCATAAGGAATGGGTCTTGGGGATGTGTTTTATGGAAGCAAAATGTGTGTGTGTGTGTGTGTGTGTGTGTGTGTGTGTGTGTGTGTGTGTGTGTGTGTGTGTGTGTGTGTGTGTGTGTGTGTGTGTGTGTGTGTGTGTGTGTGTGTGTGTGTGTGTGTGTGTGTGTGTGTGTGTGTGTGTGTGTGTGTGTGTGTGTGTGTGCGCGTGCGTGCGTGCGTGCGTGCGTGTGTGTGCATGTGTGTGTGTGCGGGTGTGTGTGTTTTTTATGTTGCTGTTAATAATACTTGAGAAAAAAGCCTTTCTTTGCCTTTCTCCACATTGAAACCCTGAAGGCTTTCCTTATAGATGTTATAATAGATATAAGAAGTCTTCCAGCAAAACCTGTTTTTCTGAATTGTCTTTTCATAGTTTGCACTGCTGTTGAGTTTCTCAAAGGTGCATTTCTCTGCCACTCTTCCTCCTTAGTTTACATGAGAAATGTCATCAATTACTCTTCATTTTGAGTTAAAGAAATCAAGGAGGAAAATAAACAGCCCACAGATATGCTTGGTGTTTAACCCTCAATTTAAGATTCATCTTGCAGATAATTGTCAGTTAACAATTAAAAGGATGATCACAACATCAGAAATTTTACTTTAAAATCTCAAATTTACTAAACGAAAAAAAGTTAAATTTTCAAGTTAATCTCAGCAGAGTAACTGCTGAAGTGAAGTTTTTGCACATAATGATACAGTGAAGATCTGTTAATGTTCTATTGAGATTTAAAATGTTTCTATTTCGTCTGTGTTTGTTGGTCACCTTTGAGCTGAAGAGTAGAGCCTGTGCTTCAGTCCTGAAGACCAACAAACACTGAGAATATGCTGCATTGTGCTTTATTAATAAAGTCAATAACTGTGTAAGCGCTTTTAATACACAGTATATTCCTATATTACCCAGAATGCATTGTTTTCTACAGTATACAATAATACCTCGGTTTACGAGTTTAATTCGTTTCAAGAGCTAGCTGGTAAACCAAAATGCTCCTACACCAAAACAAATGTCCCCATAGGAATGCACTAAAAATCAATTTATTCGTTCCACACGACCACAACCACAAATGCCCATTTTAAATATTTATTTGGTGTTACCCTATTAATTGCAGTTAAAATTATAACCATTAGGATCTCATATAAATACTAATTAATAATTGACAATTAAACTCTAAAAATACTTGACAATTTACCGTAATGCACTTCAGCTGAGGAGATGAGAGGAGGGAGGAGGGGGAGCGTGGAAAGCAAGGATTCAAGTGCAAATGAGTGAATTTATTATAATAGTGCAGAAAACAAACAAAGTGATAATCCAGAGAGAAAGTCGTGGAAAACGGGAGAAGGGGAGTCGCGAACGAATGAACTCACGGGAGCCGCGAACGAACGAACGCACGGGAGCCGCAAACGAACGAACACACGAGAGCCGCAAACAAACAAACACACGGGAGCCGCGAACGAACGAACGCATGGGAGTCGCGAACGAATGAAAGTACGGGAGCCCTGAACGAAAGCAGGGAGATAGGCAGATGATATGAGAATCAGGTGTGTCAGTGCTCAGTGACCACATACACACACACACACACACACAGGCAGATCTAGGAGACAATGAATTCATGAACTGTGACAGTTACTGCTTAGAGGTACTGTAGGTGTATATTTCACTAGGTGAACAAAAGCAATCACAATTAATTAATGTTAATAACAGGAGGTAAAACTGCTGTAAATCACTTATAAAAGTATCACTGTGGTCAATGAAACCAAGCCAAACCAAGTGAAGCTGAGAGAATGAACGAGTTAAGGGCTGATAAATGGGTTGGAACCCCATGACTGTGTTATGAGAGGCTGTGTTTAGGATATTTTCCACACAAAATTGCGCGTGGGTGAGGGAATTGTTTTCTCGTACACCGATACAATACTCGTACACTGATTCGACCCTCCATGCTCGTACACCAATTTGCTCGTATACCAAGTCGCTTGTAAACCAAGGTATTACTGTATTTCCATTTTGAAGGGAAAAAAACACAATATTTTACTGTTAAAATTTACTGTGTTTATTTTCAGCAGTTTTTTACAGTGTAACACCCACAGGGTTGCAGACAGAAATGAAAAACTGCAGAGAAGATCTTTATAAACATCTCGGTTTGGACAGCAATGACTCTCAGAATACCAGAATGTGGCCCTTGCTATTCAAAAAGTACCATTACAATGAGAGCAGCTTTATCAAAATTTATGTGGACATATATGTGACCTCCATCATAAATGTGGTAAGTGTCCTGCATGATATATCCTTTTATTAAGTCATTATGGGATGTCCAGCAGTTGTAATATCATCTCTCAACACTTACTTTTATCAACAGAATGAAAAGGCCCAGAGTCTCACGACACAGGTCAAAATGATGACTGTAAGTGCTTTAAAAAAAGTTTGAAACAGAATTTTGCCACTTATGATCAGATATTTGATTTGATTTCAAGCATACTGTATGTGTATTATAATCACTCTGAACTTCATATAACTTCACAGGCTTGGCCAAATATGAATATGACATGGGACAATCAGACATATTGTGGAATTAAAACATTTTCTGCCCCAAAAAACATGTTTTGGACTCCAGACATTGGTATAAGAGAAAGGTATGAAAATTATTTTTGTCAGAGCCTTTATTTGGGTCTCAGACAGTTTTGTCCTCATATTTCCATGTCAGCCCCACATGGGTAAACCCAGATTATATGAACACTGTTCAGTGTGCAGATTATGTGGTGTTAAATGCAACTGAATCAGTGCTGGAGTTAATGAGATCATTAAATGATTAATGTAGAGATGAGCATTAACAAAGATAATTGAACATAAGCAGAATCACAGAAGATAAGAGAAACACAAGAAACACGTGAAATCAACTGAAGATAAAAGAAGACATTAAATCTCCCCAGATCTCAGCAGAGGAGGATTCAACAACTACACAAACAGCATTACCAGCGTCGCACATTACTAACCAGTGACACGTCTAACAGTCACACGTCTAACAGAAGATATTTTTGAGAATGAACAGAGGTTTAGATGTTGATCTATTGAAAATTATAGTTTCATTTGAAGTCTCCATTATGATGATCAGGGTTTTTTCTGGCTGCTGTGTCAGGGTTCTGTCACTTCAGTTTGGGTTTCTAGTGTGTTGGTTGACAGAGATCTGACACTGCCCCTTTGTTGTGTCTTGTGATTGTGAACCCCCTCCCATCTTGTTCCCTCATTTCCCGTCATTGATCCCAGCTGTTTTTGCTCCTTACCTTTCCACATGTGTTCCCTATTTAATCCCTGTGTGTTTGCTGTCCTGTGTCACGTCATTGTCATTTCACGTCCAGGTCTGCTAGTTCGCTGTCGGGGTTCCCTACCGCTCCATCCATTTGCTTGTGTTATTTGTTTGTTTAGTTTTCTAATTTATCTTATGCTTTCCCTTCTGAGTTCTCTTCTTTTGTGAATTTATTTATGTTTGTTATAAATAAACCCTAATTCACCCTGAGTCCTCCTGTACTTGAATCGTGACATGCAGTGTCTGTTTGATATAGCAAGAGAAATAGTGATCAGATGACTTTAACAATTTTTTTTTTACATTTTTTTATTTTATTTTTTTTTTACATTTTTTAAAGCTTGTCATCCTATTTAAATTATATTATACGTTTCCAATCTACTGTGAGTTTCAGACACAATCCTAATCCTAAAACATCAAATAAACTTGGTACAACAACAATGGTAACATACATTATGTCTTCCAAAATGCAATGCAGCATGAAGAATGGTTATGACCCAAAACTTGTCCAGGGACATTAATGGAATGTGACATTCACAAAATCCTATCCCAACCAATTTAATTAAGTTGCACTAAGTTATTCAATGGGCAAGTAGAGAAGAGAAACGTTCAAACAGAGAAAACATTTAGTTGTTTTAACCCCCAACCAATATAACAGGAAATATACTTTAGTGTTTAAAATAAATTGACAATTGACAATAAAATAAACTTTTGAGATAATACTCTACATTAAACATATTAAAGAGGTGCACACACAAACAAAGACCATCTCTCATGAAAATGAATGCGACGTCATCTTTTATACTTCAGCAAGGGATCAACAAATCCATGATGAATGATGATGTTGGTCCTCCACGGCCCCTTTCAATCCCATCGAAGAGATACCTATCAAGTTTCTATCTCTAAAGACCCTCTTTCTTCTTGCCATAACTTTGCTAAAGAGAGTAGTGGATCTACAAGCCCTGGTTAAAGCTTTCCTCCTTCCCAGGCCAAACTATGTTCCTAAGGTTCTTACCAATATGGCATGGTCTACAGTACTGCAGGCATTCTGTCCTCCCCCCTTCGGTGATCCTGACCAGGAACGTAAGAACAAGGTCTGTCCACTGCGAGCAGGACTGCCCAGTGGCGTAAGACAGACCAACTGCTCATTTGCTTTGGGACCCTGGCATCTAAACTAACTATGAGCAGGTGGATAGTCAAGGCTATCTCTCTTCAGAGTCACATTTAACAGTGTGTAGCGTTGTGCAATGAACAGTGATTTCATCTGGGAATCTGCTGTAACAAACCATTCTAGTAGTGATGGGAAGTTGAGATAATTTTACTGACTCAACACTTTGAATCTCATTCATCAAAATAGTCAAATCCTTGCAAATTTTGTTCGTTTCAACATGATATAATTAAAATGTTACATGTCAAAGGCCAAATTCCCCAACACATCAACTTAATAACATTTAGAATGAGAAGAAAAAGTACAATGCAAGACCAAATTATGAGAAACAGAAACAATTAATCAATTGCTTAGAGTCTTCGGGATATTTACATTTATGCATTTGGCTGACACTTTTATCCAAAACGACATTGATTGCATTCAAGAAACACATTGACATTGTGATCAGTTCCTGATTCCCCTGGGGATTAAATGGCATTGGCGTTGCAAGCACCACACTTTACAGTTTGAGTTTCTGGAAATTTGCAGTTAGTTTTCCTCACAGCCTGATCAGTCTTTCGTTCATCCCGTGCCATCTTTATAATGAGCTATGAAGTCAGTACCGGAAACAGAAATGACAAGGGGTCTCATTTATAAAGGTCTCATTTTTTACTGGAAACATCCTAACAACAGCCTCTCACAAAGCCTATCACCCCTTAACTCATTCATTCTCTCAGCGTCGCTTGGTTTGATTGCATCATTCACCACAGTGATATTTTTATAAGTGATTACAGCGGTTTTACCTTGTGTTGTTAACATTAATTGTGACTGCTATTGTTCACGTTGCTAAATACGTACAGTACAGCATATAGACAATGACCTCAAGATGAGTAAGAAAGAAGGGATGAAATTCTCCCTGTAAGCAGCAAAACCCCCTCCTCTTGTCTCCATCACGCCAGCAGCGACGCTACACAAAGCTAAAGAGCGCGTTACAGTAAATTGTCAAGTATTTTTAGAGTTTAATTGTCAATTATTAAGTAGTATTAATATGAGATGTTACATTATATATTATCAAAGACAACTCCAGTACAAAACCTATAGGATGTTGCATATTTGTGGTAACACAAAATAAACAAATCAGTCTTTGAAACAACTTGTTCCTGAGTCATTTTAAAGATTCATTCAAAATTAACATCATTACATTCTAGTAATCCTGAATACTATAGCGGTGTGTTTTCAAAAGCTGAATCTTCTGTAGGATGTGGTATACGGACTGTCCTCAACCTAAAGTAGAATTAAACGTGATGATCTTTATACATCTGAGCAGAAAGATAAATAGATGTTCCCTTTCATGGGAACTTCGAGCTGCGTCAGAAAACGCTAGGGGAAACCCTTGACGTCAGTCACGTGAAGATGTGTACAACCAATGGGAAATTTACGCGTGTGAATGCAAGTCGCGGGAGTGACGTCATGAACAGAGCATAAAAGCGCGCCGGAACCCGGAAGTGACAGCTTTGAGTGTCTTCAGCGTGCGTGTGTCAGAGAGTTTGTGCTTGCGAGTTTCAAACCACCCTTTGGATTACGTGCGTTGTGATTATGGCGGAACAGGCATTTACACCGTGTGTTTCTCCTTGTACCCGTTTCATTACGGGAAAGGACACACACATTCAGTGCGTTGTCTGTCTGGGAGCGGAGCACGCTCGGTCAGCGCTTGAGGGCGGTGATTGTGAGAACTGCGAGAGGTTCTCATTGCGTACTCTCCGCTCCCGTCTGGCAGTATTTGCGGATACTAACCAGACTCGCGTTCTTCAAGGTTCGGGACCCGCTGCGGCTGAGGCTCGGCGGCATTCTCAATCTTGGGGATCGCAAATGGATCTCACGGAAGGTTGCGGGGCGGGTGAGCCCGTCTCGCAGTTCGACTGTGTTGATCCCAGTTCCAGCCGGAGGTTGGAAGCACGCGTTTCAGGCGCGGTTTCTTCCAATCCGACTTGGACTTCGGTGCTATCATTATCCTGCTCTGAGGAGGAGGAGGTGATTAGCATCGATCCGGTTGAGGAGGCTTCGCCACCCTCTTCACCGGCGTACGAGGAACTGATCGAGGTTGTGACACGAGCAGTCTCTCGTCTGGACATTGATTGGCCGGCAGAGACTAGGAACGCTCGTCCCAGCAAAAGTAAGTTGGATGAGCGTTACCTTCCAGCTCGTGTCGCTCCCCAGCGCCGGGCAATGCCTTTCTTCCAGGATCTCCATACTGAGGTGTCGAGATCTTGGAAAAAGCCAGCTTCCGATAGGGTGCATACGTCGTCCAGTGCGATGTACGCTACTCTTACCGGAGCTCATCCTTATGGTTACGGAGGGATGCCGAAGGTGGACGAGGCTCTTGCGGGATACCTTGTGCCCCATTCGGCATCCACTATTAAAGCCCCGGCGCTCCCCACCAAACCGTTGCGAGTTACATCATCACTGGTGGGAAAAGCATATTCTGCCTCTAGTCAGGCTGCAGCGTGCCTGCACACCACGGCACTGCTGCAGGCCTACCAAGCAGATTTGCTGGGAGACCTCGATCAAGGAGGCGGTATTGGTCCCGAAGCAGTGGCAGAGCTGCGTCGGGCCATGGATTTGTCTCTCCGAGCCACTAGAGAAACGGCCTTCTCTGTCGGTCGCTCAATGGCAGCTCTGGTGGCTACGGAGAGGCATTTATGGCTCAATCTTTCAGCCATAAAAGATAAGGACAAGTTCGTTTTGTTGGACGCCCCTCTGTCCCCTTCGGGCTTGTTCGGCGACGCCGTAAAAAGCGTTGTCGATAAGTTTCAGGAGGCTGCACGGCAGCAGGTGGCGTTCAGCAAAGTCCTTCCCCGCCACCCTTCACGTGAGCCCAGTAGCCAAACACGGGCTCACAGTTCCTCGTACAGGGCCTCACAGAAGGAGAGTGTTGCATCTCGTTTACCTCCCCCTAATAAAGGGAGGTCGGTACAACACTCTCGGGCCCAGCCTTCTGGTAAAAGGATGGATCTGAGGAACATCCTAAATGCCAAGAAGGCTACCTCTAAGCGTTCCTGACGCCAGAGGCAAGCCGCACCAAGGCGGTCAGCTCCGTGTCCGGTTCCCGAGGGAGCCCGTCTCGGAGGCACTGCCCCCTCTAAGGAGGGTCCTAGAGCATTCCACCAGTACGGTGTCCGGAAACCCCGGCCCTGTGGTGTCTCTGCTCGTATCAGAGATCAGTCTCGAGAGACTGATTCCCTTAGTAGAGTTCCAGGCCGCATGGTTGCGTCTGCCGGGCATCTCTCAATGGGTCCTGCGCACAGTAACCTCCGGGTACAAAATTCAATTCGGGGCTTCACCACCCCGTTTTATGGGGATCCTATCGTCCGCGGTAGGGCCCCAGCAGGCTCTGATTATGGAACAGGAAGTAGACTCTCTGCTGGAGAAAGGGGCCATCGAGTATGTGCCCCTTACAGACAGACAGTCCGGTTTCTTCAGCCGATACTTCATAGTTCCGAAGAAGGATGGAGGGTTGCGGCCCATTCTGGATTTGCGTCTTCTAAATCGCACTATCTTGCGTCTAAAATTCAAAATGTTGACGCTCAGGCAGATTGTGACGCATATCAGGTCCGAGGACTGGTTCGTCACAATCGACCTAAAAGACGCATACTTCCACATCTCCATCCTTCCTCAGCATCGGAAGTTCCTACGGTTCGCCTTCGGGGGGAAGGCGTACCAGTATCGTGTACTTCCGTTCGGCCTATCGCTCTCACCCCGCACGTTCACGAAGGTCGTGGACGCTGCACTGGCTCCATTGCGGTTACAAGGCATCCGTGTCCTCAATTATATAGACGATTGGCTAGTAATAGCCCAATCGTCTCAGTTAGCAGCACGTCATCGAGATGTCGTGCTTGCTCACATGCAGGAGCTGGGGTTAAGGTTGAACACCAAGAAGAGTGTGCTTTCTCCTGCTCAGAGAACCACCTTCTTGGGAGTCATTTGGGACTCGGAAACAATGTCTGCTCAGCTATCCCCCGGGCGCATTCATTCCATTCGATCAACTGTCGAGGGCATAAAATTAGGCCAGCTACTCACTGTCAAACACTTTCAGAGAGTGTTAGGGCTCATGGCAGCAGCGTCCAGCGTTATACCGCTCGGCCTGCTACACATGAGACCCCTGCAGTGGTGGCTCAGGACCAAAGGGTTTTCCCCGAGGGGCAACCCGCTTCGCACAATCAAGGTCACGAGGCGATGCCTACGCACCTTGACCCTGTGGAAGAACATCTGGTTCCTGTCACAAGGCCCCGTGTTGGGGGCTCCGTCTCGACGAGTAACTCTGTCAACGGATGCCTCCCTCACAGGTCGGGGGGCGGTTCTGAGGGACCGCTCCTCACAAGGGCTTTGGAGCTTGCGGCACCAGTCCTGGCACATAAACCTGCTGGAGTTACTGGCGGTCCGCAGAGCGCTACTTGCTTTCCTCCCGGACCTAATTGGGCATCATGTCACTGTTTTCACAGACAGCATGACAGTGGTGGCTTAAATCAATCACCAGGGAGGTCTTCGTTCTCGTCCAATGTACAAATTGGTGAGACAAGTTCTTCTCTGGGCCCAGGGCAAGCTGCTCTCACTCAGGGCAGCTCACATCCCTGGAGTCCAGAACATAGGAGCAGACTTCCTGTCGAGGCAGGGGCCGAGGCCCGGGGAATGGCGGCTCCACCCCGAGGTGGTGGAGCAGATTTGGAAGAGATTCGGGAAGGCACAGGTAGACCTGTTTGCCTCGGTCGAGAATACTCATTGCCCTCTATGGTTCTCCTTAACGTACCCAGCGCCGCTGGGGCAGGATGCCATGATGCAGGTGTGGCCGAGGCTACACCTGTACGCTTTCCCCCCGATTGTTCTGCTCCCGGGAGTTCTGGCCAAAGTTCGTCGGGACAGGGTCCGTCTCACGCTGGTGGCCCCCTTTTGGCCCAGCAGGATCTGGTTCTCGGACCTGGTATCCCTCCTAGACGGAGTCCCCTGGGAGATTCCGGTCAGGGGGGATCTTCTGTCCCAGGCGGAGGGTTGTGTTATTCACCCCCGTCCAGAACTTCTGAAGCTGAAGGTCTGGCCCCTGAGGGGGTCCAGTTCTTCGAATCTGGTCTCACAGCCGAGGTTGTAGAGACCATCCTTCAGTCCAGAGCTCCCTCCACGAGGAAACTCTACGCTCTAAAGTGGAAGCTCTTCTCTGCTTGGTGTAGCGTAAGGCAGTTAAACCCAGTAACCTGTCCCGTTGGCAAAGTGCTGGAGTTCCTGCAGGAGAAGTTTGCGACAGGGTTGTCCCCTTCTACCTTGAAGGTTTATGTGGCTGCCATAGCGGCTTGCCACATACCTTTGGGAGGGGTGTCCTTGGGCAGGGACCCCCTAGTCTCTCGTTTCCTTCGTGGCACTCTAAGGCTGAGACCTGTGGCACAGACCAGGGTTCCTGCCTGGGACTTGTCTTTGGTACTCCAAGGCCTGTCCCAGGCACCCTTTGAACCATTAGAGGAGCTTCCTATTAAACTCCTCTCCCTAAAGACCCTTCTTTTGCTGGCTATCACCTCGCTTAAGAGGGTCGGGGATCTTCAAGCTCTCTCGGTGGTTCCTTCTTGCCTCGAGTTTGCGCCCGGGATGACGAAGGTTTTTCTTCACCCGAGGCCAGGCTATGTCCCTAAGGTTCTTACGAACGTGGCTCGGTCTATCATGCTACAGGCCTTCTGTCCTCCCCCCTTTGACGATCATGAGCAGGAGCGAAAGAACAAGGTCTGTCCAGTACGAGTACTGGACGCTTACGTCCTCAGGACTGCTACCTGGCGTAAGTCAAACCAACTGTTCGTTTGTTTTGGGGCCCCTGAGGGGGCTCCAGCTTCCAAACAAACCCTAAGCCGATGGATAGTCGAGGCTATCTGTCTGGCTTATGAGTCGGCCGGACATGCTTCTCCCCTGAGGGTCCGGGCCCACTCCACTAGGAGCGTGGCGACCTCCAAGGCGTTTCTCTCAGGAGTTTCCCTTGCTGATGTTTGTGCTGCGGCTGGCTGGTCCTCACCGCACACCTTTATGAGATTCTATCAGTTAGATCTCGATTCCGCTCCGGGAACGAGGGTGCTCTCTCAGTGAGCTGAGACACATCCGTAGGCCGGCGTCGCTGAGGTGACGTTGGTATAACGTTCCCCTAGCGTTTTCTGACGCAGCTCGAAGTTCCCATGAAAGGGAACGTCTCGGGTTACGTATGTAACCCTGGTTCCCTGAAGGGGAACGAGACGCTGCGTCTTCGCCTCAGCTCCTTGCGCCTCCGGGCCCGCTTCAGACACTCTTTTGCTGTCACTTCCGGGTTCCGGCGCGCTTTTATGCTCTGTTCATGACGTCACTCCCGCGACTTGCATTCACACGCGTAAATTTCCCATTGGTTGTACACATCTTCACGTGACTGACGTCAAGGGTTTCCCCTAGCGTTTTCTGACGCAGCGTCTCGTTCCCCTTCAGGGAACCAGGGTTACATACGTAACCCGAGACGTTTTACACTGCTATTCCAGCATGTTTACATTCATTAAACAAACTAAATTAATCTTAATTTAAAAGTATATCATGGATTCCCAAATTACATGATAAAGTTTGTATCAGAAGGTTTTCTTCCTCCATACTGTTTTAAATGAGACAGTCTCTGTGATGTATGTGGCTGAGAAATGTGAGCTCTAGTGTGTGCAGCCTTCAACATGAGATGCAGCTCTTGTTTTGCTGGTTGAGGAGTTTATTTAGGACTGCAAATAAACTGACCCGTGACCCTCCAGCAACAGGACTGGACACCCCTGACAAAACATGGTCTTCAGAAGACTGCAAGATAAATTTGATTTGATTTGATTTCCTGCTCTTTTTAATAATCAGTGTTCATTTTTATTTCATACATTTAGCATCAAGACAGATTTTGGAACAAAGGAGTCTCCGAATGTCCTGTTGTTCTGTTTCGGCTATACAGCCACATCTGACATTTTATCTCTGACCACGGCCTGTAAGATGGATCTCTACAAGTTTCCCTTCGAAACCCAGAGCTGCAAAATAACACTTCAATCTACAGTGTATTCAAGTAAAATTCAAGATATCATGGTTTCAAGATTCGAGATTCTTCAACCTAAAACCAAAGAAAATTAGTTGATTGATAGTAAAATATTTGCCAAAATTCAATTAAATTGATACATTTTAATTTTCACCTTAAAAAGGCAGTGGCATTAAATACATTATTAATTCATATTAATTCATTCTTATGAATTTTTTTGTATGATTTAATGTTACACCAAAATGTATAATGTATACAGTATAGAATCTGTTATTTTTTTTTCTTCATTTTCAAAGTCAGCATGTAAATTCTGTCCAGTATATGGTTATCCAGTGTCCTTCAGTCAGTCATGTTGACTGAGTAAAAACTCATCTCTAAGCAGTGGCTACTGTGATGCAAACGATTGCAAGAGAGCAAACCATAAGGCTGTATAATGTGCTGAAATATGGCTTATTCATGATGTTATATGGTTGCTAGGGTAACCTAAATTGTTGTTAAAAGTCACAAAGCCTGACCATTACACAATTTTGCGCTTGTCACTAACTTTACATACTTAACTTTTCATTAGATGTCAGACATCTACAGAAACTGTGATGAAGAATTAATTAAATTAAAATAATTTAATTAAAGTTCTATTTGATGGTGATCAGCATTTGCTTTAGTTCTTGCTGCTCTTTACTTGTAGCTTTATGTATGTATGCACATTTGTTAAGAAAAAAGAAGATTTGACCAGATTGCAATGGTTAAGTACTGGTGATGACTTTATCATCATATAGTGGTCTTATTCACTGATCTTAGCACTCATAACTATATACATATATAATACTTAACTATATTTATATTACATCAAATCTTTGATGTTAGAACTTTATACTTTTTTAACATACAATGGAGTTCACTTATCTCGACTCACGGTTAACTCACCAATCCTATTATGTCCATGTTTTTGAAGTGGAACCGCCAATTTCCCTATTTGGAGACTTTTGGAGACTCTCTGAAGTGAAAGCACATTTCGTTCTTACTCTTCTCGAGGAGCAGCGAGTGCTGCCGCATCCCCATCCCAAAGTTCAAGTTCAAGTTCAAGTTTATTTCTAAAGCACATTTAAAAACGGCCGAGGCCGACCAAAGTGCTGTACAAATATTAATGAGAAATACACAAAAAAAAATAAAAAATAATATATATATATATATATATATATATATATATATATATAAAAAATAAAAACAATTCTGTTAAAAGATTAAAAAGGTAGAAGGCAAAGAGTATAATCACTATATACACATATGCATATCCACAGATACACATACGTGTACATCCAATACACACATACTCTCACGCATATATGGAAATACACACATCTGTATAAAACCACAAACATAGATTAATATACTCAAATGTCCACAGTTACATATCGAATGCGACAGAGAACAGATGAGTTTTAAGACTGGTTTTAAACTCCGATAAACTGGAAGCCATTCTGACCGAATTTGGAAGATTGTTCCAGAGCGTGGAGCCAGCCACTGCAAAAGCTCGATTTCCTCTGGTCTTTAGGCGGGTTCTGGGGATCTTTAAGAGGCGTTTACCCTCCGATCTTAGACCTCTCACAGGAGTGTAAAAGTGAAGGAGATCAGTCAGATACGAGGGAGCTAGATAATTTAAAGCTTTAAAAACAAGTAATAGGATTTTATACTCGATCCTAAACTGGATGGGCAACCAGTGTAGAGAGCGCAAGAGGGGCGTAATGTGCTCGAATTTGTTGCGTCTCTTTAAAAATCTAGCAGCAGCGTTTTGAACTATTTGCAGTCTGGAAATTTGCTTCTTAGAGATCCCATAGTACAGGGAGTTGCAGTAATCCAGTCGCGATGTGATAAAGGCATGAATCACAGTCTCTAAAGAGCTCTCAGAAAGGAAAGATTTGATTTTAGCGAGGGAGCGAAGGCAGAAAAAACTTGAACCAACAACCGAACTTATTTGCTTATCAAATTTTAGACAGTTGTCAATAACCACTCCTAAATTTCTCACTTGGGGAGAGGAGGAAGGACTTAATGATTCAAGATCGATAGGAATTTGTGTTCCAGAGTCAGAGGGGCTGAAGACAATGACTTCCGTTTTATCGGAGTTCAGGAAGAGGAAGTTGTTTGAGAGCCATGATTTAACATCATCTAGACAAGCTGATAGAGTATGGAGAGCAAATTTGTCTTTTCTTGTTACAGGCAGATAAATTTGCATATCATCAGCATAGCAATGAAACGAAACACCATGTTTTCTAAAAATAGAGCCCAAGGGAAGTAAATAAAGAGAAAAAAGAGTGGGAGATAGAATAGAGCCCTGAGGAACTCCGCAGCTTAGAATGCCTAAGGAGGAGGTGAAACTACCGACTTTAACTGAAAAGCTTCGATTTGTTAAAAAGGATTTAAACCAACTTAAGACCTCCCCCTGAAGCCCGACGCATGTTTTCAAGCGTGAGATGAGAATCTCATGGTCAACTGTATCAAAGGCCGAGGACAGATCAAGCATAACTAAAATAACAGAATCGCCTGAATCAGTGGCCATTAAAACGTCATTAAGAACTCTAACAAGGGCCGTTTCGGTACTGTGCATTGTTTTAAAACCAGACTGAAGCGTCTCATAGATTTTGTTTTCAGCTAAAAAGGAGTTTAGCTGTAGTATCACAATTTTTTCCATCACCTTGGAGATGAAGGGTAAAACAGATATGGGCCGGAAGTTGGCTAAGCTATAAGCATTTAGTGAGGGTTTCTTTAAAACTGGGGTGACCATGGCGATTTTTAAGCTGTCTGGGACAGACCCTGAATGCAGACACTTATTTAACAAGGACACTAGTCCTGATCCAATAACGTCAATCAATTGTTTCACATAACGAGGGTGTATTGAATCAAAAGGACACAGGGAAGGTTTAAGTTTTACAATTACTTCCTTAACTGATTGTAGCGAGACAGAGTTAAAAGTAGACCAGAGGGCAGGTGGATTGCCAAGCGTCAAGATGTCATGATCAGCTGCTTGTATCTGGGCTCTCAGATTAGTTACTTTGTCACTGAAATGTCTCACAAAATCTTCACAGAGTGTAGAGGTAGGGTTTTGAAAAGGACTCATGGGAGGATTTAACACTGAATTTATAACAGAGAAAAGAATTTTAGGAGTGTGGTGGTGTTTGTCAATCAGATTAGAGAAGTAAAGAGATTTGGCTGTCTTAACAGCATACTGATACAGGGTCAAACAGTTTTTGAGAATATCAAACGAAATTTGCAGTTTGTTCTTTTTCCATTTCCTTTCAGCTTTCCTACATGATTGTCTTAGAGAACGAATATTTTTATCAACCCATGGCTCGGATTTAAGTTTTGGCTTAAGAGACTTAAAAGGAGCAGCCACATTTAAAACATCCAGCCATATAGAGTTTAAAACTTCAAAATGTTGTTTAGCATCAAGTTCAGCTAATGTAGATTCAAGTGGCATAGAAAGACTGGCTTCATTATAGAGCTTTGTAAAATCCTCACAGAACAGTGGTGAGTAAACACGGGTCAGTCTTACGTCAGATGCTGGTTTATAGGAGATGGCAGGAAGAGACATTTTAAAAATGATAGGAGAGTGATCCGATATGATTGATTCAATCACTTCATTGTCAGTAATCAATAGTCCAAGAGACAAAATTAAGTCCAGGGTGTGACCATGGTTATGTGTAGGGAGTGTAACCCATTGTCTTAGATTAAAAGAGTCAATGATGTTCAAGAACTCTAACGTTAGTTGCTTCGATGGGCAACACACATGGACATTAAAATCACCTAATAAAATAATCTGATCATAATTTGTGATGAGATCCCCTATAAACTCTGTGAATTCTGCTATAAAGCCTTTAGTTAAGTGCGGTGGCCGATAAATTAGAGCTAAAACAATGGAATCATGCCAGTCAAGTAGTAATACCTGGACTTCGAAGCTCGTGAAATTTGCGGACGGTAACGTCCGACATCGGGAACTAAAATTGTTCTTTGTGATAATAGCTAGTCCTCCGCCTCTTCCCACAGGACGGGGAGAGTTATAAAAACAGTAGTCACTAGGAACAAGTTCTGAAAAAGGGCTCAAATCTCCTACCTTCACCCAAGTTTTGAAGTTTTTTCACTTTACTGCAGCTTTATTTAAGCTGAGAATTAACATCGTTAAGACGATTTTTATGTTTTTGGTGTGTAGTTCATTTTGTGTCTTTCTCCATTCTCAATGTGTAATTCTGTTCGTTTTTGCTAATGAACGTTCGTTTTGTTATGATGAGTGAAATTAACGTAAATTAACTTGCTATTGTAATCTAGCAGTTAATAACAATAATGGCAGTTAATAATAATCAAAGTTCATTTAAAGTTTGTAATGTCACTGTTTTTATTCAGTATAGTGAAGTTTCATTTAATTTGAGGTAATCAGTGCAGAAATTAGTTAAGTTGTTGGGATTTACGCAAAGCTTAATTTATTGTTTATAATGTCAAATTATTTGACTATCTGTTAATTATCTCAATAAGACAATAATGAAATCTCCATACCGCTGTCACTCGTCCTGTAGGAATGGATTTGCGTACAGTCTGTAAATATGACCTGAGTCATGTACTGTGGTGTAAATGTTCAGAGAAGATAAAGAGGATCTTGCCCTTGAGCGAGACGCTTAAACCTGCATTGCTGCATGTCTGGTGTATAAGTACAGAGCATGGCTGTCCTCATGATCTCTGCAGCTCGGTGTGGAGCTCGGGGAGAAAGGAAAGGGTCACATGAAGCTGGCATTTTATGGCTCACGGAGAATAACTACCAGCAGCTCATCACATGTGGGACAGGCAGGCTGTGAGTGATCAAAGAAATCGTCAACCAACCGTCCTCTGCTCGCCTAGGTTTGTAGGGAGTGTGCTAATTCATAGATAATTCTGATTGTGAATATCATGCTTCTGTCCAGGGCACTGTTTGTATTATTACTGTTTTGTATATTGAAAGTAAATGTATACTTTTATGTCTGCGTTAGGACAGAATGATTATAATGATAATGTAAAAAAATAATTCCTTTTCGATTACATAATCAGTTGAGACATGTACAATCATGCATCCCATTTCCCATTTGATTAAGATCACATATATATATATATATATATATATATATATATATATATATATATATATATATATATATATATATATATATATATATATATATATATATATATCATTGTACTCTCTCTCGCTCTCTCTCTCTCTCTCTCTCTCTCTCTAATATATAAGAATAACAATAACTAATAATTAATAATAAGCTTTTTACAACAAGTTTATTTTAAGGAAATGATCAATCAGTATTTAATTATGCTAATGGTTGTCAATATGCGTAAAAGAGATCAATGTGTTGCAGCTAAAAATTAATATACAGCATTAATATATTAATAAATTAATATATGCTTCTTGCATCTGTTTTTCTGATACTGTCACGGCTCTGTCATTCTAGTTTGGTCTTTTTGAGTGTCTGTTGACAGAGCCCTGACGCTGCCCCTTTATTGTGACATGTCATGGTGTAACCCCGCCAACCTTGTTACCTCGTTTCCCTTGAGTGTTGTCAGCTGTTCTCAGCTCGTTACCCTTCCTCATGTGTTCCTATATATAGCCCTTGTGTTTGCAGTCTGGTGCGGTCCAGGGTCCAGGGTCCAGGGTCCAGGGTCCAGGGTCCAGGGTCCAGGGTCCAGGGTCCAGGGTCCAGGGTCCAGGGTCCAGGGTCCAGGGTCCAGGGTCCAGGGTCCAGGGTCCAGGGTCCAGGGTCCAGGGTCCAGGGTCCAGGGTCCAGGGTCCAGGGTCCAGGGTCCAGGGTCCAGGGTCCAGGGTCCAGGGTCCCTACCTTGCCCCTTGGTTTGTTTATGTAACAGTCTTGTGTTTATTATCTGGTTTATGTTATTTTTTCCCCTCGTGGGCATTTATTTTGTTATTAAATCCTTTCCCTGCGTTTGGGTCCTCACCCGTTCTTGAATCGTGACGGATACTTGAAATTCTCTCTAGGTTTATTGCTGTATATTAATTTTTGTGTTTTTTTTAAATAAAACTGTGGTTGAATTCAACCTCCCCAGGACTCTGTGTCTGTATAATCCAGAAGTGACAATGGCATGTATTTATTTTGGTTAATAGTGTGTAATTGTAAATGTTATATGCAATACATTAAATGCAATTTAATTTTATTCGAGATAACAAATGTGATGTGGTCAATTAAAGTTTGTTAGGTTACTTTGCAATTCAAAGTGATCTGTGTGTCACGAAATGTGGCGTGAATGTTCAGAGAAGATAAATAGGATCTTGTCCTTGAGCAACATTTGCATTGCTTCAGGGAGATCAGCACTAATAAATTCATGATTCTGTCACGATGATGGCATTGCGTGAAAATTATACAAACAAATCCCACTAAATCACTATCAGGTGTCTTTGATCGCACAACATTTTGTAGAGATAAATTATACTGCAATAATTATTGCTATTGTTTTATCTCCCAACCCCACTTATATGTTAAAAGATCAAAATATCTTATGATTTTTCAACTCATGACTCATTTAAACAATCTGTCCATAGCAAAATACCTGCTTTACTGTCACTACTGACACAACATAATAATATAATAATAATTAAATTAATTTACTGTTAATTTAATGTTATTTATGACTGTCACAGCACAGTTTATCCGGGACTCTTATTTTGTGTTTTTGGTCACGTTGTTTTGTTCCAGAATTTTCCTCACTCATCAATTGTCATGGTCACTAATCATCACAGGTGTTTGTCTTTTTTGTCTCTCAACCCCCCAAATGTTGTTTTTATTTAAAATTGTATTAATTAAAAAATTAAAAAGTTACACTGTAAAATCGGTGTACTTACACAGTACTTTCCGGATTATAATGTAAAGTGTTACCCATGTGCTTTATAAAGACAAAGTTGAAGAACCCAGAGAAAATAACGTTAAACAAAGCAAACACTGATCACCATCAAAACTTTTGTTAAAACATTTACATCTAAACCTCTTAATTCTCAGAAAGAGCTTCTGTAGACACCTTACATAAATAAAGACAAACTGGTTAGTAACAAGTGTAATAACGTGTAATGACTGTGAGTCAATTGTAGTTCTTGTGTCTCTCTTTTTTGTCTGTTCTTGTTTTTTCACTTTCCTTTAGTGATTCTGTTTATTATCATTAAGTGATCATCACTAATGCTGTTACGGTTCACAGAAGAAGACCCGACGAGCACAAAAAACTAACGCAAAATGCCTTTAATGCTGGAACTCAGGAGCATGTAACTGATAATGACCAGCAAAGGAATGAACAAAAACAGGCAGACTATATACACACACAGCAAATGAAGAAGATAAACAGTAACACAATCAAACCAATTAGACACCATGGAAACAACTGAATTCTAACACAGACAAGACAAGTCCACAAAACCTGAGATAAGTATAAAAAATGCTCAGTTTACCTAATGATTTAATTATCTCATTAACTTCCTCACTGATTCAGTGTTATTTTAACGCTCAGTAGTGTGGACACATATGCACACCGAGGAGTGTTCATGTAACTGGGAATTTTGCTGTGTTGTTCTTTAGTTGTTACACACATTAGAAGAGTTTGCCTTTATAAACCCGACATGTTCCTCACTATTTATATTTTATAAATGCAGTGATGATAATTATTTTTATATTTGTTTAATTTGAATTTGGAAAAACCAAAGCAGGAAGTGATATACAACAAATAAGGAAGAAGTTTGCATATTCAAATCATGATAAAAATTGAAATAAGAAATTGAAACATCATCTAGATAATATAGTTTGAAAAATAACATAATTCATGTGCTGAAGTGAAATCCCCATTTGTTTGCTTCTTATTTTATTTACTTTGTATTAGTTACTTCTTCTTTAACACGTATGTTATTCATGGTGGCTGTGTTTACCTATATTTTTCTTACTACTGAATAAATACTAAACAAGATAATTAATAATTAGATATAATTAATAATTAGAGTGTTAGGAGAAATAAAAGCAGGAGCCAAAATTCACGTACGGACATAGCATCATACTTGGTTGATGGAGAGAGTGGAAAAAGGGCAGCTTGGAGGAGAGTGTTCAAGGTGGAAGCCGCTTGCAGAGGCAACTTCGTGCTTGGGTCAACTCCTGATGCGTGGGGAGGGACGAAGAAAGTTGAAAAGTGTAAAGATGGTGTCAGTGCTGAGGGTTATAGATGGAAAGATGAATGGCTGAGACAGCTGACCTTGAAAGATTCTTCAAACAGCAAGCAAAGTATTATTTAGATGATTATTTGTTCGTTTATCTGCTGTAAAAAATATTTTTATGTAGAGAATAAAAATTCAAGTATGATATAGAAATGTTTAACCACAATTATTTATATCAGTGTGCTTTAACATTGAGCTGACTCCGGTGCTGAGTGCCACATATTACTGGCGCTTGCAGAAGAATGAAATGTGAAACCAAGGGCCTGCATGCTTCTTATATGGTAACAAACTTCTAGTAATAGTTCTAGTAAAACTTCTAATCTAGTTCACATCAAGTCAAGTCACCTTTATTTATATAGCGCTTTTTACAATACAAATTGTTTCAAAGCAGCTTTACAGTGGTCATAGGAAAACAATATAAACATAGTTTGTTATTGGCTGAACAGCAGCTGTAGAAGATCAGGTGAATCAATAAAATTGAAGAATATTAAGTGTTAACTGAGCAAGCCAGAGGCGACAGCAGCAAGGAACCAAAACTCCAGCAGGTGACAGAATGAATGAAGAACAGAATGGAGAAAAAACCCTTGGGAGAAACCAGACTCAGTCAGGGGACCAGGTCTCCTCTTGCCAACAGCCAAACAGTGCATGATTATATTGCCAACATTTTAAGTCAAATATTAAGTTTGGACGATGGACAGTTGGAGATGGGACAGACAGAGTTATAAAACAAAACAAAATAAAACAATTTCCAAAATGTTCCTACATATAATTTTTAATAATGTCCATATACTCACAAAAAAAAAAATCCTAAATGCGTCCCACTTTATAAATACCAGTTCAAAAGATAACATTTAAGCATTCAAGCATATTGTGAACAAGAGCATCAGCTTCAACCTATGTTCATATTGAATAACAGGGTCTTGGTTGCTATTTATTTATAAATACGTTATATTTTACATTACATATTACTTATTAAAATAGGAAGTGATGGACCAGAAACAAGGAAGAAGGTCACGTATTCAAATCATGACATGAATATACAGTTATTTGAAGTACAATTCTTGCTCTCATAATTAGTCACTAAACAGTGAGTGCGTTGTTTATAGAGAAATTGAAACCTCGCCTATATGATATAGTTTGAATAATAATATATATGGCCCAAACTGACTTACATAGTATGAACAAATAGATAAAGGACTCATCGATTGTTTGGTTACGAACCATCTTGAAAATATCTTCTTGTTTGTTAATCAGAAGAAATTGTCATAACGAAGCACAGACACAGATGTGAGTAAAAACAGGCAGATTTTATTGAGAACAGAGCATGAGAAAACAGTAACTGGTGATAAGAGTGAAGGAGTGAAGGGATCATGGACGTGGCTTATCTGATGAAGAGTCTTCACAGAAGTCTTGGAGATCATTGGAGTCTGCAAAGTAATTTGGAATCTTGAATGACAAGATGCTTAGAGATATTGCTTGGTGCCGTCACAGGGAGTGAGTCTGAAGCATAACTGAGACCAGACACTTGGACAGGTGCTCAGTCATCAGGAAATTGTGAACGAGTGGGCGGAGCGTGGGAGTCTGGCACAGGGGGCGTGGCTGAGTCCGTGACAGAAATAAATTCATACAAGTTTGGAACAACTTGATGTTGAGTGAATGATGTCAGAATTATTATATTTGCGTGAACTATCAATTTAAGTACAAATTGCAGTCAAACTCATTTCTGTTTAAATAATGAACATTTCTGTATCAGTTCAGGCTGGTTTACTGGTTTCTGTCTGGCCACCCCTATGAAAATATCCTGGCTCTGCCACTGGGAGGGAGAAAAATATATATATAATGTAAATAGAAGAGACAAGAGATTTTGATTATCCGCCTTCAGGTGCAATATGGTTTTTATTCAAGGATGCAGTTTTCATGAAGAACACTGATAACTTGCATCTGACCTGCTGATATACTCGAAAAACTATGATGTCTAAATTTAAGATTTATGTATTTTAATTGCATATAATGTCACGGTTCGGAAGGTGAAGGACTCAATTGCTGGTAAAAAGGATCATTTATTAACCATAAAATAAGTAAACATATAAAGGAAACACCCACAAGGGGGGAAAACGTAACTCAAACAAGATCATAACTATATCACGAAAACATAAACAAACCATGAATCAGGGCAGGGACCATCCAGACACAAAAAGACATCCAGGAATGACAACGACACCACGCAGGATAGCAAACACACTGGGATTAAATAGGGCACATGAGGGAAGGTAGTGATGAGACACAGCTGGGAATGATTAAGGGAAACAAGGAGGCGGGGCAGACGCTAACGAGACAATCACACAGGAGAGAGAGCAGTGCCACGGTTCTGTCCACTAGAACACTAATAACACTGGAAACAGAGACAGAACCGTGAAATAAAATTTCTATCCATTTGGATTACACTGTTTTAAC
Source organism: Rhodeus uyekii (assembly GCA_037043235.1). NCBI lineage: Eukaryota > Metazoa > Chordata > Actinopteri > Cypriniformes > Acheilognathidae > Rhodeus > Rhodeus uyekii. The sequence goes on along the minus strand of JAWRVZ010000441.1, from coordinate 49,588 downwards.
ATAAATTAATAAACCGAATGTGATTCATATTTGTCAGTCATATGTAAATGAAACAGCTAAGATTAATGTAATGGTATTACTAAACTGAATGTGATTCATATTTGTCAGTCAAATGCAAATGAAACAGCTAAGATTAATGTAATGGTATTACTAAAGTGAATGTGATTCATATTTGTTAACTGCTCTGAATCAACATCACTGTTGCAAGGCAAGGCAAATTTATTTATATAACACATTTCATGCACAATGGTCATTCAATTAAGCTTTACATAGAATTAAAATAATAAAAAGGATCACCAGTAAAGATCAAAAAGTATGTCTTTGTCTTGCTCGACATTGGAGGCCTAAAGTTTGCACTGATGTTGAGTTTCCTCCAAGGTGCATTTTGTGTGCCGGTCTTCGTCCTGCATTTGCATGAAAAATGTCATCAGTTACACTCTTAACTTTTGAGTTAAAGAAATTAAGAAGAAAATCAACAGCATCCGCAGATATGCTCGGTGTTAGAGATATAACCTTCATGAATGACACACTAGTAGGGATGGGTAGCTCAACACCATGTGTCGACACACTTCTCGAGTTTTCGACACACTAGTGCTTCGAAACACTGTTTTGGACCATTGCTTTGAAATGGGGCTGTCACGTGACCTATGGGAACGAAGCTTCGTTACCTCACTAACACGTCACAACGAACTCACAGAGCGCATAGACTGAGCCGTCCCATACCACACAGAAGTGTTGAGTACACTTACATTAATACATAGAAAATATAATAATGTTTATAAAGGATCCAAAAAACATGTCAGATGGATTGCACCAGAAAAATTGTTGATTTCACACTGAAATTGTTACTGCTGCATGAAGATGTATTACTCTCCTCATTGTACTTTAATGAATTATATTCAATATAATAATAATAATAATATAATAATAATAATAATAATAATAATAATAATAATAATAATATTTAATTAATAATATTTAATTTCAGTAATAATAATTTTTTTTAATACACATGATAGGTGGGTGTTTGCACGTTCTGAGTGTTTGTGGTGTAGAAAAAAATATTGAGGGATAAGTGAATATTCTCAAGGAAGCGTGTATTAATGAATGGACAGATTTGTCCGGGGAGTCAGATATCGATACAACGTTAATGGCGAGATTGCCCAGCTGTTCCATTTTGACTTTGATGAATTTAGATGGATGGTTAAAACATAATGTGAGTATGTGAGCATACTGTATTGTTAAATAGTAGAATAAAGTTCAACTAAACTTACTGTTTGGCTTCCGTTACCTTTTTTGGAAACTGTATGTTCATGCATCTTATAATACGGTGTGCCTTATTTATGGGTTAAGTTCAGAAATATAGACCCCGTAATTGAGACTGCGCCTTATAGTCATTTTGGCTTATGGTGTGGAAAATACAGTAAATGCATTTGCAATTGTGTATTTGTTTTGTTTTTTTGTGTTTGTTTGTTTTTTACCAATATGCATGTTTGTGTTGTTTTGTAAGGAGCACACACACACACACACACACAAAAGTTGCACAATACAATTAAACATTAAATATACAAATAAATCTTCCCAATAAACAAAACATCTGAATGACACAGTTGGTGTAGGAATTTTTATTGACCAGCAGAGAGCAGAGTAGAGTAAAGTTTCGAAGCACCAACACAGTTTCATGTAAAAGCCTCACTGCTTCAGAAGCTTCGTTTGGAAACAATGAAACAATGTTTCATTTGTAAACACTTTTAATCAAAAACAAAAAAAGACATTAAATCCCACTGAAACCAGTGGATGGTGACAGAGGAGCATTTATTGACAAAAAATCAAATTGATTAAAAAAAGTCACGCATTTCACTTTGAATAAATATTAAATATTATAAATTCAAGATTTTAAAATAAATTGTCAAAGTGAAGTATGACCTGCTCACTGTCATGTTGTTTCACTTCCTGTTGCCTTCTGTATATTTCCTGTATTGCTCCTGCACTTTTTTTTTTAGAAAAGTTAGAAAAAAAGTAAACGTTAAAAGAAGAAACATTCAAATTTCTTTACTCTTATGTCACTTTATATAAAAATAAACTTACATTTTAAATATCCCAAAAGATTTTGCTGTCCATCAAAATATATCTAGATATGGATATATATAATATATAAAATTTAAAATATAATAGATTCTCAGGATGGACTGCAGGTGCTCATCAGTGAAACGACTCTTGTGTGCTGTTTTGTTAGTCCTCATCACTGAGAAGAGCTTCTCACACAGATATGTGCTACCAAACACACACAAGGTTCGAGCCGCATGTAGACGAGCTGGGGCATTTCTGCAAGAATGGAGTGAATGAACTGTGTCGTACTTTGCCTTCAGTGTGTCTTTACACTGCATCTCAATCATCTCCATCTGAATCTGTACAGGTGCAGTTTGCACTAGGGATGGGTGATACCTGACTTTTTAAATTCGATACGATACCGATATTTTTGGGTATAATTTTATCGATACAACAGATATCAACAGACTACATGTGTGCAGAAGTGGGAACTTTAATATGCTTGGAAAAATTAACTGTTTTCTTTGCTATTCACAGGTTAAAATTACGATTATGATCCGCGATGGTGTAAGCTGACAAACTTAAATGATATTTGGTTAAATGACGAGCATTGTAAAGTCCTGAAGATAATTTAAAGCATGAAACGGAGCGAATTCGCGGACCGTGAGCTGCTGCAAACGGCTGCAAGCGGCTGTGGCGCTGTGCCTGTGTAGGCGTCTGAACAATCTCTAGCGGACCCATCATCTAATCTTCTAAGTAAACATTATATTACCTATAGCACTGCATAAAAGACTTACTAATTCCTTTGTGCAATGAAGAATATGGAGTAAAAAGTGCTGCTGCATTGCAATCCGATTCATTGCATAGCATGCACAATCTAATTTAATCCACAGTGCATTGAAAAATAACGCTCATGCTATTCTACCCAGCCGGATAACAAGACTTTTGCATTTTTGCATTCCATTGCATGCAACAACAAAATCATTTTGTATTGCCTTGAAGAGATTGTGCTTCAGCATTGCATTATATTACTCCGTGTGCATTGAAGAGATGAAACGTTTTGTATGATTGAATGACTCGTTTTATCTTTCATTGCATTGCTTACAAGAACTAATAATTCCTTTGCGCAACAAAGAGATATTGCATTAGCTTTCTTGTTGCATACAGAACTAATGCCTTCCTATGTGCATGTGTGATATTTCATTGCATTGCATTGGCACAAGCTAAATTAATTTGTTGTGCACTGAAAATTAACATTAATGTGCTGTTTCATAACAGTAAAGTTAATCACTTATCATGTTGTAACCCGTTATAAGGCTTTTGTGCTTTTGCGTTTCATTTCAACTAAAAATAATTTGTGCATAGCAGAGATATGCAATGCACACAATAACGTTAATCACTCATGCATCCTTTTGCATTCCAGTGCATACAAACAAATAGATAATGCATATCATTTGAGCTTTCTAATTGCAATGCGTACAGAACTAACTCATTCCATGTGCATGTGTGATATTTCATTGCATTGCATTTGCACGAGCTGAATAGATCCGTTGTGCATTGAAAAATAACATAAACCAAGGGTGTACTGTTTCATTACATTGCGCACAAGGCTTTGCAGTAGATTTAGATTGCATAAAATAATGTCTAGATATAACTATTTCTTTGAGCCTTGAAGAGCTATTGCGTTGCATACAAGACTTCTTGACTTGTGCATTGAAGAATGACAAGAAATATGCTCTGTCTCGTTGCATTGACTGTTAGAACTAAAGCACTAATCTTAGTATGAACTTCACAACAGTTAATTCTCTCTGGCAAAATGTGCTTAATTTCATTGATTTGCAGTATACACCTCCTTCTAATGTGATCTCTTAGATCTCTTATAAATAATGAAAAATGTTGCGCGATTTTATGCATCAAAAACCAGCCCAAAATTTATCAACAAGCCCAATGCATTTTTTTTCCCGGTCGGACGTGACCAAATGGAGCGCAATTGGGCGGTAACCCGCCCAATCTGGCAACACTAAACAGCAACAACAATGCGCATGCTCAAAGTCTTCTTCTCTGTGTACAGTGTATTTCTGTGGCAGCATTACAGCGCCCCATACTGGTCTGGAATATATACTACACCGTGTTCAGTCGATTTTAGTGGTAGTTGTGACTACTTGATCCGTACCGGAAACACGATTGGTACTGCGCATGTGCGAAAACGCAAATTTTTTTCTTTCTTTCTTTTTCTTTTTTTTCTTGCAAGAAAAACAATTACAATAAGGCAATGCAAAATCACATACACTGAATTACGAATTACAGAGCACAACTTCAAAAAAGAAAAACAAAGAGATAGAGAGAAAAAAGAATTATACAACAGGGTCTTCTAGAAGCTTAAATTTCGTCAATAAATCAAAAAGTCTTCTTTTACTTCTCGATTTTAGTAATCTTAATGACTTACAATAAATCCAAAATTCTTTCTGAAAAACAAAAAACAGTGGCTTTGTTTTAAGGCACTTACCTTTATGAATATAGAATTTCCCCAGAATGAGAATATTATTCACAGTGTATTGAATGTGTACATTTTCCATTGTTACACCGAAAATAACATCATTTTCAGAAAATGACGAGATCAAATTATTTGTACTTTTAAGCCACTCGTATACATCAAACCAAAAGGATTTGCAAAATAAACAATCAAAAAACAAATGTACTGTTGTTTCAATTTCACCGTCACAAAAAGTACAACAATTGTGATCAATGTTAAATCTATATCTAAGAAGCTCTAAGGATGGGTAAATATCATTAAAAAAAATTAAATGTACTTCCTTGGCTTTGGGAGGGATTGGAAAGGAAAGATACATAGTTCTTAATTTATCAATAGAGCTTTTGGGAAAAAGCTGACTCAAATTATTACGACTGACTTGATTTTGAAATTTATCTTGGGTTAATAAAGTTCGTATTAATTTGTTTGGAAAATTATTTCTAATAAAATCCAACCCATTTATTTTTAGAGATGGTAACTGAAGAGCTACAGTGATGTTGGGCACAGAATTTCTAACTAAGTGACCAAAAGCCTTTGGAATACAATTCAAAACTTTATCATATTGTTTATGATCACATTGAAAATTATATTTCTCACAGAAAGTCCTGTGACTCATAAAATAAATTTCCTCATCAAGAAGATGAGCAACAGACCAGATACCTCTTTCCATCCAATCTTTCATAAAGAGTGACTTGTTTCTAAACAAAATATACCTATTGTTCCAAATTGGAGAGTTGTGGGGGGAGAAATTGTGTTTATAAATCAACCTCCAGTATAAAAGAACTTGACTATGAAAATCGGACAATTTGAGAGGGAGTTTTTGCAATGTAAAATCGCAACGTAACAAGAATTCAATTCCACCAACGCTTTTAAATATATTCCTGGGGACGCAAAACCAAAAACAATTATTATTTGTTAGAAAATGTTTAAGCCAGTTAATCTTGAACATCCCATTTATGCAGTCAAAATCTATGGCCTGTAATCCCCTCTCTTTATAGTCTTTCACCAGTATCTTTTTAATACTTTTAAATATTTTTAATACCCTTTTTAATGTAATGTGCTTTTCTCTTCCAGATGTAGTTGAAATTCATCTGGTTAATCAACTTAATCATCTTATTAGAAAGAGGAAGGGAGCCTGCAGGGTAAATGCATCTGGATAGAGATTCAACCTTTGTCAACAAAATTCTACCAAATATAGAAATATCTCTTTGCAACCATCTATCCAATCTCGTCTTACATTCAACTAATCTGTTAGAAATATTTAATGTTTCACTTAATTCTTTATCTTTGGTAATTGTAAAACCAAGATATTTGACCCTAGATTTAACTGGTACACCACAAATGGCTGTGAGATGAGATTCTTTTAAGGTCAATATTTCACATTTACTCAAGTTAAGATATAAACCCGAAGCATTGGAAAAGTTATTAATAATTTGAAGAGATTTTGAAATCTGATCAGAGTTTTTTAAAAATAAGACTGTGTCATCAGCCAATTGACAAGACTGATCACAATGGAGTCATCAAAAACCTTTGTCCGAGTGTTTGATTGCGAGTGCAAGCATTTCAGCAGCCAAAATAAAAAGTAATGGTGAAATGGGACAGCCTTGTTTAATACATCGACTTATATTGAAGCGTTGGGTGGTCCCCTCTGGCAATGAAACGCCAGTCCCCTTTTTAGACGATTTTAGAAAATGTGTGCTAACAATTTATAATCATTGTTTTATAGTGTAATGGGTCGTAATTGTCTAAAATCTTAGGATCTTTGCCTGGCTTGGGAATAAGAATTATATAGAATTATAACCCCTTGTTTAGTATGGGAAAGTGAAGAACATTCTATAACTTCCATCAAAGCCTTAAATAAAATAAGCTTTATGGAATCCCCCAAAAATTTGTAAAAGTTAGCTGTCAAACCATCAGAGCCAGGAGATTTGTCAGATGACAGAGATTGCAAAGCTATCTCTAATTCTTGTAAAGTAACCTTTGCGTCACAAATGTCCTTAAACTCCATATCAATTTGAGGAACAAATGACCTAATACCATCAAAAAAGACATCGGCATTAGCTTTGGAGAATGACGATTTATATAAATTACTATAAAAAAGAAATATGTTTTGAGTAATCTCTTTCGCATTGGAAGTTTCACTACCATCAATAATTAAAGAACGCATGTTATTTTTCTCTTGTCTGCTCTTTTCTACGCTGAATTTCTCTCCCCTTCCTCTATCCACTTAGCCCTTGAACGAATGAAGGCTCCCTTCGCCCTTTCAACATAAATGTTATCAAGTTTTGATTGCAAGAGTAAAAGCTTTGTTCTGCCTGATTCATCCAAATGTTTATTACTACAACATTCACTTATATCTCTAATAAGACTCATTTCTTCTAAACTAGAAGATTTTTTCATCTGTTTACCAAATGAAATAGAAAAGTTATGAATTCTGAATTTTATATATTCCCATTTACTTATATTTGAAAGAAAAGAACAATCTTCACTAATTTCTTTAATAACAGAGTTAACTCTTTGACAGAACGTCTCTGACTTAAGAAGGTTGGCATTAAATTTCCAATATCCCCTATTATGAAGTCGCCCAATACGAGACTTGAAATTTAAGCAAATCATACAATGATCAGAGATTGGTGCAGGGGAAATTAAACAATCAGAGCCATTTTCTTTAATGTGGTAAGAGATAAGCCAGAAGTCCAATCTAGATTTTCTTTTTCCATCTGGCTTTAACCAAGAATACTGGCATACGTTGGAGTACAGATCTCTCCAGGGGTCTACTGTTGAAGTGTTTATTGCACGAATAATAAGTATTTTATCATAATTCAACTGTATGATTATACACCATTATTTTATCTGTATGATGATATTCAGCTGAGAAAGTGCTGAGGTCTGCAAAAGGCTGGAGACCCACACACACACACCACAGCTCTGGGGGTTAAACCCATATATGGACATAGAGTGCTGAATTCAGGCCAATTGGACAATGTATGGAGAAAAATAAACAATAACGTAACATGTTTAGAATGTCTAGGAACTTGGTATATAATGGTGGATTTCCCTTTGTTGGGAGGAGATCTGCAGATCGACTCGGTTTTGTTTGAAAGAATAAAACCTATATTCTGGCATCAAAGACCTTTGAGAAGTGTTATTTGTCTGAAGAGAAAACTACAACACTTGATCCACAACAATAGCAGGCCAAAACAACTACAAAAATTGCATAAGACAGGGTTGTAATGATAATTATAAAATTTAGAAGGTGACCTGTCCATCCAATCATCCTGAACCATGTTAAAATCCCCTCATAATATAATATTGTCAGTGGAATTGTCAGTTTCAGGCCTGCTATTATTTCAGAAACTTCAGATAATAATTCTTTGTTTTGAGAAATATTATTATAACCATATATATTCCCTACTATACTAAACAAATCATCAATTGAAAGGACACAGATAAGCCAGTGACCATTTTCGTTGGTTTTGTGCACAACTACCTTCGCAGGGCAGTTATAAAATAATATAGCAACTCTCGCAGAACGATTTGTTCCATGACCAAATAAAATTTTGTCCCCCCACTGGTTAGACCAAAATTTCTCATCAGATTCACTTGAGTGAGTTTCCTGTAGCATAATACAGTGGGCATTTTTGCCTTTACAAAATAAAAAAACAGCTTTACGTTTCACATTATCTCGAAGACCCCTAACGTTAAAAGAAGAAAGACGAAAATCAGATTTAAGTGAGAACATTAGAACAGAAACAAATTGAATAACCGCGAAAAAACTTTGCTGTGAGAAAAGTGCTGGACGTCCCTTTAACAAACATTAACACGTCCTTCTTAAATATTTCCATCAACAGACCGCATACCATTTAAATACCGGAGACTCTTTTCCCGTTGATGTAGCCATATGGACCTCTGAAAAAGGCTCGATGACCTGCCTCTCTCGCCTGCTTGATCTGTGGCCATATTAGTGCTCTTGCCTCTCTGTCCGCAGGTTAGATGTGCTCGGCGAAACTAATGTTCAAGTCTTTGCAAACGGAAGAATTCTTCGTTAGACGCCAAAACTCCTGTAATGCCTCACGGTGAACTGCATAACCACCTGTCGGGTTCGACCCTCCTCCTTTTTCCCCACACGATGCACAGAGTCTACAATGTTCTCTAATTTTTTGGACCATTGTGGGTTGATCTTTGCCATGATCCCAAGAACCTCGTCCCACATTCGTTCTTCGGTTTTCTCTTTTAACCCGCGAAGTTTGACATTCCAGCATCGTTTGTAACGCTCCAGCTCCTGCACACGCTCCTTCATCTCCGCATTTTCCTTAACCATCTTTGACATTTCTTTTCCGAGGTTACTGGACGTGGTTTTGCAATCCTTGATCTCCTTTGCGTTGAATTCAACACTTTTTGACAGTTCTGCAATCATAAGGGTGTTCTGTTTTAATTGCACCCCGAAACCCTCCATCATGGCCGTTAATTGCTTCGAGAATGGCTGCATTCGAAACCTCCGGATGACCGTCACTTTTTGCTCTTTTTGGAGGGACGGGAATTTTTGTTGGTGTAGTCTCCTTCGGTCTTCTTACACCTACTGATTTGCGTCTCCATCAATTCGTCTTTGTTAGAGGCCACATAGTCATGATGCATCAGTGGACTTACATCCAAGGAAGAATCTCCCGCTGAGTTTCCCGGCTTTGGCATGTTGTTGTTTTTTTTACACTTTAAGTTACCTAACTTATACAGTTATGCAGGTTTCTTACTCAATTAACGGACAAGTTATCAAGAAGGACAAATATTCACAATTTTGGGACTGAAAATCTGAGACACTAAAAAGCACGTGTGCTCAGTTCGCCATCTTGCCACCCTCCCAAATTTTGTTCTGCGCATGCGCGATTCTATGACCACATCCTCTTATTTTACAACAGCTTCGTACCTGCATGATTTGTACTGCGAATGTGCGCGCTTTATAGTGACGTCATTTGGTTTTGAGGGACAATATGGATTTTTATAAGTTTTATGATGGAATTCAAGAATTTCTTTCAAAGAGAAAAATTCCTGACAACATTACACAGCGTCTGAAGAGGAAACGGGCGTCTACTAATTTAACCAAGGTGAGTTTAGGTACTGAGAGAATTTATAATGGGAAAAAGAGGTCTGTTCTTACAGAGAGCCACATTAACTCTGGGACTGGCACTCACAGTGGAGTCAGAGACACTCAAAACAGGGTTATTGCTGCTACTGTTGGTCTGCTATCCAGAGTGTGAAAGAATGGGTAATGTATTACAGAGATGATATAAGAACTTTTAATAATAAACTTTAATACTTTAATTTAATAACGTCTAGGTTACTATTGTAACCCCCGTTCCCTGAAGGAGGGAACGGAGACGTTACGTCGGACTGACGTCATGGGGTCTCGCTTGGGAGCCCAATCACCTCCCAGTGTAACTAAACGCGCCAATGAACATTGGCTAGTGAAATTTGCATGCCGAGTCCCGCCCCGCCCGGCTTCCGGGTATAAATAGGACCGGCATCGCTCATTTCATTCATATTTTGCTGAGGAGCCGAGAGTGTATCCCAGTCTCAGCGGTGGCTCAGGCCTGTGGCCAGGGGACGTAACGTCTCCGTTCCCTCCTTCAGGGAACGGGGGTTACAATAGTAACCTAGACGTTCCCTATCAGTCAGTCACGTTCGACGTTACGTCGGACTGACGTCATGGGGTCCCTATGGAAAGCGCCACAGGCACTGGCCATGTTACGAGAATCGGAGATGCAGATGTTGGCAAGCAGTGGCGTGCCGAAGACAACTGCCTCTGCGGACGTAACCTACCCAGCGCCCCGCGAAAGCCGACTTAGGCCTCCACGCCAATCGGGATGGAGGGGAAGGCCAACGTGAGGAAGGACTAAGCTGCTGTTCCTGCGTGAGCCTCACGGGGAAGAGAGCTTCGGTATCTCAATCCCACAAATCAGCTCGACCCGCTTAGTTGTCTACGCTGGGGGAGCGCATAGACGCTACGGAGACCACACCCTGCCCAAGGGGGAGGTATTGTGCGGTATGACACATATGGACTGACCCGAGGGGCAGTACGACATATGTAAAGTCCCCATGGTAGGTCCTACCCCAGGGAGGAGCACGTACCAAAGAGACTGGCAGAGCAGAACTGCCAAGGGAAAGACACGGGTTTACCAAGAGGGAAACCGTACCGTGGAGCGTACACATATGGGATTACCAAGAGGGAATCTCGTCACATGGGCATCTAGTCCAGTACAAGGGCTGACCACTGGGGCATGCACACGAGTACTGGGCCTGGCGTCAGACGCCTCCGCCGCGTCCGCTACCGAAGGATGCAGGAGGAACTCGAATCAGGGTTCGCCAGACGGGGAACTCACCTGAGGAGTAGATACGCGCGTGTATCCCCTTAATAAGGGGCATGGCGCAGCAAGCAGGACACCGAGCCGGTCACCTGTTTGTTCCCAGCACACAGGAAGAAACTCGCTCCACCCGGAGATTGTAGAATCTCGCGAATGTATTAGGTGTCGCCCAGCCCGCAGCTTTGCAGATGTCTGTCAGAGAGGCGCCACGTGCCAACGCCCAGGAGGAAGCAACACCCCGTGTGGAGTGCGCCCTCACCCCCAGGGGGCATGGCTCGCCCTGAGCCTGATATGCCAGGGCGATGGCATCCACTATCCAGTGGGCCAACCTCTGCTTGGAGACAGCCTTTCCCTTCTGCTGTCCCCCAAAACAGACAAAGAGCTGCTCGGAGCTTCTAAAGCTCTGCGTGCGGTCCACATAGACACGTAGTGCACGGACGGGACACAGCAACGCGAGGGCTGGGTCTGCCTCCTCCGGGGGCAGTGCTTGCAGGTTCACCACCTGATCCCGAGAGGGAGTGGTGGGAACCTTGGGCACATATCCAAGCCGGGGCCTCAGGACAACGTGAGACAAGGCCGGCCCGAATTCAAGGCACGTTCCACTGACCGAAAATGCCTGCAGGTCCCCTACCCTCTTGAAGGAAGCGAGTGCAGTCAGGAGCACTGTCTTGAAGGACAAGATCTTGAGCTCCACTGACTCGAGGGGCTCAAAGGGAGCTCTCTGTAGGCCTGAGAGGACGACAGAGAGGTCCCAGGAGGGAAAAAGGGGCGGCCTGGGAGGGTTTAGCCTCCTGGCCCCTCTCAGGAACCTGATGACCAGGTCGTGCTTTCCAAGAGACCTGCCATTGACGGGAACATGGTGAGCTGCAATGGCGGCGACATACACCTTCAAGGTAGAGGGGGACAGCCGCCGCCCCAACCCACCTTGAAGGAAGGAAAGCACAGAGCTGATCGGGCAAGTCCGGGCACCGGGCAAGTCCGGGCAAGTTCGGGCACCGCCGGTGGTAGGCCACTTAAGTCTTCCGCGTCCCATCCAGGGACCACACGTGGAGGTTCCAAAGATCTGGACGCGGGTGCCAAATGGTGCCCTGTCCCTGAGAAAGCAGGTCCTTCCTCAAGGGAATGCGCCAGGGAGGGGCTGTCGCGAGGAGTGAGAGTTCTGGAAACCAGGTCCGGTTGGGCCAGTATGGCGCAACTAGCAGGACCTGCTCCTCGTCCTCCCTGACCTTGCACAGGGTCTGTGCAAGAAGGCTCACTGGGGGAAACGCATATTTGCATAGGCCCCGGGGCCAGCTGTGTGCCAGTGCATCCGAGCCGAGGGTCCCATCGGTCAGGGAAAAAACAACTGGCAGTGGGAGGATTCCCGGGACGCGAACAGGTCTACCTGCGCTTCCCCGAATCGACTCCAGATCAGCTGAACCGCCTGGGGGTGGAGTCTCCACTCTCCCGGGAATGTGAGCTGTCGTGAGAGCGCATCGGCTGCACGATTGAGCTCGCCCGGAATGTAGATGGCACGCAGCGACCTGAGCCGCTGCTGACTCCAGAGGAGGAGGTGGCGGGCAAGTTGCGACATGCGACGGGAGCGTAGACCACCCTGATGGTTGATGTACGCCACGGTCAATGTGTTGTCCGTGCGGACCAGTACATGCTTGCCCTGCAGCAACGGTCGGAACCGGCGCAGTGCAAGGTGTACCGCTAGCAACTCGAGGCAGTTGATATGCCACTGCCGCCGGGGTCCTGTCCAGGAGCCCGAGGCAGCATGCCCGATGCACACGGCACCCCAGCCCATGGTGGAGGCATCTGTTCTAACAACAACATGCCTGGACACTTGCCCTAGGGGAACTCCAGCCCTTAGAAAAGCAAGGTCCGACCAAGGGCCGAACGTCTGGCGACAAGCCGGTGTGATTACCACACGGAATGTGCCCTGGTGCCAAGCCCACCTCGGGATTCGGTCCCGTAACCAGTGTTGAAGTGGTCTCATATGCATCAACCCGAGCGGCGTTACAGCGGCTGCGGATGACATATGCCCCAGGAGCCTCTGAAACTGTTTCAGTGGAACCACTGTTTTCCGCCTGACCACTTTCAGGCAGTTCAACACTGACTGTGCACGTTTGTTGGTGAGACGTGCTGACATGGAGACCGAGTCCAACTCCAACCCGAGAAAAGAGATGCTCTGCGCAGGGGAGAGCTTGCTCTTCTCCCAGTTGACCCGAAGCCCCAATGGTTGAGGTGTCTGAGCACCAAGTCCCTGTGCTCGCACACCTGATCCCGCGACTGTGCCAAAATGAGCCAGTTGTCGAGATAATTCAGGATGCGGACCCCCACTTCCCTGAGGGGGGAAAGGGCAGCCTCCGTGACCTTGGTGAAGACGCGGGGAGACAGGGACAGCCCAAAGGGGAGGACCTTGTACTGGTATGCCTGACCCTCGAACACAAAGCGAAGGAACGGTCTGTGACGAGGGAGTATCGAGACATGAAAGTACGCGTCCTTCAGGTCGATTGCTGCAACCCAGTCCTGGGAGCGGACGCACGTGAGGATGCGTCTCTGCGTCAACATTTTGAACGGAAGCCTGTGTAGGGTCCGGTTCAAGACACGCAGGTCCAGGATAGGCCGTAACCCCCCGCCTTTCTTGGGAACGATGAAGTAGGGGCTGTAAAACCCCGACTCCATCTCGGCTGGAGGGACAGGCTCGATCGCGCCCTTCGCCAAGAGGACAGCGATCTCCTCCCGAAGTACAGGGGCGTCCTTGCCTGCCACTGAGGTAGTCAGAACGCCGCTGAACCTGGGGGGCCGCCTGGCGAACTGAATCGCATAGCCGAGTCTGATTGTCCGAATGAGCCAACGAGACTGAGTGGGAAGCGCTAACCAAGCCCCCAAACTCCGTTCGAGAGGCACCAAAGGGACGACCGACGAACCCGCGGGGGGGGGGCAGCAGGGAGCTCTGAGGCCCAACCCAGGAGGCATGGCGTCCCAGAGTCGAGGCGGTGAGTGTGGTGCACTTACCTGGCTCCATAGTCCCCATGAGGGGCCTGGAAGGAAGGGGCATGGAAGCAGCGCGTCCTGGGGCTGCCCGCTCCCCATCCGTGGCGAAAGAGAGGCCGGCTGAGAGAGAGGAAGCAACGCGTCGCTCACTGTCAGCTTGGACCGAGTATGACCCAGAGATGGAGGAAACTGCTCTTTTATTGAAAATGTGGGTACCACTGGCCCTGGGGCCAGTGGCGGAACAGAAGGAAACAAAAGATTCTCCACCCGGCCCTCCTCCGGGGGAAGGAGTGGTGCCTTCACCAGCTCCTGGAAACGAGCAGCTCCTGCCACCGCTGGGTCGCCCGTCTCAGGACCGCTTAGATTTTCTCTTGGAGGGTTTAGCGCTCTGGACGGGCTGCGTCGCCTTCCTGCGGGGGGGAGGGGCCGGACGGGAGGCCTCCGGTCCGGCCGGACCCTTTGCGGCCGCAGGGGGACGCCCTCGGCGAGGAGCAGGCTGAGGAACAGCTCGCGGCGGTTTGGCAGACACCCGCCGGGGCAAGATGTGACTTATCGCCTCAGTCTGCTTCTGCACCGTCGAGAATTGCTGTGCAAAATCTACGACAGTGTCGCCGAAGAGGCCAGCCTGGGAGATGGGGGCGTCGAGAAAGCGAACTTTGTCGGCATCCTTAATCTCAGCCAGGTCCAGCCAGAGATGGCGCTCCTGGACCACGAGTGTGGACATCGTCTGGCTGAGGGCCCGCGCCGTGACCTTAGTCGCCCGGAGGGCGAAGTCGGTCGCCGTGCGCAGTTCCTGCATCAACCCCGGCTCAGACCTACCCTCGTGCAGCTCTTTAAGAGCTTTTGCCTGATAGACCTGCAGGATGGCCATGGCATGCAGGGCGGAAGCTGCCTGTCCAGCGGCGCTGTAAGCCTTGGCAGCCAGGGCTGCTGACGACTTACCCGCCTTGGACGGGAGGCGCGGACGATTGCGCCAGGTGGCAGCATTTTGCGGGCACAAGTGCACCGCAACTGCACGCTCCACCTGGGGAACGTCCGCGTAACCCTTGGCAGCCCCGCCATCGAGGGTAGTGAGAGCGGAGGAGGTCAGAGAGCGGCTTCGGGCAGTAAAAGGTGCCTTCCACGACTTACTGACCTCCTCATGCACTTCCGGGAAGAAAGGCACCGGGGCGGAGCGAGGCTGTGAACCGCGCTCCGCACCCAGAAACCAATCGTCCAGCCGCGAGCGCTCGGGCGACGGTGGAGGGTTCCACTCAAGCCCAATACCCGCGGCAGCCCGGGAAAGCATGGCCATCATCTCCTTATCTGATTCCACACGAGCAGCGACCCCCGAGGGGGGCTGCTCGGCTTCCTCACTCGAAGATGACAGCCCACTCTCCGATGCAGCGATCGACATCCGATGCTCATCCGGAGCACCAAACGAGACCCGAGGTACCTCCCTTGAAGGACCTGGCGTCTCGCCTGGCAACTCGACGGCACACGGTGTGCAAGAGGAGTGGGAGGTTCGTGAGGGCTGGCCTGACGAAGAAGCTCCCACTGTAACCCTCAGGTCACCCAGAGTGCTAACCAACCCCTCAGCTCTACCATGAGAAGCAGAGGGGATATGGGTAGCAGCAGAGGGCGCTCGAACCTCCGTATCAAAGAGGGCGAGCCGCGACCGCAACACCGACATGGTCATGCGCCCACAGAGAGAGCATGACGCATCCACAAGCGCTCTCTCAGCGTGCTGTCTGCCCAGACACGAGAAACAGCGCTCATGGCCGTCAGATGAGGTTAGGAAACGACCGCATCCAGAAACACACGGACGAAAAGGCATCTTGAAAAAGACGCTGATCGTCCGCGTTTGCTCTTTTAGAGGAAACTGCTCTTTTTTCCGACCGAGGCACAGGGGGGTGACACGACAGCTGGGACACGCGCACCACCGCTGAAGCACCGTATCTTCCAGTCGAATCAAAGACGCTCTTTTTGGCAGGTGATCAGAAAGGAGCGGCTGATTACAACCGCTCGGCTCCGAAGCAAAAGTATGAATGAAATGAGCGATGCCGGTCCTATTTATACCCGGAAGCCGGGCGGGGCGGGACTCGGCATGCAAATTTCACTAGCCAATGTTCATTGGCGCGTTTAGTTACACTGGGAGGTGATTGGGCTCCCAAGCGAGACCCCATGACGTCAGTCCGACGTAACGTCGAACGTGACTGACTGATAGGGAACTTTTCTTA
The DNA here is from genome assembly GCA_037043235.1 of Rhodeus uyekii. NCBI lineage: Eukaryota > Metazoa > Chordata > Actinopteri > Cypriniformes > Acheilognathidae > Rhodeus > Rhodeus uyekii. Next base: position 33,452 of record JAWRVZ010000441.1, on the reverse strand, counting down.
TTCATTCTCAGTTTACAAAGCTGATCATTTAATTACACATTATGTATTTTCTTTGTATTTCCTTCATTGATCCTGGACTGAAAAAACAGGAAGAGACCTTAAGGTACATTTTACATGATGTATCCATAAATGTTTTAATTAGTTTTACACATGTCAAATAATGCTAGTAGGTATTGTTTGTTTTATAAAGTAACTGTCTGAACTTTTCCAGTTTTTTCCTCAACAGTCCTCAGACAATTCCTGTGAAGTATTCCTGTAGACAATTCTACATGTTGATGGTAAGATTGTTTAATTTTTCAAACCTGTTGGATAATCTACAATCAAAGCCTTACAGTGTTATTTGTATTTCGCAGTTCACTCTCAGCACCTGTACGTCATGAACATGAACATTCACAGAGGTAAGCTGGATTTTACATTCGCACACAAGTAGTTTCAAACTACTAGTATGTGTCGATTATTTATTTATTTATTTATTTTTGGTGTATGTTTTTAGGAGGAGGTGCCATTGATTTTCCAGTGGTGGTGCATTCAGCTGATGGAGAGGTTTTGCCTGGAAGGGTATGACTGACTAAAATTTCTGTGTTTTGGCTGTATTGTTACTTTTGGTAAAGTGATACTAGAAAGTTGTTGTATGAACAGTGCCTATACATTTACATGTTTTCTAAAGGCATGGACAGAGAAATGCCTTCTCTGCCATAATAGAAATAGAAATGCCATACTGGACAGAAGCAGCATCCCCATTTCTTCAGGGAACGCTTGTGCCTGTTTTTAGGGTGTCAAAATGCATCGGCACCAAACCTTCGCTCAACAGAAGAGTTCAGGTAGAAGAGGACACTGATAAGGTAAATGATTTTAGTGGTCATATACCAAGCAGTTGCATGTATGCTGGATACATATTTTAATTGGTTTGTGCCATTACATATGTATTTATTTTTACCATGTGCCAACAGCCAACCATTGCGAGAGCCCTTCATACAGCGTGGAGCTGCTAAACACAGACTCATGCCGTGAGATGACACAGCCTGCTTTTCTCTAGATGAACTGTGATGATCAACAACATGCCCTCAGGAAGGTTCTAGGGAGTGACTTCTCTGAAGCAAAGCATGACTTTTTATTTATATTTCAGTGTCAAGAGGACATGGAAACATGTTTGTCATACTGTGCTGATGAGTAAGGACTGAAAGTCAATGCCATGTTACTCAATCAGCGAGTGTGTGTGTATGTGTGAAGGAATTAATAAATGTTTTAATAAATAAAATTGAATAAATGAATATCTTTATTTTGTGTTTTTTAAATACAGACATTTAAGCGTACTGATATAAGTTGAATCTATCTTTTGAAAGTTAAATAGTAAATGAAAACTAATATACAAAGTCTTATGTACACATCTGCGTTTCCAAAAATGTGGTCTAACAAATGTAAACTATTTAGTTTGATTAAATTTAATGATATATTTTACCTTTTGTGTGTGTGTAAATGCTTTATTAACAAATAACATGTATAAGGATAACATTAATATTATATCATAACACTTGCTTCACAATACAGTTGAGATTACATAAAATGTGTTGTTTTTAGATTTTGAAATCACATCTATGCACATTTTAATCTCTTTAAGCACTAAAACTGGGTTTTCCATTTTTTTATTTATATTTCTGTATATTAAATTTGCATTAAAATAAAATGTATAATGATTCCAGCCCCATTTAAGCAATAGTCAGAAAGTGTAAAGTTCTGAACTATTTCCGGTACGGATCGAGTAGTCACGTGATTGTTGACTCGATCAGTAAGTAGACACGTTTTCGCGCATGTGCGGTACCAATCGTGTTTCCGGTACGGATCAAGTACCCCTCACCGGGACGCCCCCTCACCGGGACTCTCCCGCCCCCTCAGAGCACCATGAACGTTAAAGTGATTTTAATGATAAATAAAATATTTTATTTAAAAAAATTACATTTGCCAATTGCCCTTTCTTCCAGTTCCTAGAGTCAATATTAATCTTAAATAGCAACATTTTAGTAAAGAAAAGTCTGTTAGGCAAAGTCGAATTTTGATTGGTCCTGTCGTTTGATTAGCGCTTCCCCACCCCCACTCTAACGTCACATTACATTTCTCGCGCACCAGAACATACACAATTAATTACATTTTCGAAGCTACTACGGATGATCATTACTCTTGTTTCACAATGGATATTCGAAAGTGGGTTAAAAAGACAGAGCCTAACACAACACCTGCTGCTGCTATTTCAAGTTCTGCTTCACCTGACAATGCAGGCCCGCTTACGCCACTGGTGGCAGTTACTCAGCCGTCCAAAAGCAAAGACTCACTGTCCAGTGCACCAGAGGATCTCGGTAAAGACAGGCCAGTCCAGGTTCGTTTAATACAGTTTTCAAAGAAACAGCAACATAAAAATGTCATAAAAGCGGTCATTTTCGTAAAATTGGTACAATGATAGGGAATGGCTAGAATATTCGAAGCAAGGAGATTCGGCATTTTGTTTTCCTTGTCGTAAATAAATGCTGTTTATGTGATGATTATATTTTAAATAAATGCTGTTTATGTGATCACTATTCTTCTGACATATTCTTACGTAATCTTATGTGATGTCTTGTTCACTTTTCAACGTAAATTAAATTAAAAAGTAACATTTGCCTATAATATTTAAACTGAAACTAAAAACTTGTTTTAATGGCTACAAGTAGGCTAGGAGCGCGACAAATACCGGTGCGCGATTCATGAGTGAAGCTTCCCTTTGCTTCGCTTTGCTTCGCTCATCCTCTGGTAAGGCTGTTTTTTTTTTTTTTTGCATTCTTATTTCCTGTCCCTGTGTAGGTTATTTTATTTTAGGCTATATGATTGTGTAAACAGCTCAGCAACCCTTTTATTTAAATGTTTAATGTAGGCCACACACAGTATGTTTGCAAGAAGAATCAATATTGTGAAAAAAAAGTGTGCAGTCAAATGTCCCGGTGTGTATGAAGCTTCAACGAGTGTTTTTATCAATATATTTGTTGTACTTTAGTGTTTTATAGACTCGATATTGTTTATTAAAATAAAATTAAAAACACCCTGTTTATGTGATCACACGCCCCGTCTTCAGGACTCGGCTGGCGCCGGCTCTGAGTCACAGTTATCTCGTGTGGACACTAAAATTTCGTGCGCCGACGCCGTCTTTATGATCGGATAGGGAATGCACCGGCTTCGTGTGGACATGGCCTCAGTGCCTCAGTGTGGAAATCTCTAAATATCGAAATCTCTGTGTTGAATGTTGAAACCTCTCAATCAGTCAATGTGAACATGTCACGAAGACGCTCGTTTAACAACTGAAAATAGCCGATCTGATGAAAACACGACTATAAACAAAGAATCCGATGTTTATCAGATGCTGCGCTGTTTCATTGACGTCACCATGACGTAGTTGTGCTGTCTGGGCGTAGACAGTGTTTCTGACGGAATCGTTACGTCATGACTCGCGCATTTAGAACGGTGGGTGACGTCACAGTGCTGGAGCGGTATCGAGAGTGCACACACATTTCTTGGCAGAATCGCACATCTTTACTCCCCATCTTTGTTGAGTGCAGTGAAAGAGTGAAGAGAGAGACGATGTTCGGCTTTGGGATCAGCACAACAGGGCAGGGATCTCCCGATAGGGCAGGTGAGCAGGTGCAACATTCCCAAACACGAGACGGGACGCCAAATTCCAGGCGTTTCCCATTGGACATTTATGAATGCTCATCCACCTGTAATGAAAGCAATTCATCTCACTGTTTTAAAACGAGTTGCACCATCTCTGTATTTCATACTCAACAAACACATTGCCTTAGTTTAACTTGGATTAATATAGACATGGAAGTAATATATACATATTTCCATGCAGAAATGGTAAAAAGGCATTTGTTTAACATGCTTTGTGTCAGGAGGCGTGAGTTATTGCTATGTGACTAATAGTTGTAGTGTTCTTGTATTATTCAATCTTGCGTTGACTTAGTGTTTGATTCCTGGCCTCATTTTAAATCAAAAACATTAAAAAGTCCAGGAATATGAACTTAAACACAATTTATTTTTCTATAATGTATTTATCAGATAAGAGTCGCAATTCATTTTAAGGAAGTTGTTTGTTTTTCATCTGTTGTCAGACATTTTTCTAATAATTTGCTATTCATTTTCTTTGTCTTAGAAAAACCTGCGAAAGGAAGCAAGTGTAAAGCCCGTGAGAGTTTATGGAAGGCTGTAAAACGCACTTGCTTTCGCAGAGACACGAATAGAGTGGAGCCTTTTACCCCACAGCAGAACGCACATGATCCAGAGATAGTGTCTGTCCAAATTTTTGTGAATCTCAATCCAACGCCTGAGCAGGTGTGTCTACCAGGCCAGATCTGTGAAGATCAGGAGTCCCTGTGGGTATCAGGATCCTCCAGGATTGACCAAACGCTGGATGCAGATCCTGAGAAGGCTGTATTAAACACTCTCCTTCCCAGAAACATGAATAGAGTGGCGCCTTCTACCCCACAGCAGGACCTAGATGATTACGACCTAGAGTCTGTCCCAATTAATGTGAATCCCAATCCAACGCCTGGGCGTTGTGTCTGCCAGATGTGTCTGCCAGGCGAGATCTGTGAAAAGCAGGAGATCCTGTATGTATCAAGATCCTCCAGCTTTGAAGAATTGCATGGGCAGGTGTGTCTGCCAAGCCAGATCTGTGAAGTTCGGGAGTCTGTGGGTGTAGTTAATCCTTCCAGGATTGAGCAAACGCCGGCCGCAGATCCTGAGAAGGCTGTATTAAACACTCGCTTGCGAAGAGACACGAAAAGAGTGGAGCCTTCTACCCCACAGCAAGACGACCTAGAGTCTGTCCAAATTAATGTGAATCCCAAGATGTGTCTGCCAAGCCAGATCTGTGAAAAGCAGGAGGTCCTGTATGTATCAAGATCCTCCAGCTTTGAACAAATGCATGGGCAGGTGTGTCTGCCAAGCCAGATCTGTGAAGTTCGGGAGTCTCCGTGTGTATCAGGATCCTCCAGGATTGAGCAAACGCCGGCCGCAGATCCTGAGAAGGCTGTATTAAACACTCGCTTTCGAAGAGACACGAAAAGAGTGGAGCCTTCTACCCCACAGCAGGACTCAGATGATCAAGACCTAGAGTCTGTCCCAATTAATGTGAATCCCAAGATGTGTCTGTCAGGCCAGATCTGTGAAGTTCGGGAGTCTCCGTGTGTATCAGGATCCTCCAGGATTGAGCAAACGCCGGCCGCAGATCCTGAGTTGCTGCCTGTGCCAGATTCCTCCAGTTTGGATCTTGGTGACAGTGAGTTATTATTACGTTGGTTCATGTTATTTTTGTATTTCATGCCATCTGTTATATTCTTTTTATTATTACTTTTTTATCTTTTCAGTTATAATCACTTCAAGTAAAATAATATGGTATATTTGTTGTTCTATTTTCATCTTTAATCGTATTGATTAGTACGTGAAACTCTAATAATCATTAACGGAGATGTTTCCAATAATTTGCTGCTTGTTTTTCTTCATTTTAGAAAAAACAAAAGATGGGAGCATATTGAAAATAGCCGGTGCCTTCTTCCAGAATCTCTGCAATAAGACTTTAAAGAAGTTAAAGAAGGTCTGCGTTTGCTACGACAGCGGCCCGTCGGATCCAGATGATCCAGAGCTAGTGTCTGTCCCAAATCCTGTCAGAAAGACACCAGTGCCAGACGCAGATCCTATAAAAGCTAAAGAAAAAGCTAAAAAAGGTAGGAAAAGAAATCAGTCTGTGTCTTCTTCCAGAGATCCCGTAAGGCTGTAAAACACTTCTTATTTCTGCCCTGTTCTCTCCTACTCATCGTTATAATTTAGGCTATAATTCTGATACTCTTACAACTTCTTGTAACTGATTTGCTTCTATAAATGGATCTTATTTGAGTTCATATCAGACATTTCAATGAAACTGCTTCA